>QEPC01010231.1:407513-418740 GCA_003113815.1 Sphenodon punctatus
GTGTGTGTGTGTGTGTGTGTGTGTGTGTGTGTGTGTGTGTTTGGGGGGGATTTCAAGGGGGTAGGGACCCTCGGGAGGTGGGAGCAGTGTGGGAGCAAGGTGGGGGGACCCTCAGGGGGTGGGGGTAGGGTGGGGGAAGGATCACACTTACCTGGCTGCTGGCTCCGGCGGTCCCCGGCGGCAGGCAGAGGTTGGGGGGAGAGGCGGGACTTGACTTTGCTTTAAATTGCCCGCGTGTCCTACTCCTCCGGAGCCAGGACGCTGAGGCAATTTAAAACCTAACAACAGCCAAAAAAGAGTTCCCTGCCTTGCCGCTCCCCCACCCCATCCTGTTGCTCTGAGCGGCAGATTGGGGGGAGAGAGCGGCAGCGGCAGGGAAGCGACTGAGGCTGGCGGCGCGCTGAGAGCACAGCGCAACGCCAGACTTGTACCTGACTGACCCACGCGTGACTGTGCCTCAGTCGCCCGGCCCAAAGCTTTTCGCCTGGGCGCTTGCAATAAGCGCCCAGGCGAGAGGTTCCATTGCGCCCATTAGGCGCAATGGAAAAGGCTAGCCCCTCCCTCCACAGCACGTCCTATGCGTGCTGTGGACTGAGGGGCTCAGCCGCCCAAATTGCGTTTTCAATAGAAAACGCAGTTTGGGCAGCTGAGCAGCTCAGCCTTTTTGTCCCTTCCGGGACCCACTCTCAGACCAGCTCTGAGAGTGGGTCCCAGAAAGGAGATAGACACTGACAGGAGCAACAGCCTCTGAAGCAGGTCAGAGGCTGCTGCGGCTGTCAGCACCAGCGGCGCGGGGTTTTTTTTGTTTTTTTTAAGCAATAGCCCGGCGGGAGTCCCCCCATGGCGCTAGGGGGGCAGTGCCCCAAATATCCGTGGGGGGGGAGCCGTCACTGAATTGGAGACCGATCATTGCCCTGGTGAGGGGATCACAATCTGGTAAGGATGAAGGAGAAGAGCTGAGAGAGGAGGGAAGGTAGGGAGAGACAGGAATACCATTCATGAAGTTGAAAGAAACATCGTAGATGCATGTGCTTAGCTTAGTTACAAGGGAAAAGGAAACCTCTAATGAGGTCAGTAAAAAGAGCATTAGGGTGTTTTCAGACATGACGCTAACCCCAGTTTAATCACACTTGAACGTTTCTTAGGCATGTTGCAGGACTGTATTGGTGCCCTAGGCAGCCCTGCAACATGCATAAGAATTTGAAATGTTCAACTGTGGTTATACTCGGGTTAGCGTCATGTCTGAAAACACCCTTAGTGACCAGCCTGTGAGGGGCAAGGAGCTAGGGAAGTCCTGATGGAAGAGAGAGGTTTTTGGGAAGGATTTGAAGGTTGACTGGCTGTTTTTACATGATCCTCCTATTAACCCCTCTAAATCCGGATTGTAGTTGATTGTGTAAATCACTTCCATTTCCTGGTTTTAATTCCTATTTCCTGGTTTTATGCCAGCATTGTTCAACATGATTTCCAAGGATTTATCTAATTTGGCATGAAATACCACCAGAATAGTGACCGTGTGAATGACTAGCCCAAGGTACAGTAAATGCAGCCCCTCTTAGCAATTCTCTCAAAGCAATTCCATGCTTGGAACACACACCTTTCATCTTCAGAACAACAACTGATCCCTAGAAGCAGCTCTCTGGGTGGGGCACAGCCCATTCTAGTCCAAAATGGCTTCCTGACCTTCTGACATAGACCTCTGGGGAAGAGGGAGTCCCCGCAGCCAGGACTGACTGGGGGAGGAGTCGACGTACAATTGTACCAGGACTCCAAACTTAGAATAGAACCTCCAAATACTACAAGCCAGCATCTGAATGAAGAAAGTACCAACTACCAGGGTCTCCCAAGATTGGATCAGTCAATGATTAGGCAATGGTGATAAGGGGATGGGATGTAAGGGGCCCTCAGCTACCAGGATGTTTTGGAATCCCAATTTCTGTCAGAGGGCCTACCCACACACACCGCAAATAGCTGCCAAAATAGTTCCATGAACAGAGAACAAAACTCCGCTTTTTGAAGTGGCTTCCATTCTCCTCCACCTACTGACAACAAAAATGGGAGCTAAGTGATTGCCCTCTCATGAGTTTAATGTAGAACATGCTCAAACTCCTTGCCTTCTAATAAATTCACTCAACCACTAATCCCACCACAGTGCCTCTAGAGCTCATCCTAATTGCTGTTTCATTACAGCCAGCACGGAGGAGTTCAGGGAGAGCACACTAAGAACTCTTTTGCCAATGTCTCTGGAGTCTAGGATGCCTGCGTGAGATGCATGCATGCCAGGACTCGAAAATCAGCACCGGGAACTATATCACAGTCCTACTGTGACTCGAGTTGGCCAAAACCAAGCTATATCTTTTGCTTTTCGAAACTATATCCAATCAATGACAAAATTTCATGGAATGTTCTGGGACCCTATTGATTGGAAGAAAGCAAAATAACCGTGCTGATGAGAACTTTTCCTATACTTACTCTGGTCCCGTCATACCTCAAGAACATTTACCACTTCCTTACAGCCAATAGGATTGTGGCATGCAAATTAGCCATAAAAGAAAGTGTGGTGATTGGTTCACTTGCCTGTCATTTAAAATTGCTCTGTCTGGCACAGGGTGGGAGAAGGAACGGCACAGGAAGATGGAGGCAGAACATTCCGTGGCAGTTGGAAGTGGGCATTTGTGGGGGAGGGGCACCCGGGCTGGGAGCTGGTGGTAGGAAGTGGAGTTGAACTTTTGGGGTGCGTATCAACCAAGCCTGAACAAAAAGGAATTTAACCTGTAAGAAAGTAGCGGGCCCACATCTGGCGGCCCATTAACAGACACACGGGTTAGGCACTGGTCCAGGCGGACCATAGTGGGCTCTAGATTTTTTTGGATTTTGGCTTGGGCGGTCACTATTCAAAAGCGATGGGCTCATTCAACAAAGTTTCAGAGCCTCTAGTTTTTTATATATAATGTCAAATACAACTCCATAATTAACATAGCAATAAACATTTACGAATAAAGCTAAAACAGGTAGTAGATTTATTATTTGTGGTATTATTTGCATTTTTGGGTAGCCCTCCAGATATCCAAGCAATACCTGTGACTGAAACAGATATTCACACCTCTGTTTTTTTCAGGTATCCCAATTCGGTTATTTCAATTTTTTGGTCATTTCTGCATTTGAGTGGTGGCATCTTCAGCAACTGCATATGCACAATTGTGCTAATGTTGCCAAAATGATGTAACCAAAACACCAAAATGCCCCCCAATACAAAATAACCAAACTGAAACACCCCCCAAAAAAACCTGAAAACACCAACGCAAAATAACCAAAATGAATAGCCAACGGAACGGAACAAAACTGGGTCGCAATTATTATCTACTTGCCATTTTCTGTTTGAGTAGGGTACATTTGATGGGTTTACTCAGTTTTTCAAATATTCATTTAAACTCTATCGAAGAAGTATTTCCAGAAGTGGCTGTGGGACTTTAGCAACTCAGAATGCCAAAAAGCACTGCCTTGGCAATTGGCCCATCTATTCAAAGAAAGCTCCCTTGGTTATTGTTTCCATCCCTTTATATTCTGGACCATTTTCTAGCACCATCTGTGAAATCTAACTCGTCTATGGATGGATGGAAAATACACAGTGTTACAGGATTAATCCTTTGGTTATTAATTCACTTGGAAAAGGAAAAACAAACAAATATAGGTTTCCTGACAATAGCAACTGAAAAATATTATTTCCTTTGATACCCACCCTGGCTTTTCCAAGCTCTTTGCAATACCTGGTCTGACCTTGTGCTTTGCCTCTCAGACAACTGACATTATTAACTATTAGCATGCCAGCATACAGGACAAAACACAGGCCAGATGTTTGACCGGGGAGCGCTGCCAAGATTCTTATGGGGCAGGGTGTGATGTAGTTTGCGTATGCGGTAAAAAATAAAATCAAACAATTGCAACTAATTACTTATCCTCAATTATAATATAAATGTTAATCACAAGTGTAATTGTAATTGTAGAGGAGGAAGTTAGAGCGCCACTGATGGGGAACGTGTCCTGAATCTTGTCGATTAATGGATTTCTACAGTCAAATGCTTTGGCTAGTGCTGAAAACAAATAGCTGATTTTGTATTTGCGAATATTATTCAAATTGTCTGAGAGCAACCTAGTACGCATTTAGTATCAGCAACCAAAATGGATATTTTGTAAGACTTGGCTGTTCCGTCAGGCGTTTGGCGGGGGAGATGGGTAGAGGGTGGGGAGGAGAAGGATGGTGGGGGGAGTGGTATGTTTTTATAATTTTATGGTTTTATAATTGTTTTAATGTTGTTGTAAGCCGCCCCGAGCTGCCTGTGGCAGGAGGGGCGGGATATTAAGTCTTTTAATAAATAAATAAATAAATTAAAAAAAAAAATTATTCACATTTATTTTATTTTTTTAGTTATTTGCTTGCTCGTCTCATACATTTTTGCTGCTACACATGTGCACATAGGTGAAATGAAGTAATCGAATAGCTGATTATCCAAATAACCACAAAAGCGACCAGAAAAACGGAAACATATACATGATGACTGTGGACCTGAGTAGCTGTTACTATCCATTTCGGCAGATACAGTTCAAATGAAGCGCAGTCATTGGATGTGATATTTGCTGTGGCGATGCATTTCAACCCTAGCCTTGGCTCTGGTGGAGGGTGGAAGGTTGTACTTTATCTCCACTGTGGCATGTGCAAACGTGGTTCCCAACGTTTTGGGACCCACGGGCCACTGTCATTCCTCAAATTTCTTACAAACCACCATGCGCCTGTTAGGAATTGCCACAGCCTGGTGGATGCTCATTCAAGGTTGCATAAAGTGGACAACTTTGGACCCCGCCAGCACCCACAGCCACCTGTGCATGGAGATAAGGCCTGGGGAATGACTGCAATGTATACAGGCTGTTGCAAGCCCCAGTGGGACCTCTCCTTCCTACTGCTCCTCCCCAAGGTGGCCACTGTGCTGACAGAGGCCAAAGCCTGCTTTGCTGTAGCCAATGATGTCTTCATGGACCACACTTTGACAACCACCAGCCCAGCCCATCAGCCCAGCTCTAAGCAGCAGGTAACATGGATTGTGATGTTCCTCATCTGGAAACTAAGTGAAATATTTCTTGCCATGAAGATTTTTCCTGTCTACTCTTGCAACGTCATTCTGTGAGTATCTGTCTAATGCTGACAGAGTCAGGGCAAAGAAGCAAGCCCTCTTTTCTCACTCATCTAGTCTTACTGACAAAAGGCCTATCAGGGTTGCAGACTCAGCTTGGCTGAAGTTCCCCCAGCTGACACTCATTAGCCACTGCTCTCTCTCACTTTGGCTGAGAAGCTGGAGGAGCATGAAAGTAGCCAGTCCTGAACGGCTACAAGGATATTCTGCCAGCTCCTCCTGGCTGCTCCTCGCTCAGAGCTGCTCAGTGGACAGACAACACAAGTGTGGATTCTATGCTCCTAACCCAACCTGCTTCCAAGCCTCACCCTGTTCTTGAACTAGCCTGTCTCCACCCACTTCCCTCTTCCTCTGCTAGCCTGCTTCCAGCCCTTGACTCCTAACCCATGCGCCTCTCTCCTACTTCTTCCTGCTTCGGCCTGATTCCCCAGTTCTCATCCTCTGCCTCTGGCTTGAGGCTTGCGACCCTGCCTCACACTCCGTCATTGATCTCCAGCCTCTGACTCCCTGGCTCTTGCCCTCTGCACTGGTTTCTGGACTTGGACTCTGTCTCTCACCTCAGCCCCAATCCTTCAAGGCCTTATCTCAGCCCCAACCCACCTACGACCCAGTCACCTGACAGGCACTGGATGTGGTGAGCAATGCCCCTCATGGGTTGGTAAGGTAGGATAAAACAGATGCTTGGTGTGTCACCATGCAACACTGGCTGTTTTTACATGATCCTAATACCAGCATCAAACCCTCTAAATCCGGATTGTGGTTGATCATGTGAATTGCCATGCCAGCTTAAATCACTTCAGTTTCCTGGTTTTTAACTCCTCTCCTGTTTCCTAGTTTTATGCCAGCGTTGTTCAACATCATTTTCAAGGATTTATCTATTACGGCATGAAAACATACCGGAATAGTGATTGTGTGAACAACTAGTCCAGTATTAAGCCACTTAATCATAGAGAATTGTAGGTAGAGTTTTTACATTCCCTCTGCCCAACATCTCTATGGTAATCTGCAGTCTAGGATGGTAAAATATCACAGGTAGGGATTTACAGCAGAAAAGGCTTTGACAAAATGCTACCCATGCTGTCTCTTAATCCACTCTGACCCTGCAGCAGAGGGAATCCATCACGCCCACCCGCTCCAGGGATCCATGACAGCAAGTGACCTAGGCAAAGCAAGGACATTGGGAGGAGAAGGGCTCACAGCTGCCCACACAGAACCCATACATCAGAGCGGAAGAAGGCTCTGAAATTCAACTGTGCTGTCTGTGTGGCAGAATCCAGTTCCCTTTGGAACTCCCCTGTTTGTCTCAGCTCTCTACACAAATCCAGAATCTCCTCTGGAAATTGATGTCCTGGTCAATTAATGACAAGACCAATGCGCTAAGCAGAGGCATTCTCCTCTTGGTTAGAGTTGCCCAAGGTGCTATAATTCAACTGTGCTGCACCATAGGATTGATGCAGTCCTCCTTGTGACTCATATCGGAATAAGCGTCTAAACTGCCATTCCGGAATAGTGCTTATTCCAAAGTATTAATGATCGTGTAGACAGTTACTCCTGAATGACAACTCTGGAATGACAAATCCGGAATTACAGCTACTTTGGCATAATTCTGGACGTGTAAAATCAGTCACTATCATCTTGACGCGTTAACGATCCCAAAGGCAACAGTGGGGAGAATCTGGGCCCAGTCTTGATGGTGATTGTTTGTTTATGCTCCAAAATGAGCAACTTGCTTCATAAACCCTTAACAAAACTGATGGGTGATGCCTACTTCAAAAAACTCTCTCCTGATGTTAACAGGGGAGGTCAACTTGCACAGCTCAATTAACTCCTAAGTTACCACAACAGTCTCCACCCCATCTTGAACCATTTCTTCCCGGTTTTGGTGGAGGACCAATTCCAGCTACACTTATGGTTGTCCTCTTTCCATATGCTTTGATCTGAAAAAGGGTCGTGGATATGCGGAAAAGGAGCATGGTAAAAGGACTGTCACATCCCTTTCCAACATGACCTTGTCTCTTTGGAGCGGCTTGACCTTATACAGAGGCTGGCTGAGTTAAAATTGGGTTAGTAGCCACTGACAATGCACTTGGAGGAAGCAAAGTTTAAGCAAAACTAATTAACTGAAGCATTTCTTGAGGTCTCTTCTTGTTGTTTTTGGTCTTAGTTGGATAATAATGAGCTCTCATGCCTTGTTTTACTAGCATGAGTACCACTGAGGTGGGGGCTCGTCACACATGGCAACATCTGGAGACAAGTATGTGAAGAGGGATTGGCAGAACACTGAACTATCAGTGTTTTTTCTTGTTCAAGCCCTTGTCGTCTGGCCCACACAGCCCTGTTGTTGGGCTGTCTTCCCTTCTAGCATAAATAAATAGTTTAAGCCAGAAATGTGTGAGTGCACACGCACAAAAAGGCAGAATCCAGTTCCCTTTGGAACTACCCTGTTTGCTTCAGCTCTCTACACAAATACAGAATCCCCTCGGGAAATATACGTCCCCGACAATTAATGACAAAACTGATGATCTAGCAGAAGCATTCTCCTCTGGGTCAGCGTTCCCTAAGGTGCTGTAATTCAATTGCATTGCACCATGGGACTGATGCAGTCCTTCTTGTGACTCTTATATTGATATAAGCATCTACACTGCTATTCCAGAATAGTGTTTTATTCCGGAAAAATAATGATCGTGTAGACAGTTATAGACAATCCAGGGATGTCATGCTGGAATTGTGTTTGAGTAGAAGCAGCCTTTGCCTGTCCTTGAGTTTTGCCCTGTTTATATTACAGGGTTATCTGATTACCTGATCTGCACTGCTACAAAGCCCAACTCCAATCAGCCTTCTGGTAGTAAGGTTCTTTAGCCCCTTCCTTGTTTATTTCCATAGCAATGGCTGGTAACCCATCGCAGTGTCCTTTCTAGCTTTCCGACATGATGTACAAAGGAAGCCTAGAACACTTGGCCTTTAAAAAAAAAAATCCTGGTAGCTTCCTTACATTAGAAAAACTCACGGCACTTTTAGACATGCCTCCATCTTCATGGACCTCAGAGTCCGCTTTCAGCAACCTCTCACAGCTGGAGTTTAGAAGTGCCTCCCCACCCTGGAAGTCGCCCGGTGTGAAACAGCGGCATCAAGCAGCTCGCACATTCTTTTGAAAACCAGACTTCTCAAACCCCATTATCAAGGTTTGACAAGCTTGGTTTTCCAAAGAATGTGAGAGTCACCTGGCGCCGTTGTTTCCAATGGCGGCCAGGTGACGTCCGGTGTGGGGAGGCGCGTCTAAACTCCACCCGCGGTGAGATTGCTGAAAGGGGACTTTCAAGATTGTAGGCACGTCTAAAAACGGGCTCAGTCTTGTCTGGCCCGGTTTTTATTTAATTGTACTGTGGACCAGCAGTGACCAGATGTATGATGAGCATGATCCGCTTGATTCAGGTATCAACCCAGGTCCCCTCCCAGTGGGTCCAGTGCTCCAGGTTCTCAGATCTAGAACACCTCAGCAACAACTGGTCTCCAGAATGGAGAGGAGGGCTGCTTTAGAGAGAGCCTTCCCCGCTGCATTGAAGGAGTTTCCCGTAGCCTGTCTCGTTCCCAGAGATGTTCCCTGGGGGGGTCAGTCTCACTCTTGGAGACAATCTCTAAGAGACTGGTATGCTTCCCTACATTGTGATTTACTGACTGGAGACTATTTATGATTCATTTTTTTACATTTTTACCCCACCCTTCTCCGCAGACTCAGGGCATCTAACATTAAAAATATAAAATACAATAAAATACATTAAAATCCCCTAAAACCCCAACATCATCCCAACCCACCTATCAATCCCCTTCCTCAGCCCCCTCTACCCACTCCCACCCAACCCTATTCCCACTTGCCAAACACCTGATCTTACATCTCCGCCGGAAGATGAACAGGCTTGGCCTTCGGCAGACCTCCAAGAGGAGTTTGTGACCTACCAGTGTATCACAACCTACATATTGGCTGCCTTTGCTATGGACAGTAGGACTGGGGTATCAGTTCCAGCAAGAGCAGATGTAGCTCTGTACCTGCTTCAATCAGTGGAGAATTTAGCTCCTCGGTTAGCTTTTCATTTCCTTGGTGCGCTCTGCTCAGAGTTAGGCCACTGCAGTCTTTAATTGCCAAGAGTGCTGTGTAGCCACGAGACAGTCTAGCCTGAGTAATGAGTGTGGCTTTGTTATATGCTACAAGATCGTGCCTGCTTTTACTCAGAATTGTTTAGTGCAGCATAATCAATTACACTCCTGTGACCCAGCTGACAGGAAGAAACCTGCATCGAGATGAAGACAAAAATGAGATGGTTTTGTTCAATGAAGCCCTCCTACCGTGAACTCCTGCAAGCCGTGGATAATAAGTCCTTGCTGTATTATCAGGAGCAAACATTTGTCACCTTTCTGCCTGAAACACAAGAGATCATTGGAACCATTCTGCCTTGTAAAACTAAGGGACAATCCTCTCAGAGTGATAATTAGGATGATGGAGGGGGAAGATTCAGTAATGA
The DNA here is from genome assembly GCA_003113815.1 of Sphenodon punctatus. NCBI lineage: Eukaryota > Metazoa > Chordata > Lepidosauria > Sphenodontia > Sphenodontidae > Sphenodon > Sphenodon punctatus. The sequence continues at coordinate 417,217 of QEPC01010231.1, forward strand.
GCCCATTAAATTATCATTATACATGGAGGAAACTTTCATGGTGTTTTCAGACTTAGAAAAAAAACCATGGATAATTGCTAGTGACAATATGGTAAATAGAGCTGGAACTGGGCACCTGAAGATTCAGGCACCCCTAATGAATCTGGGGCACCTGGATGGACCTGGCCCTGTTTGGGCCCAAACGGGACCCAAAAGGTTGCTCAAATGCACCGTCTGGCCTTTGAATGTGACAGGCCTCAGCCAGGACTGCTGCAAAGCCCAGCTTCACAGTGGTCCCAGCAGGGGCTTATAACTTTCAAAGGCCACTTCCCCCTCCTCCTCTGCCCCTGCCTCCAGTACCTCACCTGAGGGCTGCCCAAATGGGACCCAACAGGCTGCTTGAACATGCCGTCCGGCCTTTGAGAATAACAGGCCACAGCCGGGACCACTGCAGAGCCCAGCTCCGCCTCCTGAGAGGTGCTGTGGGGTGTGAGGGAGGAAACACCCGTCGGCCTTTGAAAGTGACCTTTGTGGGGGGAAGCACCCGCCAGTGAGAGACCTTGGCTTGGGCCGCTGCCGCTGCAGCATAGGGCATCTCAAAGAATAGTTGAAAACTGTTAGTGTGTGGGTAGGTTCCCTGATTTGTGTAGTCACTGTGCTGCAAATGTTTGTATTAAGCTTGTTCATTTTTCACTGGGAAATGGGAGATGTGAGGATGCTATCTTTGTGCTAATTACTCAGCTCTGTCTAACCTTGTAGAAGTACATAGATTGGTACAGTTACTCAGTCTCTCAGCAGGCATGAAGAGAGACTGACACAGTCTGGATAAGACCTCTCCCCCTCAAACTCTGTCTTAAAATGGCACCGCAAGAGCTCAACCACCATCCCGGGCAGGGCCAGAGATCAGAGCAGAGAAGTGCGGTGGTGGCGGCCACAGGGACTGAGAAGGAAGACTGTCCCTTTGTCATGGGGACATGGGGGCCACACACCCATTTGGGGGCGATAACCCACCCATTTGGGGGGGATATGTGTAATGTAATATAAAGATGTAACAGATTGCAAGCTCAGTGGGAGCCGAATGCTGAAACCAGTTGCCAGAGTGGGTGAAGAGATTCCCTTTGTTATGGCAAGTGGGCAGTTTGTTGCCAAGCAACGTCCAGGTCACCCTGCCACCTTGATAACAATGACAATGGCCAGGAGATGCAGGAAATGACCTGAGGCCTCCAGCGAGGAAGAAGAAGGAAGTTCTTCTTCAAGAATTAGCTCTCTTCCATTTTGGACTTGAAGGAGAGAACAGCTCAGCAGAAGAGCTGCTACCAACATGAACTAAGAACTTTCATATTCTCTAAAGGAATTATGCCCGGTCTTCAACATCAGGGCCGAGACAACAACTGATGGACCTGTATTGCGCCTTTAGGGTAAGGGGACAGTCAGGGAATATCAGTGGAGTTAGAATGCATGTACTTTATGTTTGATTTATTGACTTGCACTATCTGATCAACAGCCTTGTACTTGTATGTACTCAATATATGTTTTATAATCAAG
>QEPC01010231.1:418840-440751 GCA_003113815.1 Sphenodon punctatus
TTATTTGGCCTTGGGGAATTCACTTGGGGGTACTCCTATCTAGGTGAGAGCCTAGACGAACCTTTTTCATATAAGACAACCCCACTGCAAAGTCTTCCAAGCTACAGGTGGCCAGAGAACGTTCTCTGCATTACAGCTGGGCGGGGAGATAAAGGGGAGGCTTAGCTAGGGGTGCGGACCTCTGAAAGCTCCCTGATTGAAGTGAAGGTTTTCTGATCACTTGGGGACCCACGCAGGCACAGGCAACTGGGTTGTGGCTGGCCTGGTAGGCAAACGGGGGACAGCCTCTAAAAGGAGTGAGGGCCCCAAACCTAAACCCCGGTGACAGTGGCGAGCCAGTCCAGTACTCTGGAGTACCCCATTTTAAACCCCATAACAAAGAGAGTGAAAATGGCTGGAGAGAAACTAGTCCAGACCAGTCGATTTAAAAGTGAGTCAGAAGGCAGGATGTGCACTGACCACTAAGAGCCACCAGGTGGCATCAGAGGGCTGAACCTGATCACTTAGTGCAACGCAAAGGTTTTTTGGGGTTCATTTCAAGGATAGAAAACTGAGCAAAGATGGCTCAGAGAATAAAAGGCCTAAAAAACATGAAAAGGAATGAACTTATCGGGGAATGCGAGGCAAGGAACATAGATCCAACCAACCTCACTGTACAAGAGATGAAACAGAAACTCAGAGAGCATAAGCAGCTACAAGCACCAGATGCGGGAACCCTCCCCGACGAGGAAGAGACACCAATAACCAGCAACGAGAGGCTGAAACTCAAGAAACTCCAGATCCAACTAGAAATGGAGCGCATGAAACAGGAAAATGAAAGGGAGTGCATGAAACAGGAAAATGAAAGGGAGCGCATGAGACTAGAACATGAGGAAAAAGAAAAAGACAAACAACGGCAGCATGAGTTGGCAGTGCTACAGCAGACAGCAGCACTGCCCCCTAGAAGTTCTCCTCAGCCAAGCCCTGCACCTACCATCCCAACTAACACAAGAGAACGACGACTACAATGTTACACACAGTTGATCCCACCCTTCGACGAGAAGACATGCATCGAGGAATTCTTCTCTACATTCGAAAAGATCTGCAAACGCAACTATGTGCCAGCGGACCTGTGGGTGCCAGTGATCGTCCCGAGACTGGGAGCATGTCCCTTCCATGCACACACACCCCATTTTCACCCTGACGTGGGCGCTTCCTGCTTTTTTTTTTTTTCATCTGCAGATTCTTGTCAAATTCTTGCCTGACTTTCGGGGTAAGAGGCAGGAGAGGCAGCATAGCATTGAAAGATGCGACGCGGTTAGGTCTCTAACCTTTCCCAAAATAGAAAATGTAGGTGTAGAGGCAGCAGCAGCAAGAAGCAGGCAGAGAGAATAACAAAACATGTTTTCCAAGAGGATCTGAATAGATATTAGCTGCTACTTCACTTAAAGGAGGGCGGGGGGGGGGGGAGGAATATATCAGCTGAGCTGGCTATTGGTATCATGGACTGGGTTGCCAGCCCTTTGGGTTTCAATCCAGAAGAGTCTCCAGCCTCCAGGGGAAGCCCCAATTTCTCTGGGTCAACCAGGTAACTCATAGAAATCAGGAGTAGCCATATCAGAAAGGGGGCAGGCCACAGGAACTGCTCCACCCTATGGAGGCACCCAGGGCCAGACTTAGGATTTTAGTGTCCTGAGCGACTCTGGCTGCTGCCCCATCCTCCAGCTCTGGCACGCTGCCATCTGAGACAGGCAGGGAGACAATGGTGGTGCCCAGCACAGAAGCAGAATCTCTTCCTCTGTGCTCAGCCCCACCACAGAGCATGCTTGCAGGGTGCGGCAGAACAGGGATTGGCCAGGTGGGGATGGATGGGAGGTCCCCTCCTCCAGGCTGCGGGTGGCACGGATGAGGCAGTACAGTTGTGGCGGGGGGGGGGGAAGGGGGCAGCGTGATCTGGTGGGTGCGGGCTGAGAACAGAAGCCCGCAAACCCACCAAATTTTCCGTCCCCCCCGAAAAAAAATCTTCCGCCTTTGGCAGGTGTCTATGGCCGCTTTTAGACGAGCGGTGCACGACTGCGCATAATTTGAAGCATCCGCATGTTGTAATTAGACAAAACGGAAGTTGGGTATTATGGAGGTTGCACATTTTTAAAGTCCGCAAATTAAATAGCTCACAATCGAGGCATTTAATTCACGGACTTAAAAAATGCGCCACCGCCATAATATGCGCATAAAACCCCACTTCCGTCTCGTCTAATTACAACAGGCGGACGCTTCAAATTATGCGCAATCGCGATACGCAATCGTGTGCCGCTTGTCTAAAAGCAGCCTATGTTGCCTGTCCTTAAGTCTGGCCCTGACGGCGCTGCATCCCAGGCCTATTCCATAGGCGGCGGGGTTATTACAGAAAGGGGTGTGCTGGCTCGTTTGCCTCGCCCCTGATGATGTGGCCACGCCCCTTGTGAGTTAAAAGTCCAAAGGGAGGTGGTAGCCTGAGTCATGGGGTGCAAAAAGCATAATGCTAACTCCACCTTAACATTGCTTTAACATTTCTTATTCATGTTGCAGGGCTGTATTGATACCCTATGCAGCCCTGCAATATGCATAAGAAATGTTAAAGCAGCGTTAAGGTGGAGCTAGCGTCATGTCTCTTTTCACCCTTGGAAAAAAGGGTGGTTGTATTCTGTTTCCAAATACCAGGGATTGTGCTCTCTAAAGGATGATCACAATGTGAACAAAGGGACAGTTTATGAACAACTGGAGCAGATTTTTTTCTCTTTGGATCTTCTTAAGACTCGGTGAAAACTTGGCTGTTAACACCGTGCAATCTGAGAGAAAGTAGGTTGGAATAACTGCTGAGTCCTGAGTGACTGAACCTGGTGCCATTTTCTCCCTTGGGGGAGAGGAGTGATGAGCAGGGGCATATCGTAGGGTTGTCACCACTCGCGGTTGGACTCCCAAAAAGGGAGTCTCAGGGTCACAACCGCAACAAGTCGCCACCTTCGATAGTTCACCAAGCTGATGTAAAGATTTGAACTACTTCTGTAGAAGGAGACACCCATATCTAACAGTGGAAGAGTCTGTACATTTCCAACCACTGCAAAACACAGCCACATCTGGAGCATCAGGTGAAAATGGGGCCAGCCATGAAGATGTGCAAATGCAGCCTTCGGAAATGTTACAGAGGAAGGAATGAGCCCTTTGGAATTTATTCAAAGGAAGGGGGCAGAGAGGGGTGGAAAGGGGATTAGAGTCACTGGTAATCAAGGCTGCAGGCAGCTGACAGAGCAGACATTGCAAGTGGGTGTGGAACACTGTTGAGACAGTGTGGCTCTGGAGGGATATTGAATCCATCTTGGAAAAGCACTGAAGACACCAGCAGCAAGACAATTCAATACATGGAGGCAAAGTAGTTCAAATGATCTCTTTTATTGGACCAACCTTTGTTGGTGAGAATGTGCAAGCTTTCTCTCCATCTTTAACATTTGGGACCAACATGGCAACCATGCTCTCTCTCGAATAAGTCAACACATCTCAGTCACTAATGCAATGCTGTCCTTCCACATCAGCACTCTGGAATGCAAAGCTTCCTCTTATTAACACTGGGTGAAAACAGACATAACGCTAACTCCACCTTAATACCGCCTTAACATTTCTTATGCATGTTGCATGGCTGCAAAGGGCACCAGTGCATGTTACAGGGCTGCATAGAGCACCAATACAGCCCTGCAACATGCAGAAGAAATATTAAAGTGGTGTTAGCATTAAATCTGTGTGGTGGGCACGCGCATGTGTGTATGCTCACTTATCTGTGTACAACTGGCATAGCTTTAAAAGCAGGGAGATGGAGGAAACATGCACGACTCACAGTCCCTATTTAGGAGGAACAATCCCTCTTTGGCTGCTGAATCCCCACTGCCCCTCTTTCATGGGTCAAAGTCACTCTTCCATGAGACACAAAGACTCAAAGATCAGACTTAAGGCCTCAGTATCCTTTTTCCTGGTTGCCTCCCAGGAAAAACACTTGAGAAGACAATGGCGAGATGATGGCATAATAAGAAACTTACTGGAAGCAGCAGGAGAGTTTCTATTATCCCTCTATATGCACTGGGAAGGCATGTTGGGAGGTGTGAACTCACAAGGGGGCACAGCTTATTCATGCACGTGTGGAGCATGTCCCTCTGACTGCTGGAACTGCTGCGGGGGGGGGGGGAGAGGGGGTACGAACATGAAGTCCTCGTCCTAATTGTGGGCACTCTAGGACCTCGGTGGCGACAGCATGGCCACTGCCAATGAGGTCACAGGAGGCTGGTATTCCTGCCCACTGCTGGCATTTGAATTTCCTAGAGTCAAAAAGAGGGGTTTGAACCTCTGCCATTTTGGAAGCATAAGGAGGGCAGGCTTTGGGGGGGGAAGAGTGAGGAGCTGTTCCCCAACAGTGAACTAACACTCCCCCCCTCGCCCCCTGTGTAATCTGCACAGCTTTTCAGAGGCAGGTGGTTTGGAGAATAGGGAACCAGAAGTTGAGAGTAGTTATGTGATAGGAATAGTATGATCATCCCCCAGTAAGGTCAGCCTACCCCAGTGGGGAGGGTGGGGAGTTCGGTGCAAGACAAGATTCTTTTAGGATCCCCCCTGTCTCATGGGTTTTCTAGAGCTTCCTTCGTGACCGTGCAGCCAAGCAGTTCATTGATACCCACAAAACATCACTTTCAATAACTTGCAAGAGGCTCTGGAAGGCTTCTTTGTGGAAGGATCACAATGCTGGGATCCAAGGAGCAGAGAGGGAGATTTTGAGGGCCCAACACCCAATGGCTAAGGAACAGATTTTGAAAAAAGCTCGCTGCCCAGTGGTTCCTACTGAGACCTCTAGGGCCACATTTTCAGATGTGTTCCGCATCCAAGGGGGAGGATCTGGCCTCTGGTGATTAGAAGATAAAAAGAGAAGGATGGGCCAATAGTCAGACACTAACACACCTACTCCAACACACACATCTCACGTGACCCAGGCCGAAGTAGTTCAATGATATTCTACTGGCAGAGCAAGTGGGGGAGAACCTAGAACACACATTATTTCTACAGGGAAGGGGGCAAAAATGCACCGAGGGGAGGCAGTGCCCAATGCTCCTCCTCAGCTATAGGCTTGGGTGAGTTTGACCCCCTCCTTCCTCTTCAGGCCAAGCCCCCATGTCCGGGATCTGACCCCACTGTCTGTAGCCTCATCCGGTGGCAGGTTGCAGTGGAGCACGCTGCTATCCCTGTGATCACTCTCTTCTCTCCTGGGGATTGGCCGGCACGCTTCCTTCTCCTCACTACTTTTCGATGTGACATCTCCTACAATCCCCAGAGTTTGCGGAAGCATCGTTCTCCCACGCTGGTGCTTGGGAGGCTGCTTCAAAGTGTGATCTTCGGGGCGCTTGGAGCCAGTGCTATCAGTTAGCACAGATGCCAATCCCACTGAGATGAATGGGGCTAGTACTTCTGCTCACTTCCCTGAGCAACACGCTGTCAGTCTTTCCCCTATAACGCTGCTGCCTCACAGCTCTGCTGGAAAGCAAGTAATACTGCCCTACCTTGCAACGCTATGGAAACGCACTAAAACCAGAGGTGGGGAACCTCTGGCCCTCGTTGGCCCATGGATTCAGACCTCGCACTCAAGCCCTGAATGAGTGAGCTCAGGAGAAGGCGGCAGAGATGAGGGGGGCAAGCACTCAAGGAGAGAGGATGATGGATCCATGGCACAGATCCATGATCTGGACCCGTCTCCACTTGCACCCCCTATACACCCCATGGAGCTTGTACTCATTTTCAAAGTGGAGGGGAAAGCTTCCTCACCCCAGTGTTAAAACCTTGAAGGGCTCAGATGATACAGGGATGGAGAGGCTCTGGAGAAAAGCCAGCCACATAGTGAATTCAACCTCCGTAAGCTGTGAATGCATTTCTCCCTGTTAAATTGCTCCTACTACACTTGCTTCCCCTTTCATCTTCCCTGCAGCCGCAAGTGCTTGCATCTTTCTGAAACCTGACACACCCCTCTCCTTACCACCCTGCCCCCCTATTGGTATGGAGCACGCACGCTAGTGACTTTCGGGCAGTGCCCTTGTTCTTTTGAAGGTGGCAGTATCAGGTCAGAGTGGGAGAATGTCAGCCAGGAGAGCCAAGGTCTCCCCCTAAGTCTGCTCAGCTTTGCCTCTCACTTAACCTCTGAGTGCCTCAGTTTCCCCGGCTGCAACACCAGGGAAACCAACCCGCTTTTGTAGATTTCTCTGAGGTTAATCAGATGAAAGCTGGGAAGTGGGAGTGCAAAGCATACTTAGAATTAATTACCATTAATAAACACAGGAAGAAACAGAACAGTAGTGACAGTATAAGAGAGAGAACCAAAAACTGCATTCTCTGCCTTCGCGCTATGCAAACCACTGGGTGACAATCAGATCCCCAAACCAAACAGGGAGGGCAGCGATTTTACTTGAGGAAGGTCCCTTTTATAGCCCTGCAGATTTCCATCATTAAGTAGTTCTCTCCGTATTTCCTGATGGGCTGTAAACCTGGGAGGTACTGAGCCCCCTAGTTCCCATCAAATTCAATGGCACTCAGAGGACACAGAAGCTTATCTGCTGCAGTAGGTCGCCCGTCCTGACACCACACAAAGAATCAAGGCATTGTGCGTCAGACCTTCACGGGCTTCTTGAAAAGCAAAGTCCCCCCTTGAGCTAGGCTTCCACCTGTGCCCCCTTAATTACACGGCCTGCTTCCTTTGTCTCCTCCACTCAAGCATGGCAGAAAGGGGCCAAGAGCACTGATGCCTCCATCAGAGCGAATACAGCCAGGTCGACTGCCGAGGAACAAAGGCGAATCAGGGACTAGGCTGGAAGGGACTTCCAGGATCATCTAATCCAGCCCCCCCGCACCCCCTTAATCTCTGGAGCCACAGTTCAAAGCTATAGCAACTCCAGCCCCCTCCCCACAATCCAAAGCCAAAGGTGCCTGCCCCCAACAAAGACACAGCCACAGGGAGCTGGAGAGAGGGGGGAAAAAGCCCAGAGCGGTGTGATCTGATTCCAACGCACTGGCTTTATCCGTGGGTGGGTGCACAAATTGCAGGCCCACGTGGGGGGGGGGGGGAATCTTTACAGTTACCATAGTAACTTTAAGGGGTTGTGAGCAGGTGAACAGTATCTCCATGCGGCATAAGAAGCAGGGAGAGCCTGACAGGAATGGGGAAGAGGTGTCTGTACTTTGTGCGCAGTACGAAGGCTTTTAAAACTACTTGGGCCTGTTCCTACAAAGAGGTTGATGCCTAGCAAATTCCCTTTGATTCCAGTGGGAATCAAAATATCCCAAGCACTTCAATTGAAGACACTCACTCTTGCTCTCTCTCGCCTGTCTTGAGTAGTTTCCCTTGAGAGTTTTGTGAGCTCTAATGTAGTTCATGAATGAGCCCAAACTCCGTGAAGCTGGCAGAGAGTCTCCGTAGCAAGCAACAGCCCGTTAATCTCCCTTGGAGGGAGAACGATGAAGTTTCTAACCTGACCTCTTTGTCCTCCCCCCCCTTCCCTGTCACCATACACATCAATTCCTGTCCCTTCACTTGTGGGGAAAGTACCGGCTGTTTTACCATTCTTGTGCCATAGAGTTTAAACCACAAACAAACCACAAGCAGTAACGAAACGGCGGAGAGATTCTCTGCTCCAAGGATGGAATTATTTGAGCAGAAATAGAACTTGGAAATAACAGAACCCAAATCTCAGCCTCGACCCCCTTCTCTGTCAGGCAGTAATGAATCGTTCTAAAAGCAACACGCAAAAAGGAACCAAGCCACCCTTTAATCAATGGGCACCAATCCCCCCCGCATGCCAGGAGACTCTATCCTGGCACAGCGATAACAAAACAAGCCCCCGATCCTTTGGGTGGGAAACTTACCCCAGATCAAAGTAAAGAGATGGGCCTTGGGGATAAGGCAGAGGGAGTAGACAGCGCCTATGTGCAGCAGGGTCATAAGGATGACATTCCTCCAGACAATCTCTTGTCTATGGCCGGCTTTCCCATCGCCGCTCTCTGTCACTGATCCTAAGGGGCTTTCTTCTCTTCCATTACACAAGGGCATCTTTTCCTCTTCATCCACTGCGTAGCCGGCTCCTTGGCTTGCCATAGCTGAGGGGGTAGGAGGGGGGGTACTAGCCCTCCTGTGTCCACACAGGGCTTGAGTGATTGATTTAGTTGGAAGGTTGGTTATTTCTTGTTCTGGTCTCCCGTTTGGATTGCTGGGGTGGGGGAATCACCCCCTCTCTCTCCCACCCCCCACCCACCCCCCAGACTGGTTTTGAACACAACCTACGAATGCGAGCCCTGGAGCACAGCAGCATCTGTTGCTGGAGTCTCATCCATGATGTTACCGCTGTGCCAGAACTGAACTCCGCACAGCAACAGAGGAGGGGAAAAAATAAAGAGAGGGGGGAGTGGGGAGGAGAGAGAGAGACCTGCATAGCTAAGCTACAGCCAATCAGAATTCCATGTGGCGCTCTTAAAGGGAGAGAGCAGCTCGGTGTCCATTAGTGCCAGACTGAACACATTCCCCTCAGCGAATGTAAACACAGAGGCAGGCAGTTTTAAAAAGCCAGAAGCCATGGCAAAAATCAAACCAGACTTACCCAAAGGGCACTCGGGCCTTTGCAATAGTACCGAGCCTCCTTGCAGCCAGCCACTCAGTGGAAAACCACACCAGTCCCATGTCAGTGGGAGTCAAACGTTTGTTCACTTCATGGAAATCGGGCGGGCGAGGGGACCTCACTGGTTTCCCTGCTCTCATCAGCACGGGAAGCTCCATCCCCCCTGGATGATCAAGGCCCCTTTGTAATAATATTTGCGCACCACAGGAAGCGGAGTTAGCAGATGTTCAATGAATGGCAAAGTCTTATGTGACTCTCGCCACCCACCCAGGGACCTGCTTTGAAGGTACAGTGGTTGCAGGGAACAATGCAATGGGCAGGCAGGGGTGGCTGTTTTATGGGGTGAGCGGAGGAAAGATGAAAGCTCCCCACGTGCCGGGGGATTTGGTTTTCGGCTCAGAGAGAGTCAAATGAAATCCCCTTACTGGAAAATCCCAGCTAACGTCAGAAAACTCTCCAGGCAAACAGATGCAAAGCACACCAAGTGGGCTTGAATGTTGGCACGGTGGTGGAAATCAGGGCCATTACTAGGGCTACGCCAGTTTACACCAGCGGAGGATCAAGCTCGTTGTGTTTATGGGTGCTCTGCTTCACGGCTAGTCATGCCAAAGCAGTCCTGCTTCTCTCCAGTTGCACCAGCTGGGTTCCAGCACGGAGGCAGCACAAGGCCCTGATAGGACCCAGGAGAGGACAAGGAGGCTGAGGTAAATCCCTGCTGCCTGGCCTCAACAAGGCCCCAACCTGTCAAACCCTTCTCAAATCTAGACTCCTTGGGCATCTTTAGACATAACAAAGATCAGGTGTCAAAACCCCCTAAGCACGTGTTTGGCCATTGTGCGTAAGCACCATAACAATCCCAACGCCAATTTGGCTGCCCGTTGAACACGCGATGTGAACACCATTGCATCCCAAGGACAATTTGTGTGTTCCAGCTGAACACGTGGCCAAAGCTGAGTCTAATGCTATCGGGTGGTATGTTAGCAGGTACAACACAGGGAATGGAGCAAAACACTGATTTGCCCCACGATGTGGTGTGTGTCTAAATGAGATTCATGCAAGAGTGGATCTCTTCCCAAGAGCAAATCTTAAGTGATTAACAGCAGCCTGATAGCTTGTGCTCCTATTTTACTCCTTTTCATCCTTGTTTTCTTATATCACAGGGTTAATCTGGATTGGATCCACTCACCTCCCTTTATTCCAATTTAAAACCAAGAGCATAACCTTCCGATTTAATTCAGAGTAACTCCCCGAGTACTCTGCAGCATCAACACTTAGGCTGCTTCCCTACATTACAAAATGGGCTATTATAATAACGAGAGATCATCCTGGCTATTATAATTCTGGGTATTATAATGCTGCAGTTTTTGTATTGTGTGAATGCACTATTCCCGTTTTATGCTGCGAGATCTCAGGTCATAGTAAAAACCACATTTGGTGGCTCTTACAACCACCCAAGATCTTGCAGCATAAAAGGGGATTAGTGAATTCACACATTACAAAAATTTGCTTGGTGCTACTTTCGAAGCAAAAGTTTTGCCCCAATTGCTCTATGGAGCAGAATTAACATGGTCTGGCATAAAGTTAAGGAAGAGCGCCCCCCCAAATTCTTTTATGAGGACTGTGCTGAGACTTCCTGTCTCTTCCCCTCTCCTTATGCTCCGTCTGGAAATGGGTTTGATTCCAGTTAAATTCCATGCCCTTGCTAGAGCATTATGTTATTATCTTAAACTTCAGTATGGGCTTACCTCTCCATTGGCCTGTCAGTGCTATTTTGAGCAGAAGCAACATTGGGGTTCTTTGCAATATTAGTGGTGGAAAGGGGTTAAGAAATTAGCCACCCAGTTATCCCTGTCTTGGATAGAGGAACGCAGAGTTGACTATAAATGCATGAGAAAGGAAATCATTCAGAAGGTGTATGATGTTGCGCTAAAGGAGGATTTGGTGGCGATTCAGACTAGCAGAAGCGCCCCGCTTTATGCCAGAGTGAAATCCTCCTATGCGCTGGAACAATACCTTTTGAAGATTTTGGATCCCAACTTAAGGAGGATAGTAACTCTCTTTCGTTTGAATCTATTTGAAACAGCAGAGATTAGGGGGAGAAGATTAATGCCGAGAGAGTTCTCCCCTATGCCGAGAGAGTTTTTTGCTGTTACCTTCAAGAAACAGAGACCTTACTGCATATAATTTTTCGCTGCCCTAGATATGCAGACCTCAGGTCAGTTTGGATAGATCCCCCATTTTCAAATTTAGCTTTTACAGCAGAAGAAAAATTGTTAATGCTCCTTGCCACTTTGGACTTAGAACAGACAAAAGCTGCGGCTCGTTATTTGAAGTTGGTGGAGAGGATTTGGAAAACGCAGAATGGGTTAGATCCTTTACAGCTTGTATAATTATTGCTAATCAGTCCCCTTTGCTTTTAGATGTTCTATATTTATATTTTAACGTTTTGTACATGTGTGTTTCCTCCTCTTCGTATGGGAGGACACCAATGTTATTAAGGTATACTTTAAAAAGATTTTGTAGTAAATATTTTGGTAAATGTGATAGCAAGTTTGCTGAACACATAATAAACTACTACTACATTGCAAAAATTGCAGCATTATAATACCCAGTATGAGGTATTATAATAGCCCATTTTTTAATGTGTGAAAGCAGCCTTGGTATCAGAGGCATAACATTGTGATGTTACGACGCTCCCAAGATCTGTGACACCATGTAAGAAATGGGTGGAAGATTCCCTTTGCCCTCTCCCCTCTCAGCAACCTCCTTCAGGTCAAAGCTTCAGGGAAAGTGCAACTCTGAACTGAACCTATTTCTGTGCGATAATTTTTATGATTAGGCAACGGCTCACGCAATAGCCAAAACAAACATTTAAAAATAAAAATCAAAAATTATATTTAAAACAATAACCCATAATATTTTACATTTTACAGGAATAAACTACTAGAGCATTCCAACATATAGACCCCAATCTGGGGTTAAGTGAACAACTCTTTTTGGCTTTCCCTCGTGATTTTACACAGTGAGAAGACAATAGGTTTCCATCATTCATGTGTGACTGTCCCCTCTTGCTCTATGGCTATTGAGGGATGGCAGCTGCCCTAACAGTAAAGGCTGCCAGATTATTAATCCTATCTTTATCTGTGTGCCTAAGCAACCATATAAGCTTTTCTATTTTGGAGAAATGGTTCAGTTAAGATAGGAACGGGGTAAGAGATAGGAACGGGGTAAGACTATGGAATAAAAGTACCGAGCTGGACAAACCCTTCTTAGGAGTAGCCCTGATTATGACCTTGGGTGAAAACAGACATGACGCTAACCACCCTTTAACCACCCTTGGTGGTTATTTATGCATGGTGCCCTATGCCCTATGCATGGTGCCCTATGCCCTATGCAGCCCTGAAACATGCATAAATAAAGCCATCCAGGGTGGTTAGCGCCATGTCTGTTTTCACCACTTGATTCAGCAAAATGCTAAAGCATTCTTGTCTAACTTTAAGCATCTATGTAGTTCCACTGAATTTAAATCAATCAGTCACCTAAGAGAATTTCTTTGAGTCAGGGAAGAAACCAACTTTTTCCTGATATGTGTATATATATAATCAGAAGTGGGCAAACTGTGACTCGAGTCACCTGCAGCTCTTTGGCCTTATTGTGATAAATGGATGTGGCTCTCAGGATAAGGAAACTTTGCCCACCCTTGTATACTATTATATGTATGAATGTAGAAGGTTTTTCAGTCTGATCCTGAGGTGTGCACTGGCAGAGTGCAAGGAGGAGGATCAAGTTGATTTGTCCTGTTCATTCACAGTGGAAAAATGACCCCAAGCTATTATTCAGATAGAAAGACCGATCCTTGATGAAACTAAAGACATGCACAGTGTTGTTCTGTCAGCCATCAGGAATAAGGACGGGGAATTTCAGATTGTTTTATTCTGCAAGCCATTTCCAACCACATAAAAAAATTAATAGTGCACTCATGTAGGCACCAGCAGAAATTCCAGATGGTTGTTAAATGCTTGCTAGAAATAATAAACATCCACTGAAACAAAAAGAATAGTAAACTTGAAAACACTCCGACATACTTTCTACCAGTTTTAAAGATTTCTCTATTAGTCTCCCTGCCTCCCCTCCACACCAGCAATATGATTTTTTGGTTATTTAAGGCATAGACAAATCTGATGTCCTGTCCTTATGTTTCGAACTATGCCTTTGCTTTGCCTGCCACCATCTCCCTGGCCTCATTTTATGTGCTGTGTCACTTCTTGCAGAGCTGCTGTTTAAAAAGGGAAGAGGCTGATGTTGTTCTCTATCCCACTGGGTGATTTGTTAATACCTTGAGTTCACAAATGTCAAAGGGATGACCCAGATTCACAGAGAAACCGAGGGGGGGGAAGTAGTTCACGGTTACTAGCATATGGCTTCATGTGCTGCCAAAACACACGTATAGAGAGAAGAGGAGGAATGAATTTCAAGTTGTATTTATAAGATCAGCAGATATTTGCCCATCATTCAGGACCTACACAGTGCTCCTTAAATTCTTGAACAATGCTTTCCATACAAAGGGAAATGTAAGCCCACTGGGGCAGAGACCATGTCTCTTTCTTACAATTGTAAAGTGCCAGGTACATTGCTGGCGCTATATAAATGCTTAATAATAATTCTGGGTGTGCACACCTGAACAGACCTCTCAACAATCCCTATTCAGGAGGAGGGACAGTCAGTCCCTCTTTTGGGGCTGAATCCCACCACCTCTCCTGCATGGGTCAAAATCAGTCTTTCAGGAGAGACAAAGAGACCTGTAGAGCCCCGGCCATCTCTTTCCAGGTCACCTCCAAGGAAAAGCACGTTTGAGAGGGCAATGGGGAGATGATGGAATGACAAGCACCTCCCCACCTATTACTCATCCATCATCATCCACCCATCCCGCATGTTGCAGGGTTGCATTCGTGCCCTACGCAGCCCTGCAACATGCATGATGGGGAGGCGCTTGTCTAAAAACACCCTCTGTGTTTTTAGCTTCTGTCCTTTATGCCCTTGGAATGTTGGGATGCATGTGCACAAGGAAGGCGGAGCGTATTTGCTATGGGGTGGAGCTTATTGGCTGAGGGGGTGGGGCTTGTCCATCTGGCAGCTCAAAATATTGGGAGATACACGTTTGTATGCAAGTTAAAGTTTCTCCATTCTACTGTTCTCTGAGTGAGTATCAAAGAACACTCCTTTGCTATTATTTGCCTCTAGTTGAAATCACAGCTGTTAGTCACGTAATGGATGTTTTTACCTCAATGGATAAGGATTTTCAAGATTTATGAGATCAAGTCTATGTAGTTTCAAGTCAATGTGTGAAGCATACTTTCTTCTTGGACTGGACTGTTCTTGGAAGAGGGCAGATTCTGTGTGTTCTATTGAGTCTTTCCCATCTCTAGCTGCTGTGATAAGCCTCAGGCCTGAGTTTCCGCATCCCTGGCTTTGAAGGAGGTGCCATTACCTTACTCCAAAGGAGCAATGTCAAGAAGGGGCAGGGTGAAATGGTTGTAGGGCTCAACCCGCTTTTGGAGCATTGCGATGTCACAAATAAGAGGCTCCCCACTGCATCTTTCTGGCCTGGCCTCTCCTCTTTTGAAGCATTGTGACATCATGACATTCCACATTAGAAATGGGCAGGGGAAACTCTTTGCTCTGACCCCCCTCCCCCCTTCCAAATACCATTCTGCTAGTGCCCGTGTTTAGAACATCTGACTCCTGAACATGAGGAAAGCCTGAAGGAACTTGGAATTGTTTCTCTTAGCGAAGAGAAGGCTGAGAGGGAGCATGAAAACAGGTTTTAAAACACACACCCCTGTTCTAAAGAGGATGGATATCAACTGTCCTCTGTGATGATCACTGAGGGGAGGACAAGAGGCAGCGGATTCAAATTACGTAAAGAAAGGTTTAGGTTAAGTATCAGGAATAATTTTAGAACTTTAAGTATAGTCAGTCAATTAAACAGGTTGCCAAGAAAGTTAGTGAAGTTCCTTGCATTTGAATTTTTTTTTTTTTTTAAAAAGTATTTCTTGGGATGGTTTAGGTAGAATCAAAACAGCTTCAATACGGAAGGATGGACTAAGATGGCTTTTTAAAGATTGTTTCCACCTGGAGGGTCCTATGGGTGCAACCCCCTAATGCAGACATGAAGCACAAATCACAGGAGTGTCTTTTAATATTGCAAATTGTATCTCTCCCGACAGTCCCTGTTTTAGGAGGGACAGTCCCGTCTTGGGGGGCTGAATCCCACTGTCCCTCTTTCAGGGGGTCAAAGTCCCTCTTTCAAGAGAAAGAGACAAAAAGAAAGCCTGAGGCCTCCCATTCCTGGCTGTCTCAGAGGTGAAGCACTTGGGAGGACGAAGGAGAGATGGTGGAATGACAAGAGACTAAGCAGAATGAGAAACAGGAGAGTGTCTGTCCCCCTTTATGTCCTTGGAATGTTGGGTAGCATATGGTATATAGAATTGCATGAGGGGGAGGAGCTTATTCACTGAGGGGTGGAGCTTGTCTCTCATTGGCCACTTGAAATGTTAGTAGGTATGAAATTGCCAGATTCCAGTATACCACCTCTCCACTGCAGCTGTGTCACAGGTAAACTCTTGCCTATCTCCTCCCTCCCTGTGAACAGCAAGTGCCTAATAAATGACACACGGAAGGTACTCCACAATCAGTGAGGGAGTTACCTAGTAGTTACCTTTTAACAGAGTTACCTCTACAAAGGGTTTCATCCAGACTCCAGTTCAGCAAGGTATTTAAAGATAATCAGGGGAATAATCAAAGGGAGATCAGCAGCTCTCCTCATACATTTAATAAAACTAGTTTCCTACAGAGAGAGAGACATGGTGTTAACTCATTAAATGCCTTCTGGAGTGAAAACAATAAAAGCAAAAGGAAACCAGGAAGTGCCTAAGAAATTTTACTGAAGGCTGAATTTCCACTATTAAAACTCTTGCAGAAATAAAGCTAGAATAGCCTAGTGGACAAGGTGTTAGACTCGGATGAGGGTTCAGATCCCACTGTAGTCATGAACTCATTGTGTGGTCTTGGCCAAGTCACTGGGTTTTGCCAGCTGTAACACTCTCAACTTGTTTGGGTAGCAAACATGCAGTGTGTCATTCGCCTATTGATGACCTACTGCGTGTTGTTACGATGATTGCCTGCAAAACCTGTGGGCAGCCAACGAAGAGCAGATCCTTGCCCGTAGCTGCTGTTGGGCAAGGCTGATAGCATTATGTGTGGCAGCTAACCACCAACCCGTAACAGAAAACACAGGATAGATTTTTGTCCCTCATTTCCTGCTACGTCTGATAACACCCACCATCTCGCAGCCTCAGTTACTCACCTGTAAAATGGGAACAATAATGACCTGCCTCACAAAGTTGTTGTGAGGGTGAACTCAGTAAAAACTGTAAGGCACTTTGAACACTGCTATATAAAAGGATGATAATGACATAATAAAATAAATAATAATAAAAAACAACAGCAGAGACTAAGGGTGCAATGTTAACTCCATTTTGCTATTTACAGAATCACAGAACTGGAGGGTTGGAAGGGACATCAAGGCTCATCTAGACTAGTCTAATCCTCTGGCCCAGGGTAGGATATCTTTGCCTTCAGCATTGCAGACGGAGGCTTGTCCAGCTGCTTTTTGAAACACTCCGGGAGAGCGAGCCCACAACCTCCCTGAGCCATTCCTTACAGCTGGGAAACGTTTACTGCAGTGGAGTCAGGGTTGCACCTGTTTTACTTCATCATTTCACATGCTCCTTCTCAGAGCTGCCCTTTGTTTGGAGTCCTTAGAAACGATGGGGCCCGCTCCCAAACTGTTGTAGGTGACTGGGCTGTTCCTGCCACCCCGATCCTTTCGCTCTAGTTCGTGCGCCTAGGAAAAGCCTGTTCCCTCTTATCCCTGTAGACTGAGGTCTCTTGGCAGCAAAGGCTGTTCCTACCCAGTTTCATTTTACACGTGGCCCAGCTCTAGGTGTATCAGCTAACCCGCAACAATAGTGTTATTGTGGCAAGGGCTGTAGTGTAAGCCGACATGCTCCGATAACTCTGGTTTGAATAGGAGACATCTGGGAAGCATTAATGGGACTGTAGAATTCCTGGGGCCCAGGACTGGGGGCAGACTTTGAAAGAAGGACAGGCTTTGAGCTAACTGGTAAAAACCCAGATGCCACCAAATTCAATGAGAATTTTGCCATTAACTTGAGCAGCAAAATTTCACCCACGGAGGCTAACCAGACCTGTTTTACCAGTTACAAATCTATATGGGAGCCGGAATGCTAAGTACTAGCCTGAATGAGTGGGCAAGGCATCCCACAGCGAGGATAATAAACTACCACTACTTTAAGATGGCGGAGTCGCTTTAGCGCCACCAAGGGCTGGCCTGATCTTCGGAGGTCAGGCTTCTAACCGAACTCCCTGCGCAAGCTGAGGGTCAAATCCTAATCTCCTTACATGGATTTATTCTTTTTATAGCACTTTCAGAGTCGAAAGTGCTTTACAGTCCTTAGCTAGTTCACCCACACAACAAGCCTGTCGGGTAGGTCAGTATTATTTCCATCCCTGTCCCAGACAAGAGTTGATCAATGTTTGGTACCTACTTACTTGCAAAATTTTGTTTCCTCTATTGATTTGTTATATTGTTTAGCATATTAACCCTCTCCTTTACTCAATGCCAGATCCAGAGATGTTGCGGGAGGGGCAAGTATGTAGCTATAACAGGGATTGGAGGTGGAGCTACTTCACCATTTCACATGCAACCATAAGGTTGGGGGGCCAATGGTCCATGCTGCAGTGGTGTCCCCTGATGCTGGGAGAGGGATTGGGGGGTCCGTTGCATCTTCCGCACCAGGGCCTATTATAGAATCAGAGTTGGAAGGGAGCTCAGAGGACACCTAGTCCAACCCCCTGCTCACTGCAGGAAATCCGCAGCTACAGCATCCCTGACAGACGGCCGTCCAGCCTCTGTTTGAAAACCCCCAACAAAGGAGAGCCCACCACCGCCCTAGGCAATTTGTTCCACTGTTGAACAGCTTTTACCATTAGGAAGTTCTTCCTAATTTTTAACTGAAATCTGCTTCTTTGTAATTTGAGCCCATTATTTCTAGTCTTGTCCTCAGGGGCAACAGAGAACAAGTCTTGGCCATCTTCTGTGTGACCGCCCTTCACGTCTCCTTTTCTGTAGGCTAAACATACTCAGTTCCTTCAACCTTGCCTCATAGGACTTGCTTTCCAGACCCTTGCCCTCCTGTAAACCCGTTCCAATTGCTCAACGTCCTCCTTCAAGTACAGCACCTAGAACTGGACACAGTACTCCAGAGGAGTATTTAAGGCCACAACTTGTTTTGTAAAAAGCTGTTTTATAACTAAACTGTGTCTGAATCCAGTGTCTCCTAGCTTTCCAGCTAGAACCCTAGTAGCAAGTTTTACTAGGAGCCCCCCCTTTAGCGGTCTACTTGTTACAGTATTTTGTCTGAGCATATTAACCCTCTCCTGTAGTGTAGGTTAACCACCATCGAACCTCAATATAACAAACCATGCTTATAATGAACCCCATTTGTTAACAAGCTTGGAGGTTCTTCTCAGCCAGAGCATCCTCTGGCAGCAACGTATGGCTGCTCTTTTTGGCCAAGCATTTAGTAGGTGGGGATAGGGGAGGGGCTTTAGGGGCTGGGGGTGAGATTTTTAGGGGACATATATTTGAATGTATTTTCAAAATATGGTTCTTATTTTGTACGCTGCCCCTGACTGAGGGGAAGGGCAGGGTATCAACTTGAAAGAAATGAATAAGTAAATAAATCAGTCCTCAACATCAAGAGCCATTTCTAAATCACATCCGTCCAAACCCCATTGTAACAAAAAACGTAAAGTGACGTTTTGTCCTCTGGTGCCACGGTGTTTTGTTTCATGAAGGTTATGCTTGGTTCTTGTTGATGCCCACCTGGCTGCTTTGGGCAGCACAATGGGTGTCTTCACACGGTCGGCTGCACCACAATCCTCACCCTTGGGCAGGCTGTCCATTTAAAGGAGGCAGAGCAGGCTGTCTCTGCTCCGGGGCAACCCTTCTGGCAGTGCTCCGGAACATCAGCAGAGCAGGCAGCCAGGCAACCCAACCCTGGGGCACTGACCGGAGGTGGGGCTGTGGTCCGTGTGCTCGGCTGACGGTCACTGCAGTCCTGCTCTTGATAGGAGGTTGTCCCAGCAATGGTGCAACTGTATGATGTGGGGGGATGGGGCACTGCAAGGGTGGGCTGCAGTAGCCGCTGGGTCCATCTAAAGCAGAGCCAGGCAGGGCTGCAAATGGGCAGAGATGGTGCACTCCCAAACTTGCTCCAGGGATGAATACCCCCACGTGTGTATAAAAACACCCAATGCCTCTTCCGGGAGTCAAATGGATTTCTGAACGGTGATGTAGACAATTCCATCTAGAGAGCACCGGTCTGATGTAGCCCTGGACACTACAAATGCGGTCGCCATAATAGAACCACTCAGCTGGGAAGGGGAGTAGAAAAAACAAATTTCCCAAAAATATCTCAGTGGGAGACACTTAACCCACTTCCTTTGCTTTTACAGGGACCAATCTTGTAAAGCGCAGTTTTATGAAGCACGCCGGGGTAAAGCACATTAGATGAGTGTACTAAGTAATTACTAACTAGGCCTCCAGAGGCAACTGAATAAGCAGAGAGCATATCATTAAACCCAAGACTTTAACAAAAATATACATGAGTCCTTCTAGAATATTCTTTACTAGGGTGGGGGAGGGACATAGGGAAGGTTATTGAATGGGTGGTGGCCTGTCAGCTGCAGGCACGTCTGGGCTGCACTGGCTTTCTTGAGCCCACGCAGTTGAGTTTTCGTCCGGGTTACGGCACGAAGACAGCGTTGGTGGCCCTGGTTGACGACCTCCTAGTAGAACTAGATACAGGTCGTATGACAGATTCCCTGCTCCGAGGCCTGGGGCTTCCAATCTAGGAGAGAGAAGGGCAAGGGGTAACATAGGGAGAAATTTGAGAAGTCGTGGGTGCAAGCACTTAGCTTAGTTGTAGGGGAGAAGGAGACCCTGAAGAAGAAACAGAAGTAGAAATGAATTTCAAATTGGTCAAGTTAAAATTCACAATTGCAAAACGAATTCAGAGACCCAATTTGAAAATCTTTGTTTACAAAATTCAGACATGGTTTGGCTTTGCATGTTCATTATAATTTATACAGTGCTTTCAGCATTCAAAGGACATTACAATCCTCATCTCGTTTGCCATCACAATGATCCTTAGCAGACTCGCCCTCCACCAAAATATTTACAGGAACTAGGCCACTTACTTCCTAACAAGCAAAATTCAGCTGCTGGGAGGGAAAAGTAGAGAGATTCAGGCCTATAATCTGGTTTTGGGATTCAACAATCTCTGCCCTTGATTAAATGTCTTTCTAATGGATGCTTAATGTGACTCAGAGTTACTAAGCCACATTAGATCTACTTTGTGCATAGTCATCTAGGAGGAAAATACGGCTCGGGGCAGGGAAAGAAGAATAACTGATGAGGAATCGTTTCCCTTCTGAATTCTAGCATAGTCTCAATCAGACTCAGCAAACGGAGTCGCTTACTGCTTGGGTCAGCAGAAGCGAGCTTCAGAGTGCCACAAGAGAGCCAATATTATATGTAACAGGAGCATGATGTGGGGATTGGCAGCGGAGGATGAAGGAATGGGCAGAAATCCAAGTACTTAACTAACCTTCCCAATACCCGAGTCCCTCAGCTTCAAGGCAGCACAAACCTGACTGACATCGTCCCGGTCAGTCTAAGATACGTCGCCAAACCCATACGTCCCTCTTTTCTCCGGATGGCCTTTATACAGTGCCAACAACTCACTTTGCATGGAACAGTCGTCATGATTACAGACAGGTCCCTGCCTGGAGGGGCTTCCAATCTTGGATGGAGAATCTGCTCACTTTGGAATCCTGAGAGGTCACTCGCTGCAGCAGGATGGAACAAAAACACACTTCCAGGATGCATGGTAAGGAGCTCTGTTATCTGAAAGGTGATGGTTATAGGCAAACTGGGTGGGAAATTCCCCTAGAAAAACCCATCATAAGGATTTAGCGAAACAAAAACAATTTTTGCTAAAGTATTTGTTTTTATAGCATTGTCAATAGGCATGATCACATGAAATGCAGCCAAGAGTGGTTCTCTTACATTCAGACAAAGTAACCCCCTCTGTAGCATTCACATGAACAGTTCCCCCTTGGATAGACCACTTTCCCTTTGCCTCCTGCCAAGGTGGACATGAAGGATTAACCTGCTTACTCCCGGGTGGAGGGCTCACACAAACCATCACCCAAATCAGTCCCAGAAGCAATTATCTCCACACAAAGCTCCTCCACCCTGAGGTGTTCAAATGAAAACATTTGAGTTAGCCCAGGGGTAGGAGTAAATTATTTATTATTACTTTAGACTTATACCCCAGCCTATCCCAACATTGGCTCAGGGTGGCTTACAATTAACAGAACACATTGCTTATGAAGAGAAAACACAAGCCCACTCACCTCATCCACACCCATGCACTCCCACCTCTCTTGCAAATCCTCTTCCCTTAATTCCCATGCCACCCTATCAACCCAACCTACTCACCCATAACCGTACTGTACCCTCTTTCCACCTGAGTGATTGCAGCGATCCAAAGCACCCTCCCCACAAACCCACCCACCCATAACCATGTCCTCCATCCACCAGAGGGATTGCAGCAAACCAGAGCACTCTGCCCCATAAACCCAACTCATCTATTCACCCATAACCATGTCCTCCATCCACCAGAGGGATTGCAGCAAACCAGAGCACCCTGCCCCATAAACCCAGCCCATCTAGTCATTCATAACCATGGGTATTTTCAGATGTTACGAGACCACGCTCAACCACAGTTAATACCCTGTGGTGGGGAATGGCCTCGTAACGTCTGTTGGGGAACCGGAAGTTCCCCCCCAGATGTTAATCATGGTCAATAGCGGCGAGGAATCACATTCACCACGCGATCGGCGGAACCGGTGGGGCCGGCGCCGATCGTGTGGTGAATGTGATTCCCTGCTGCGATGAAGGGGCTCGTCTCGTCTGGACGGAAACCACGGCCTGGAATCCCCAGTGGGTTCCGGGTCGTGGTCAATTCAGACAGGTGGCGTGGGAGTGTTTGGGGGGGGAGGGGGGGCCATGCGGCCACACGTTGCACCGCAGCCCCCCCCCCCCCCCCC
>QEPC01010231.1:440764-502642 GCA_003113815.1 Sphenodon punctatus
TGCCCCCCCCCCCCCCCGATTCCCCACCGGGATCAGCCGGCACGTCTGTTGGACGTGATGGGCTGATTCCAGGACGGGGCGAATGTCGCCCCGTCTTGGCTGAAATCACCCCATGTCCTCCATCCACCAGAGGGATTGCAGCAAGCTGACTTCCCTTCTCTTGGAGCTCTTCCCCCAGGGGGTGTTCAGTAACGCCCTATAGGGATATGAGGGGCAGCCACAATCCCCTTTAAATCTCCTGTCTTTTGATGCTTTGGGGACAGGGACAGAGGGGCAGGGTACTAGGACCAGGTCATGAACATGGGGAACAGAACTAGGAACTGGTGAACAGGGAGAGAAATTCCTTCCTTTCTGGCACCAGGAGGCTTTCCCCAGAGACTTGGGATGTTTTTCAATTTGTAGGCTGCCTGTAACTTCTGTCTGCGACGGAGACAGCTAGCCTGCTTCCTACCAGTGTGGAGGCAGACAAACAACTGGAGCTTAGGGGCTAGATCCCTCTGAGCATGCTCCAGAAAATCAGGAAGTCTGCCTCCTACTGGTAGTGGCGGGGATCCTAACCCTACTGTTTTACTGGCCGTCCAGGAGGATCTCCCGGGAGAAAGGACAGATTCACACAAACAGGTCAGGCACAGGCCTGGATTCAGGTACAGGAAGGAGTGGTCCTCAAGGCAAGAAAAGGCACATGTCAAGCTGCCGGGAACAGGAGTGGGAGGCTGGACACCAAGGCCCAAGCGCTGGCCTGCCCATTATTCTGTTCCTGCTGGGTGGAAGCAGAGGTGGTAACTGAAAGGCCTACATGAATTCATAGCCAGAGTTGAGATGTAGCACTGGTGCTCTGAAGGCAGCCCAAAGGTGCTGGTTTAAGTCCCACGTTCCTCACTTTGCTCCCTCTGGGAAATTGTAAACTTGGCTCCCCATCTCGGCTCCCCATCCCCACCATCAGATTCTGAAGCTTGATTTCAGAAAGACACGTTTTAATAAATTAATATTTATTGAAAATATCACAGAGTTTATTTGCCCCAGTGCAAAAAAAAAATAAAATAAAAAAATTAAAGCCATTTGACATCTAATTGGAACAAACTGCACTGCAGGCAGTTTTTAAAAATGAAAGACTAGATACACTTAAAAATAGGATCAGACACTTTAATCTGACGGATATGGAGGAGCAGGGAGGTTGTAATGGTGAAGGAGGCGGTTTGAAAGTCTGCCTTCTACACAGCCTATCATCTCCTCTTACCATACAGCTTCTGTATTTAAAAACCACTTTTAAAGCAGCATAGAACATGCATTTAAAATCGACAGCATGGGTGTAATCCAGCAAACAGGCTATCTATAGACAGAAATCATAAGGGATGATGAAAGATTAAAGAGGAAGCACCAGGGGCTCGCAGGCCACTAAGATGAAGTACAGCTGTGGGGACAGTGTAACCATCAGCGCTCTATTGCAACATGCTCAAAGGACTGGTACTTGGTCTGGTTCTTGCGCTTCTTTGGGAAAGTGACCTCGCAAGTCATCTGTGCATACACGCTTGCGGGGGGGGAGCAGGAGGGGTTTGCCTCAGACGCCTAGTTTATTGGCTTGGGTGAGGACGACTTTCAAGACCGGCATGAAGGCAGAGGTCTCGCTGAAGTTGCTGGTGCTGACTATGTGAGTGTGGATGTTCATTCCCTCGGTGTAGTTGCGGGTTTCGATGCTCCTCGCAATGTTGTGCAAGCCGTTGATGATGGTTGGGGAGAGCTGGAAGGAAGCAGGCGGGACACGTGAAAGTTCAGCAGACAGAGTAGCCCGGGTGTTAAAGCCAGACAGCAAAATGAGCAAATCTGGACCTGAACCAATAACACTGATGGAATCCTGGCTCACTGGCAGTTAACAGAGGCAAAGAGCTACAGGATTGAAGGTCTGGACTAAATCCTACCGAACTTTATGGGAGTCTCCCAAATGGCTGCAGTGGGTCCTTTGTGCCACTGCTTACAGGCCTGGGGAATGTGTGATGACAGAGTGGTTAAGACACTCTGCTTTATCCCTGAAGGTCATGAGTTCAAGTCTTGCTTGGTCTCTCACTGGATGGCGACCTCCAGTCCACCCAGCTGTGGATGGGTACCTGATCTTTTGGGTGGGTGACATTCAAAGGTGGGCAGACATTGTTATGGCCATATCACTCCCTTGTGCGCTGTAGGCCACAGAAACCAGGGTGTCTTAACCACACCAGCCTGTTGGACTTCGACATGTCTTACGAGCTGGGGAGAGGGGGGAATATCCTTACTGAAGTGAGTGAGGAAAAGGTCTGGAAAGCTCAGGTGGGATGAAGGGCTTTGACAGCTTGTGTTCTGGGTAATACAGCAAAACCTATACAAGACTGATATCATTGTTACACCAACTTCCCCTTGCATTTGGAGGACACTTGCTCCTAAGCATGGTGCAAAAAGGCGACATCTTAGTCAAGTGGTTTCGAGATGGCACAAGCAGCCCATGTGCACATGGATCAGAAATAAATGTTATCACTGAAAGGCAGGGAGGATGCCTTTCTTGTGGTTAAAATGCTGGCCAGCAACTGCGGAGGGACATGATTAATGTCTGACGCTGCCACCAAGTGCCTCTGTGAGACTGGCCAAAAAACATATTTTTTGTGCCTGTTCCTCATGTGTACAATAGTGCCTCCTTTGTCTGGTCTAGTTCAAATGAAAACCCTTAGGGCCAGAGACTTTCTATGTGCACGTGCAGGGTCTAGCACAACAGAGCATGGATCTCGACTGAGATATCTACGTGCTATCATAATACAAGTGATAGAACTACCCGTGGGTAAATACCCACATCTGAGTACCGTCTTGGGTACTCACTCGGCGACTAGATTACCAATCAGGTACCCAGCTACCAAAAAACTGGTAATTTCCAGTACCCATTTTCCAGTTACTGATTGGTAAATCGGGATGGGGAACCAAAAAATCAGGACCAGAAGTCAACGTTCTGCAACATCTGGTACTCGAATCAAGTCAAGATCAGCTACCAAACGGTACTGGGTATTTTCAAGTCAATTCAGATACCAGAAATCTGATGGGGATACCCGTTTTTGCGTGTACTCGTTTCAGCTCTAATCATGACGTCACAATGCTCAGAAAGAGGCAAGATCATGGAAGAGCGGAACAAAGCAGCTCTCCTGCCCCCACTCCAAACCTAATTTTGCTGGTGCTCTAGGCAGAGTGATTGATAAGCAATAATTAACACACATGCACAAGAACACCACCTATTTTTCCCCCTAGGAAAGTCACAAAAATAACCACAGTGCACAAATCCAGGTCAATAGAGCGCATCAACAGAATGTGCCAAGCCAATGACAAACCCTTCTCCATCAAATAGGATTTAATGTGAAAATGTTTTAAAGCCTTCCGGTAATAAAACTTACTGTCTGATCCCTAAGTTTATCATATAGAAACTCCAGACGTTTGTTGGCATCATCAAGTTTCCTCTTGGTTTGCTGCAGGACAGAAAAGAGAACGGAAGAGTTAATTAGAATACAGGACAGGGATGATTCATTGCAATAAAAAGATTACATCACAAAGGGACCCAGGAAACAGCTGGAATCATTTTCATGACAAGCCATTAAACGCGGCTTGCTCACCCCCCCCGAGCACTAACTGTGGTAGATGCTAGTGGGCAGTAACGGCTCACAGAGACGCCATGCCACCTCAATGCAGCCAGGCCTGTACAGCTTGTGATGCACGCCGAGATAGAAAGACTTGACAAGACTTAGTGACAATAACCAGAAAAGCATTATTTCAGGAAGTAAAAACAGAAAAGGAAGAGATGCCTGCATGCTTATGGTGCAGTTTGGGGTCACAGGATTATACGAAGTCTCAAAATAGGGACCCGTAGGGAAAAGGCTGGGGGATCATTGTTCTAGAACAATGGTTCTCAAATTGGAGAGCGAGGGGGGGAGGGTGCAAGGACTAATGTTGGCAAACACCCAAATCTACACTATGACTGAGCTAGAGATAATCTCCAAACTAATGGAGCAGAAAGGAGGACAGAGAAGCCAGAACAGAAAGGTGGGAGGGAGGGAGAGGGAGGGACAGTGGGAGTAAGAGCCGTGTGTGTGGTGGGGGAAGGGAAGAAGCAAAGGAGGTGGTGTGGTTCAAATACGTTTGGGAATCCACTGTTCTAGGGAGCAACATGTTCAGAAAAATACTTGGAAGTCTGAAATTCTGTCCGAGGGCAGCCATCACAGACACACACACACAGAGCTGTATATTGTAGTGCAGATGAAGTGCTGAATATGCCCTTTCTCTACACGATACCGATCTGGGGAGGAGTTGGGTCACTGGGAAAGCATGCCTCCTCTCAAAGCCAGATGCAATGACCCGCTGCAGCATACTGCTTTTAGCCAGCCCCTTTCAGATTTGAAGACAGATGCAAATGCAGCCTCAACTAAAGACTTCTCCTTGGTATGCGAGGTTTCTTGCTCCAAGTAAAGGAGCTGGTTCCACAGGCAGGAAATTAAACGCTTTGCCTGGCTCAGCGTGTAGCGCCCGTAGGGTCTGAATTTGAAGGAGAGTAGGAATCTTGCCCTCCTCCACAAAGGAACTGAGGATCCCATTTCACTCAAGCAGCCAAACCAGAGCTTTCGTCCTTGACTGGAAGACAAACACAAAGCGTCCCCCCTACATTTCTACGGCAGAAAAGGGCTTGGTATTTGTGATGCAAGGAGCTCCTTCTTGTCTGTCTCTGTCAAGCAAGGATTCCTGTCCATTTAATACAGGGAGAATGAAACAGGGACCTACTGCCAATCTCCCACACGCTAGCACTAGGCCACTGACGGGATCCTGTACGCTCCAGCCTGGCTGCATGCTTCCAGGGCTTAGCTGTGCCACGGCTCAGCGCCAGCACCTCTTCCGGAGCCTGTCGCCGCTGATGCTCTACAAGACCTCAGCCCCACTCTCTCCCCAGCGGGACTGGGGCCAAACCTCTGACTGGCAGCAGCGGTGACAGTGCCCGTGCCCCCATCTAGCACAAACTGGCCCTGAGCAAGGACTGGCAAAGAAGAGGGAAGAGAGACTGGTGGGGTTTGGGGCCGGAAGCTGGCCGCCCCTTTGAATATCCCCCATTCCCCTATGCTTCCAAGCTCAAGGCATGGAACTTCTGGGGCAGCACCAAGCCCCAGCTCATACAACACACACAACGCACCATATGCCTCCAAGCAGCTGGCCTGATCCATCCCCCAAGTAGCTGCATACCTAGGACTCCCTATGTGTAGTGTCGGTCTCATTTATGCTTGAAAAGTGCCCTGTAATCCTTGGGGCTGAGAAGTGTTCTACAAATGAGACATGGTTGCTGCTTAAGTCACCACGATTCGGGTATTCCTCTACTTAAAATGATTTTGAAACACAGGAGCGTAACATGCAGTGCAAAGACCTACCGGATCTGTGGCTGACAGCAGGCATCTCTGGATGAGAGCTTCAAATGTGGTCTTCAAAATAAGGTGCTCCTCGGGAATGGGCTTCTTCGTAATCTTCTCTGTTGGCAAAGACTGCACATGCTGAGGGAGAGGAAGGCAGGTTTTGAAAGCTTGCTCTGTAGTACAGGGGTGGCCAAGAGGTCGATCGCAATCTACTGGGAGATCACAATCTAGCGATCATGGTTTGGGGAGAGGAACTAGCCTCCTGGAGACCACCTCTGGGGCCAAGAGTGATACTGCTGCCCCAGGGAGTGTCTCGGGGGAGGAGATGGGCTAGGAGAGCTCCTCCAGTGCGGCAGGGAAGGCTCTCTCTAAAGGGGAGCGCTCCTGTCCTCTCTTGAGACCAGTTGCTGAGATGCCCTAGAGCCAGGAACCTACATTCACTGCGTTTTCCCCACTTGTAACAATGGGGAAAACACAGGAAATATGGGTCCGTGCTGGGGGCTGGCAGGAGGATTCCAACAGATCGCCTGAGTTTGATGTCTGGATCCATGTGCACCATAAATCTGGCCACCCTTGCTCTGGAGACACCTTTTGACATTACTTCTGGAGCTGTGTATTAAATCATTTCTCTGAAGACCAATCGAGACACACATAAGTGGTTAGCAATCTCCGCTCTTGTCCACTCCTCTCCCATATGCCTATGGAGTCAAGAGCACTGCAAAGACAGCATCTCAGGAGTTTCTGAGATAGAAAAGTCTTACCGCATCTCCTGAAGCCTCAAGAAGGTATGTGCAGTCTCAGAACAAAAGCCATTTGCTGCTCTGGACCACCATGTTTTAATGCTGCACTTGGTATAAAGCACCAATGACTAGTCAGTTAGAAAGGAATGGCCAGGAACAATAAACCTAACAACATTTTTTTAGAAGTAGGACGTTATGCCAGTGAGAGCGAGATAGCCTACCCTATCAAGAAGGCTCAGGCTGGGTAACAAATGTAAAATAGGTATAAATAAAAACAAATAAAAATCCCCACGAAACCCAACCCTCCCAATCCCTATCCTCACCCACCCAACATCTGGACAAATAAAAAGTTAAGATGTCTCTGGAAAAATACTCTGGCCTGGGCTCTGACAATCCTCCAGGAATGGGAGTTACATAGGAGTAGAGCAGTCACCAAGAGCACCTCTCTGTATGCCTCTGCCGAACAGACTTCCGATACAGTGATGGTATTTGCAAGAGGCATTCCTCAAGGATCGCCATGGCAGCGGTCGTCTTTCAGATAGGTGGGGCCCAGGCTGTTTAGGGCTTTAGAGGCCAAACACACCTTGAATTGTACCCAAAATGCCAGCATAGATTCCGAAGCCCAGGTGTAATGTGCTCTGAGCAACCCACCCCCATCAGAAGGCGGGCTCCACCAACTGCAACTTTAGGCATTGCAGGATGCAAACAGTTAATCCTAAATACATCTCACACAGCGGGCACTGTTACCTGTATGGTATTGCCGATCGGAGCCCCTGGCGCTCCTTCCGTACTAGTTTTTGACACGGCAGGGGGCATGATCGGCTGCCCCACAGGCTGGGGAATATTTTGGAAAGGGTTCTGTAACACAGGCTGCCCTGGCGGAAGGTGAGAGGGCTGGAATGCAGCCTGGCCTGAGTGTGGTGCCGACGTCGGAGGCTGCTGCATCTGGGACTGTGGGTCCGCCAGGGGATTCATTATCGGCGACGTGATGGGAACTGGAGGCAGGAAATTATCAGGCATCTGAGAATTAAAGCAGCAAAACATTTTACTATCTTCTTTTTCCATCATATCCACACAAAGGGCTGGATATAAACAAATAGGATTGAATAATCATGCAGAACATAGAAAACAATCCTTTTCCTCCAGCCATGCAGGCAGCTAGAGGGGAGGCCCCCAGTCCAAGTCTCACCTTAGCCATGGCCTCATTGGGTGATCTTGGGTCTGTCACAGATCTCTCAGCCTAACCTACCTCACAGGGTTGTTGTGAGGATTAAGAGTTGATTAGTTAAATTGTTAATGGTAAAGTTAAAAAAGTTAAAGAATTGTAAGCCACCCTGAGCCGAAGGGATAGGGTGGGATGAGTATATAAAATAAAGAAATGTGTGAAAATCTACATATTGCTGTGCAGGACCAAAGCCCTTTATGTTAGGCTCCTGAGCCTACCCACATGAACAGACTAACCCTTTAAGTCAATGGGGCTGCTTCCACATTTAGAGTACATGCACAAGTGTTTGCAGGATTGGGGCCTACGAGTAAAATATCACAGAACCATTGAGAGTAGCAGAGTTCCCCTAGCATTACACTGTACTAGCAGTAAAGAGAAAATATGGGTGAGACTGGAACTCAGTTAGTAGTGCAACATTTATTTCCAAATAGACGATAAAATAACTGTGGATGCATGAGACTTCATCCATTCCTACTGCATTACTTACTCCATACATTCCTACTTGGCTGTTATAAACACAATGGTGCCTAGTTCCTTCTGGGAACAGGACTAGGGGAACTGGACTTAAGAGAAAAGATTTAGGCTGAGTATTGGGAAGAATTTTCTAACTATCAGGGCAGTTAAGCAGTTGATAATTTGCCAAGGGAGGTGGTGGAAGCCGTGTCAACTGTAGTCCTTTATAAACTGGTCACAGACAGACACAAAGGGCGAATCCTCATTTGCAGCAAGAGGCATCATTGCTCTCACTTGCACATGCAGGGTCATCTTCCAGAGCCCAGCCTGGCACCTCCACATTCCTATCCTTATTGATATAGTGCAAGCAACGTGCCCGGTGTTGCACAATCAGCTAGCACTTCAGAGTGGAGCAGGCACTTGTGAGCTGGTCCCAGGCAAACAGGTGCATTCGGCACAACCCACTGCAGACAGCAGCCCAATGACTGTGATTATGCTTCACGACGACGATACGTGCTTGGAAGGAGGATTTGCCACTCACTGCAGTCTAGTGCAGAACTCTGGCCTGTGTGCAACCACCCTGTGCAAATGACTGAACTCTCAGAATTAAAAGGCTCCTTCTGTGCCTCAGTACAAGTCTCCCAAGATAGAATCGTAACCTTGGAAGGGACCGTGAGGGTCATCATCTCCCACCCCGTTTGGTACAGGATCTGCCTTCCCTAAATCATCCCGGAGATAGGCTCATCCAGCCTCTTCCGAAAAACCTCCAAAGATGGGGAATCCACAGCTTCCCCAGATAGGCTATTCTACAGCCCAGCTGCCTGCACAGGCATTCTAAGGCCACTTGCACACACGTGGGGGGGAGAAATCGGGGGTCTCAGCTTGCAGAAGGGGGCATTGTGGGAAGCTCCGCTCGTGTAGGTGCGTGTTGAGGTGGATAAGCCAATTTCTGGTGCAGTGTCCCTTGCGGATGACAGGGCTTCAAAATCCAGCCCTGTCACCTGCGAGTGACGTTGCGCCAGAAATGGCCTAAAGCCTCCTGCACATGAGCAGAGCTTCCCGTGAAGCCCCCAGCCACAATCTCAGCTCCCAGAAGTCCCTCCCGCCTTGGGTGCAAGTGGCCTCAACCTCCCTTGCTGCAGCTTCTACCAATTCCCTCTTGTCCTACTCTCCAGAGCAAGAGAGAACAATTGTTCTCCATCTTCTTTATAGCAACCTTTTCAATGTGTGTAGGTGGTTATCGTATCATCCCCCTAGTCTTTTTCTCCAAGCTGACCATACCCAATCCTTCAAGCTCTTCTCATAGGATGTGTGTTCCAAACCCTTTATCATCATCATCTTTGTTGCTCTCATCTGCATCCTCCACCTTTTCTATGGGGTGCCCAAAACTGAATGCAGTACTCCAGCTGCAGCCAACCAGAGCTGGGGAGAGTGGCACAATGACTTCCTGTGTCTTGCATAGGATGCTTCTGTTGATGCAGCCTAAGATGGCATGAGCCTTCACTACAACAGCATCCCACTGCTGACTCATGTACAGTTGAGGATCTGCAGCTACTGTACTCCTAGATACTTCTCTGTCACGCTACTCTTCAAGTTGTACCTCTGCTGGATGTTCTGCACTTCCACGCTTGTAAGCAAGGTGAAGTGTTTCCTCTCTGGTCTTCGTTTACATGACACTTATCCCACCATTACAAACAGCAGGAGTAAAGCCCATGAAAACAGTCTGGAGTATCTTCCTCCCCACAAACTGCAATCACATCATTATCATTAATGTGGATAGATTTTCCAAAAACTCAATCTCCTTTGGAAACATCAAGGTTTCAGGCACTTTGAAAATGTATCTCCGCTGATTACGCATATTGAAAAACCACCAATGTCCCCTCCTGAAGGCAACTTTTATACACGATCCTATTAAACTGCTATTTGAAAAAGCTCCCTGCCTTCCTCCTTCCATCAATGATTTTCATGTTTAATTAGGATCCTGCTTTTCAAATGCATTGTGTACATCAGTGACAAACCGATCTCCTTCCATACCTTCTTCTTCTTTGTAACTCTGTTCAAAGCAGGAGGATCATTCCAGCCATTCTGAGGTCCTGTAAAAAGAAAGCCCAAAATAAGAGTCTGTTAGACCATCAGAAGAAGAGAGAGATCAATTTGCCACACTGTATCCCCAAATTACCACCTCAGCAAGATCTAAAAACCCTCACCTGAGGAGGGGGGCCTGCTCTATAGCTATAAAATTGCTGCCTGTGTACCCTGCTAGCACAAGTCTGGGTTTATAAATCAACTCCCAGAATACTAATACCTAGCAAGCTCTTAAATTACTTACACTGAAAAGTCCTTATGCTATAGCTGCCACAGAGAAGACAGAAGTTAACTTTTGTAATCTTGACTATAGGGCTTACTCTCCCCTCTGTACATGATCTAAATTACCCAAATCCTCATAAAAGCAACTCGTTTAGGCAGTATGTAAAGCAAACCTTCCGTTGCCTTGGGAAATTTATTTTACACAACCAAACCCTCTTAAAATGCTGCCGATTGCTTAATATGGTAGAAATAATGTTAATATCTGCTTTTCACAAACACGAGAAACTAAGTTCATAAAAAACTGAGACTACCACCTCACTTCAAGCTTCACAATGCCTATTACTGCATTAATAAAAGAAAATCATCAAAGCAGTTTCTTTGCTGTAGCCATGTTGGCATTAAGATAAAAGCGCATCAGTAGTTGGTACATCAGAAAATTTAGGAAAAAAACAATTAATATGTACGCAGATCAGCGTTCTCTGGCTCCCTTTTTTTTATTGCAAGGAATATTTATAAGGCAAATAAATGTAACTCCTAACAACAAAAGAAAGATGATGGACAGGCTACTCCAGGCAAGGAACAAACTGTGCCAACACTGTTAAAAATCTTAGTTCAGATTCACCAGGAAGCACCAGGCAAAGAGCCACCAAATCTAACGAGCAAACCAAATTTACTCATTGGCTCATTAAATTTATGGCTGTTTTGCATGAAGAGAGCAGACAATACTAGGGAACCTGGTCGCCTGCATTCAGACTACCGTCTCTAAAGAGAGGAAGGGAAGAAACACTGGGTCACAGGTGACCAGAACCGTTTCTGAAGTACTTATTTTCTTCAGTGTTTCCCATGAGAAATCTAGAACTCATGAATGGAAACATCTTCTGTACATTTACAAAAATTGGCAATATGAAACATGGTTAGTGAATGCAAAAAAAAATAATAATCTCATCTTTCCATGTTACTCATTTAATTGGGATCCACTGTATTACACTCAACATAAATGCTGCATAAACCAAGATAATGAGGATTTATTGTACAAAGCCACTAGTCAGCAAAAAATTATTATTATTTTTTAAAAACGAAGTTTTTCACCACAGAGTGCTTAATTTAGCAACTAGCAAATTCACCTGAATATCCAGCAGGCTGTTGCTTTAACACAAAATTAGCTTGGCTTTAAATTCTCGAACAAATGTTCGAGAAAACTTGTTAAATGGTCTGGATGAAGATAAATAACTAAATGACACAGTAAAAGATTTTAAAGACCCATATTTATCTAACATCTTAACCCAAAGCCAGTCAATCATTCTGGCAGCAGATATAGTTTGCCTACTTATTTAATACCTTTTTTTTCCTTGATGTTTTGATGACACAGCACAGACTCTTATTAAAAATAAATAAATCAGTATTCCAAATCGTTACCAAAAACATCAAGTAATGTTGAGATTAATTCCATTTGCAAAACAACTTCTGTGGTTAAAAATTCCAGTTATGCTATCATTTTTCTTCAATAAATGATTATAAAATTTAAGCCAATTTTAAAAAGTATATTGGTAAGTAGCATTGGATTTAGAGTCACATGCATTACTAATGCCCATTCTGTTAATTTAAAGTTGTGGCGGCTTTAATGATTCCCAGGTTACGCTGCAGCTAATTCACCTTGCAGGATAGAGACTTGGTCTTGAGTAGACTGATATTCTGCAGACAAAAGGTAAAAGTAACTCAGGAGATATTAAAAAAATAATAATGCGGCTGTTCTGTAATGACTATTAACTCTTTAGTATCAACAAATGTGCAACACTCAAATTCTTGCCATTCAAAAAGAAATGCTGCAACTAACTAAGTGACTCATTTTCCCAGTAAATGAGGTTGCATTCCTTCCCATTTAGTACATTGTTATTTCAAGTCTCTCTTGATAAGCACAACTCACTTTCTAAGTTGCAGGCTAAATGAACCAAGAGACTGGTCATTGGCGACAATGACCATCAGTCAGGGCCAGCCTGCCCTGGGCAGCAGACTGTGTCTGCCTTCTCCTCTATGGGTGCCAGGAGGGAAGACAAAGGGGACCTTTGCCCTGCCATGACTTCGCCCACCCCCATCGCTTCAGAATGTTGCGATATCACAACATTCCATAAGGGGTGCGGCCATGTCAGAACAGGGTGTGGCAAAGAAACTCTCCTGCCCTCTACTTGGTATAACCATGCCCCTTTCAAAGCACTGTGATGTCACAAAATAGGGTGTGTCATGCCAGAAAGGGGGAAGAGCAGCCTCTTAGCCCCTGCCCCCCCCCGATAATGTTCTGGTGGCACCCCCTGCCACCCTCACTATGGACCGAGCTCAGGATGACACTTGCTTAAAACTTAGAACATGCGCAAGTCCCAGGGACTGAAAAAGCTGCATAAGTGGCTTTGTTAAAGAGGATTCCTTCCTGAAGCTCTGACAGAATTTTCCAGAATGCTATGAAAGGAGGTATACACAGGTATAAAGACCAATTCCTTAGTTTTAAGGAGTTGACCGAGAACCTACGTGACCACCAAGCACATGACTGGTGCTATATAAATGTTTATTATAATAACAACAGTATATTTTGCATCGTCTTAGTCTGCTAGAAACCAGGTTGGTTGACCTTCTAGGCCTGCTGCACATCCAACCTCTTTTCTCTTGTGGTTAAGACAAACAGGACGGAATAGGTTGACACACCGTCATGCTAGCTAAGAAGGAAATTATTTAAATTTGTGGCACAGGCAATGGATGGGTGCCAACCTTTGCAGTTTTGCCGACGTGAAGAAATGAATAAATAAATCTGTGTGGCATAAGGATAGCCCTGGAACTGGGGCAGCTACTCTACACTACTCTAGATAAAGGTTTATTAGGCAAATCTGTTTATAAGCCTTCATTACTACGGATTGATCACTCTCACTGTCGTGAAGAAGGGCGACATCAGCTAAACTGTATCTTCGTGTTTAAGCTGACAGCCACAAAAGAGACTTCTTGGACATACTTGTGCTGGTGTAACTCAAATCCTAAACAGATTAAACTGAAAACTGACAAGCACTTAATGCATTATATAGAATACATTATATACCAATCACTTATACTGCTTAACATACCCATTGGCATACGATTCTGCAAAGAAAACAAAATGTGAAAAAACTGCCTACAAAGCAATAGCTTTTGTACCCACAATTTTCAACCAACGCTGGTTTACGGTGGATATTGTTTTTGTAAACCCCAAAGCACGCAAGTTTTAAATGTGCAAAGTAAAACCAGCTACACAAAAAATCGTGCTAGTCTTCAAAGCTAAAGGCTCATGCCACCAGCATTCCAGACAAAAGCATGATTAATTTCCAACTGCAACCCTTTCGCCTCTAAATAGTAATACACATGGAGATAAATATCCGGTCTTCAGTTTGCCTTTACATTTTGATGTATTGCAATCAAGGATACCTTATTTAGTGCCCTTTCCATCAACATCCATCACAAAAGCTGCACCACGTGATGGCTAAGACCCAATAGGAGACTCTGAGGAGGAGGAGTCTGAGCATGACCTTACATGGTCCTTGCAGCACTGAAAAAAATGAAGGGTTTGCAATAGCGATTTTCCTGTGTAATTTGTAGTTTTTGACAGCAATAATCCAAAAAACTCAATAGAATCCATCTCTCTTAAGAGGTGACCCGGATATCTTTTCACAACACTCACTTTGAATGCAGCAGTATGGCCCCAATTCAGTGGTCTAATCTTATTCAGAAAAGCACTTAGGACTTAATGAGACTTAAGCACATGCCTTAAACTCAAGCAACGTGCTTGAGCGTTGTTGAATAGAATCTAGTGTGAGAAGGGACTGGGGTTGCCTAATCAAAAAACCATGGGATATGATAGGCATTGAAGGTCTCCATCTTGTGTCTGACTGGGTAGGGGACAGCTGGGGAGTGCTGCTGGTATACCGTGCACCTACCAGTACAGCAGTCTCCCTGCATGCTTTGGCAGAGGCAGTGTTGGAGGTGGTATTGCGGTCCTCCAGGACGATAGTCCTGGGGGATTTCAACATTCACGCCGACGCTGCGCTTGGGGGTGCCGAGCATGAGTTCATGGATGCCATGGCAACCATGGCCCTGTCCCAGAGGGTCATCGGCCCGACACATATTGGAGGACATACCTTGGACCTCATGTTCTGCACTGACCTTGAGGCGGGTGCTCCGTTAATGGGGAAAATAACTATGGCCTTGTCATGGACAGACCATTACCTCCTGCAGATCTCCCTTCTAGCACGTCTGCCCCTGGCAGGGTGCGGGACCTATTAGAATGGTCCGCCCTCGGAGGTTGATGGACCCAGTACGGTTTGTAGATGCTCTGGGGGAGTTACCCTCTGACCTTGATGACTGTTTCATCGATGACCTCGTTGAGCTTTGGAACATCTTGCTAACTGAGGCCATTGATCAAACAGCTCCCAGATGTCCGTTGCCCAGGCGGCGGCTCCGCAGGCCTCCTTGGTTCTCTCAGGAGCTGCGGGTCCTGAAGCTAGAGGGGTGACGGTTGGAGCGACGGTGGTGTCGTTCTCACGCTTAAGCTGACAGATTGCGACAGAGCCAGTTTACGGGCCTATGCCGTGGCTATGCGGACAGCAAAGAGGGAGCTCTTTGCTACCCTCATAGCGTCCGCTAAGCCCTGTCCAGTGGAGTTGTTCCGGGTTGTGAGGGGGCTGGTCAGTCCAGCCTCCCTCAACCCGAGGGTTGAGTCATCTTCCACCCGCTGTGACCTTTTTGCCGATAAAATAGCTTGGATTCACCAAGACCTTGATGCCGCACTTAATGCAGTTGGGGGGGGGGGGGGGNGGGGGGGGGGGGGGCGCAGTAGAGGCTGTAGAAGCCCCAGCTTGTCCAATTTTATGGGATCACTTTCAGTTGGTAGCACCTGCCGACGTGGGGGAGGTGCTTGGGACCGTTTGAGCCACCTCTTCTGAATTAGACCCGTGCCTGTCCTGGCTGGCTAAGAGCTGCTGGGAGACACTGGGGCTGGCCGGGGTGGTCAACGCCTCCCTGCGGGACGGCAGAGTCCCGAGCTATCTCAAAGAGGCAGTGGTGCGGCCTCTGCTCAAGAAACAAATCGCTTGACGTGGACTCCCCTGCCAGCTACCGGCCTGTCTCTAACATTCCCTTTTTAGGGAAGGTTATTGAACGAGTAGTGGCTCAGCAGCTCCAGTGGCATCTGGACCGTGTCGGTTATCTGGATCCTTCACAGTTTGGCTTTTGTCTGGGGCATGGCACTGAGACAGTGCTTGTGGCCTTGGTAGATGGTCTTCGCAGAGAAAAGGACCGGGGTCGATCGACCCTGTTGGTCCTTTTAGATCTTTCGGTAGCATTTGACACTGTTGACCACGAGATGTTGGTGATGTGCCTGCAGGAAAATGCAGGGGTGGGAGGGGCCGTTCTTGAGTGGTTCCGCTCATTCCTGACCGGGAGAACTCAGCGAGTGGTACTCGATGATTATTTTTCATCTTACCAAGACCTCCTGTGTGGGGTCCCGCAGGGTTCAGTTTTGTCCTCTCTCCTGTTCAACGTGTATATGCAACTGCTCGGTGAAGTGATCAGAGAGTTTGGGGTGCGGTGTCATCAGTATGCGGATGACACCTAACTGTATCTCTCATTTTCGCCTGACCCAGGCCCGGCTGTCTAGGTGTTTACCCGCTGTCTGACGGCTGTGGGGGATTGGAGGAGGGCTAACTGACTGCGACTGAATCCTGACAAGACGGAGGTGATGCTAGTGGGTAGGTCGATGGAGGTGACAGCTCCATTGACTGATGGAGTCTGCCCTCCATTGATGTCCCAGATGCGGAACTTGGGGGTGCTCCCCAATGTGCAGCTCCACCTGGATGTCCAGGTGGAGGCTGTGGTTTCAGTTCCACTTACATCTGGTGCGGTGGTTTCGGCCGCTGGTTTCAGTTCCGGACCTGGCCACGATCATCCATGCTTTTATTACCTCTCGATTCGACTACTGCAATGTGCTCTACATGGGGCTACCTTTGGTGACGGGTCGGAAACTGCAGCTGGTGCAGAATGTGGCGGCCCAGCTCCTGGTGGGACTGGGCCGCCAGGACCATATTACACCGGTGCTCCAGTCTCTGCACTGGCTGCCAATAGTCTTCCAGGCCCGATTCAAAGAGTTGGTCTTAACATATAAAGCCCTACATGGTCTGGGCCCTGTTTACCTGCAGGACCGCCTCACTCCCCGGGTTCTGGATCAGCCCCTGCGGTCGGTTGGGGGCGCGCTGTTGGAGGTCCCCCAGGTGTCTCCGGGAGCCACACAGAGCAGGGCGTTCTCAGTTACTGCACCGCGCCTGTAGAACTCCCTCCCAGTGGGGGTGCAATTGGCCCTGGACCTTCCGGCCTTCTGGAAGAACTGTAAAACATGGCTGTTCCGTGAGGCATTTGGCGAGGGGTAGGGTGGAGTGGGTAGGGATGAGGGGTAGGGTTGGGGAGGAGGGTGTGTTTTTATGATGTTTTAAACTGTTCAAGCGATTTTATATTGTTGTTTTTATGGTTTTGTTAGCCGCTCTGAGTCACTGAGGTGGG
This sequence comes from Sphenodon punctatus, assembly GCA_003113815.1. Lineage (NCBI taxonomy): Eukaryota > Metazoa > Chordata > Lepidosauria > Sphenodontia > Sphenodontidae > Sphenodon > Sphenodon punctatus. Next base: position 457,447 of record QEPC01010231.1, read on the forward strand.
GAGAGCAGGATAAAAATCTGTTAAATAAATAAATAAATAAATAAAAATAAGAATATGGATCAGTGGGACTCTGAAATAAGGGATATTCCATTAAGATAGAAGGGATATCTGGTAACCTAGAAGGGACCATTGGTCAAACCTTCTGTCCAGTAGAGGCCATAAAAATTCACCTAATCATTCCTATGTCAATAGCGATGGACTTAACACTGTCACTGTTGTAGGGCTTAAGCCCCACATGACTATCGCTTCAAGGCTTTCCCTCCCTTTCCTATTCGGGGTGAGAAGGCTTCACTGGATAGCGGGTCCAGAGTCTTAAACAACTCGTCGACCATAGTCTGCCACCAGATCTGTGAACTCAAGCAGCTGCTAAAAATGTTTCTCTCACTCGGTAAACTAGCACTTAATTCTGCCAAAGTAAAAGAGGCTTTCTATACAGGAGTTTACAAGTTTAAAATTTTTAAATGCCCTTCTCATTCTTGCGCCTGGGAGGAATTCAGCATCTCTCTGAAACACAGACACTGGGTAAAAAACAGACGTGACGGCCTCTCAGCGATGGCCCAACCTGGGAATCTGCTGCAGACATGGTCCGAACCGGGAAGAGTGCCGAACAGACATGCCCGTGGCTGCGGCACAGAGGAGAGCGGGGAGCACACCCAACGTGTAGCTAGCTGGCCCCGCCACCACACTGCGCCTAGTCAACAGGTGTCAAGCCTTGCAATTGCATTCCAGCAGCCCAAATAGAATAGTAAACTGGATTAACAGGAACACTGTGTTTCCCTGTTACTTCCCTCTACTGGAAAGCACAGCAACAAGGATGTCTGCTTCTTAAACAGGCTGCTTTACTTCCACAAGGCAAGGAGACATCACAGTGGCTTCCATTATATCCTCTTACTGGTGTATGCTATGAACCACCTGGTTCATACATACACCAATAACTGCTATGTTAGAGACAGGGACCCGATTTGCCTGTGGGATTTGTAAAAAAAAATTCGCAGGAGCCTGGGAGGCTCAGGGCCTGATTCTGCACCACGCCGCATTGCAGAGTGTGTGTGTGTGTGTGTGCGTGCGCGCGTGCGTGCATGCAGCGCAGGTCCTCCCTCCCCCACCTTCCCAACCTGGTAAATAAACGCACCTAGTAGCAGTAGCTACATTTAGCAGTTCCTCCTAGCCACTTCCTGGCCCCTCCCAACAGGGCCTCCCAGAGCGACACAGCTAGATGATGTCATTTGGTCACATTATTATTATTATTATTATTATTAAACATTTATAAAGCGCCAGCAACAACCTGGCGCTGTACAGAACATATAATCAGCTGCGGTCCCTACCTGTGGCTTACAATCTAAAAGACAAGGAGGGGGAGACAAGGAGAGGGGACAGTGGGAGAGACATGGGAGAAGACAAACAAACATTCAGGCGGATGCGAAGTCTCAGGCGCGTGTACTTGGCTTGGTTACAAGGTGGTCGGTAGCAGCAGTCAGCAGAGGAGGGCCGACAGTAAGAGCAAGGGGAAAGACTAGAGGGCATTGGGAAAGGCAGCATGGAAAAGGTGGGTCTTGAGGAGGGATTTGAAGGAGCGGAGGGAGGAGGCGAGGCGGACGTCGGCAGGGAGGGAGTTCCAGGCATGCGGGGCAGCGAGGGAGAAGGGACGAAGGCGGTTGGGCGAGCAGGAGAAGCGAGGGAGAGCGAGGGAGGGGACAGCGGAAGAGCGGAGAGCGCGCGCAGGAGCGCGTAGGGCGATTAGGTCCGAGAGGTAAGGGGGAGCTTGGTCATGGAGCGATTTGAACGTGAAAACCAGGAGTTTGAACAGGATACGTTCCGGAAGGGGGAGCCAGTGAAGGGAGAGGAGGAGAGGCGTCACATGGTCGAAGCGACGGGCAGAGTGAATGACCTTGGCGGCAGAGTTTTGGATCGCCACAAGGGGGGACAGGTGGGAGCGAGGGAGGCCAGCAAGGAGGAGGTTGCAGTAGTCGAGGCGAGAGATAACCATGGCATGAACAAGGATTTTGGCCGAGGAGACAGATAGAAAGGGGCGAATGCGGGCAATGTTGAGGAGAGCGAATCGGCAGGATTTGGCCACAGAGTCAATGTAAGGTTTAAAGGAGAGGTGCGTGTCAAAAATGAAGCCCAAGCTGCGGGCACGGAGAACAGGACGGATGGTGACCCCATCAATGCAGACGGTCAGGTCAGAGGGAGAGGAGGGGGAGGGAGGAAAAATGAGGAGTTCAGTCTTGGCCATGTTCAGTTTGAGTTGGCGTCGGGACATCCAGGCGGAGATATCAGAGAGGCAGTCGACGAGGCGTGAGCGGACAGAGGAGGAGAGAGAGGGGGTAGAGAGATAGAGTTGGGTGTCATCAGCATAGAGATGGTATTGGAACCCGTGGGAGGCAATAATTTCACCAAGGGACCGGGTGTAGATAGAGAAGAGGAGAGGGCCAAGGACAGAACCTTGGGGAACCCCAACCGAGAGGGGAAGGGAGGGGGAGGTCGACTCGGGGAGGGAGACATTAAAGGAGCGGTCAGAGAGGTAGGAGGAGAACCAGTCAAAGACAGAGCCACGGAAGCCCAAAGAGTAAAGCGAGTCCAAGAGGAGCGAGTGGTCGACAGTGTCAAAGGCAGCAGAGAGGTCAAGGAGGACAAGAACGGAGTAGTGGCGCTTCGATTTAGCGACAAGTAGATCATTGGTGATCTTGGCCAGGGCAGTTTCAGTAGAGTGGAGGGGGCGGAAGCCGGACTGGAGAGGGTCCAGGGAGGAGTTGGCAGAGAGGAGGTTCAGGCAGCGGGAGTAGACGACACGTTCCAGGAGCTTCGAAGCAAAGGGAAGGAGGGAGACCGGCCGGTAACTAGAGGGATCGAAAGGGTCCAGGGTAGGCTTTTTGAGGATGGGGGAGACAGTGGCATGTTTGAAGGCAGAGGGGAAGGAGCCTGTGGAAAGGGAGAGATTGACAACATGCAGAAGGGGGGGAGCGACAGTGGGAGCAATAGAGGTCAGGAGGCGGGAGGGGATCGGGTCAAGGGGGCAGGTGGAGGGGTTGGATGAAGAGAGAAGAGCAGAGATTTCCTGGAGAGAGGCAGGAGGGAAGGATGCGAGGAGGGAGGGGGGCGGGGGGCGGAGGGAGGCAATATCCCGACGGATCTTGTCAATCTTGGAGGTGAAGAACGACGCAAGATCCTGAGCAGCAAGGGAAGAGGGCGGAGGAGGGCAGGGGGGTTTGAGAAGGGAGTCGAAAGTAGAGAAAAGGCGTCGAGGGTCGCGGGAGAAAGATTCGATCCTAGAGGCATAATAGCGATGCCTAGCTAGGGAGATAGCCGAGGAGAGGGAGGAGAGGGAGAATTTGTAATGGAGGAAGTCAGGGAGGGAGCGGGATTTGCGCCAGAGGCGTTCGGCAGCCCGGGTGCAGGAGCGGAGGTAGCGGATGGCAGGGGTAAGCCAGGGGCGGGGGTTGAGGGGGCGGACGGGGCGAGCAGAGGGGGGGGCAAGAGAGTCAAGGGTCGAGGAGAGAGAAGCGTTGAGAGCAGAGACAGCAGAGTCAGGGGAGGAGGAGGCGAAAACGGGGGGGAGAAGGGGGGAAAGATGTGAGGCAAACTCCGAGGGAGTAAGGGCCTGCATATTGCGGAAGGGGCGCATAGAGGGGGAGGAGGAGGGGGGTCGGTGGGAAAGGCTGAAGGAGGCGAGGAAGTGATCAGAATTAGGGCAGGGGTCAAAGGAGAGGTCAGTAAGAGAACAGTTTCGAGTGAAGATGAGGTCGAGGGAATGGCCGTCAGTATGAGTGGGGGAGTCGGTCCAGAGTCGGAGATTAAAGGAGGAAGCGAGAGAGAGAAAGCGGGAAACAGAGGGGGCGGAGGGCGTGTCAACGTGAATGTTGAAATCACCAAGGATAAGAGTGGGGATATCATCGGAGAGGAAGAAGGTGAGCCAGGATTCAAAGTCCGGGAGGAAAGAGGAGAGGGAACCCGGGGGGCGGTAGATGACAGCAACCCGAAGGTGTAGAGGGGAGTATAAGCGCACAGAGTTCCCACATTGCTCTGGGAAGCGCTGTTGGGAGGGGCCAAGAAGTGGCTAGGAGGAACCGCATGGGGAGTGCGCTGAATGAAGCTGCCGCCGCCAGTTAATTTATTTACCAGGCTGGGGGGGAGGGAGGGGGAGAAGAGAGGCGAGCCCTGGCAGCTCCTCCCTCCCGACACAGCCTGGGGTAGGGGAGAGGAAGCAAAGTCCTCAAGAGTTTCCTTCATCTCCCTCCCCCTGTGGAATCTCTGTCCCTGCCCCGCGTTTCTCCAGTGCAGGTTGAAAATTCTGCACTGGGAGAAGCGGGGCAGGAGATTCCCAAGGGGGGTGGGGGAGGGGGATTCTGCGGGAAATCCACAAATCGCGAATTTGCATTTCAATCAGGGGCCTGGTTATAGACAAGGACCTGTGTTCACTGTGTTTTCCCCATTACTGTCAATGGGGAGAACGTAGTGACCATGATAAATGGGAAGGGAGAAGGTATTCAGTTCCTGACTGAAAAGCAAAGGGCTATGAAGACACATTACCATAGTTTACCACTTGAGAAGTCTTAACACTATCAATAATACGACAAAAGGCTGACTGACTTTACTCTCTTCCCTCAATGTAATAGTCACAAAAAGTGCTGAATAGACAGTGTGGTTTATTCACAGGTCAGGGCAGAGCAAAGCTGTACCCACATGTCTCCTGCCAACATGCCCCAATCCTCAGTCTGGAGCTCATGGACAGCAATGCCGTAGCTTTCTCACTCAGTCAATCAGAACAGTCACCGTGCAGTCCAAAACGCCTCTTGCTGGTACTAAAAATGGGCACAATCCTCCTCTGCCCAGGAGCACCAGGGGGTCGTGTGCACACATACCTTGCACACCGGAGTGCTGCACTAGATTTAAGTGGGCACCAAATCCTCATTCTGGGGGTGTAGCTACCATGGAGGGAGGGAGCTTAGGTGAGCCCAGGCCCGCGACTCTGGAGGAGGCCTTTGCAAGCAGCCTGAGCACCACTGGGAAGCTTTCAGCGTGGGCGAGGGAAGGAATGGGATCTGCCTTCTGCCGTAGGGTTGCCACCTATGTATGCTTTTCCAGGCCACTTATGAAAAATACATGTTGCTGGGCCTACACTGGTGCCAACGCAGGCCCTGAAACATGTATTTTTCATATGTGGCCTGGGAAAATATACATGGGTGGCAACCCTACTCTGCCCCCATCCACTCTGGAAAATTTTGTAGCAACACTGTGGCACAGCTTGCAAAGGGACCTGCCAAGAAGAAAGCTTTTGACGGGCTGCTGGAAGCCATAAGTAAGCCTTTCCCCTCGACCCCATAGGCTCCACCCCATTGCCTTTAACCTGGGGAGCCCATAACTCGGACAAGACCTGTACTGCCTGCAACCATGCTATGCCAGTGCCTCGTTCACCGCAAGCAGCCGCCGTTGCTATTGTCTGCTCACATCTATTATTATTATAATTATAAGCATTTATATAGCGCCAGCAACGTACCTGGCGCTTTACAAAGAATAAGATAGACATGCTCCCTGTCCATCTACACGCAGCATCATCATCCCGCAGAGCTCACGACAGCCCCTCTACAGGGCCAGCACTTCTGTTTGACCTGACCCCTCAGAACTAATCCCCAGGTATGGAGGTATGTTCTGTGCTCCGATGCTACAAACAGCAGCTCACTGACCTTGGTTATGCTGCTGCATTAGGATAGTCGACATTGCAATAAGGACGTGGCACCCACTTAAGTCTAGAGTGGTTCTTCCAGACACAACTTTTGCACATGCAATGCAACCTCTTTGTGTCCCTAGATGAATCAGGCTCGCACCCAACGTTGTCAATGAGTCCTGACTGGTTGCACTGACCCATTGGAAACTGGAGAAAGATCACAGGTGTTAATGGACAGGATGATATCCTGCACCAGGTGGGTGTCCACGTGCCTGTTTACGTTTTCGCCTCCATCTGCCACGTGGCTGCCCATTTACCTGCCGTGCAGCGTCCACTCATACAGCGAGGTTGCGGAGAACGTGGAGCCCACCATGTGGGTGAATGTCGGCTAATGTGCACCCACATAGCCATGGCCTATCTATTAGGTTGCGTGCAATGCTTTCAAGCATACAGGTCCACCAGCACCATAGAGTTGCAGGGGGAAATCCTAGGGCATTGGAGGAATGACTGCTTCCTGTCCCTCTCTCCCCTCTTGCTCTCCCTGGCACTGCAAGTGGGGGCTTCCCGTAAGTGCATAAAAGATGCACCAGGGCGTCCTATTTATTAGGTTGCACATGCAAAACATATGAGTGGGGGCTGCATGGACTGAACCTGGAGTGCAGCAGACTACTGTCTCATTTGTTTTTACCGCAAATCACATCAGCTACCACTGAACAGTGTCTGCTTCAGCTGTTGACTAGGGTTGGATCCCAGCTAGCTACCGAGACACGCACTATTCCATAAACAAATGTCCTGAGCCATCCATTTCCCCATCAAAACAACATTAAAAAGCACGCATCTCAGGAGCGGAACCTGGTAGGTCATAAGAGGTGTTAACATTCAGTGTTAAATTCACATTCAATTCAGTTGAATTCACATTCAAGAGTGTTAACCAGGGGAGGGTCTCTTAAACACCACCTTTTTACCCTTACCCTAACACACTCACTTTTGTTCAACACACCACAGCCAAGATCATCCATCTCACCACTTTGATCAGGATCCATTCCTTCTCCACTCCCTCTCCCCTTTTGCATCCAGCACAAACTCCCTGTCTTCAGCTTCAAGGCTCTACACGGCTCTGCTCCTCATTTATTGCTTCATTTCCTCCAGGAACTTCTCTCCTCCTCTGCCACACATCCCAGTCTCCTGTGCCCTAACTGGTCTTTGTCCTCTCTCTTATGCTGCCATGTACACCTAAAACTCCTCCCCATAACCCACATACTCTGGTCCCTCCCTACCAACAACCTACTTCTTCTGTCAGGCTTTCCCTAGCTCCTCACCCCCCCCCCTTATATTGTTTGTTTATGCTGCTCCTTACACAGTCTCATCCTTCGAGTTCTTCTCCTCCTCTGTAACTAAGCTAGGCACATGCACCTGCAGCTTCTCAGTCTGATGAACATATCCTTGGCACCCCTCTGCTTGTCCATATTATAGTAATAATAGTAAACAAGGATTTCCATCTCCAGCCTGCTCCCTTACCCTCTGCATGTTAACAAAAAGAACATGCAAAGTCTGTTTCACAATCTGAGCAGACCTAACTCAGGGTCCAGCTCAAGCACCCTTAAGAAACATAAAGCATTTTGGGAAATCTTTTGAAACACTGAGCTGAGAAATAAACAGTATTAATAGAGAGACAGGTCTGTCATCATGCAGCAAGTGATCAGCGTAGCCTAAGTGGAGAACACAAGACACATTCATGCCTCCTTGGGTTCATACCATCCTGTTGCACATCAAGACAACGTATATTGTGTTAGCATGCATGCTTGGACATGTCCTTACCTTCTAGCAACACACACATGCGTTTAATAAGTCATTGGGAAAACATGCCATTTTAAAGTGTTTCTATATTATTTCTAGGGCATTCATCTGTGTGGTGGGAATGCAGGAGACCCGATGAGGAGGAAAATGGAGCCAAGAACCTCCACCCCAAGGAAGTCCTTGGGGTAGGGGCCTATGGGAGATTATGATGTACTTCTATATTTTTATATGGTTTTTACGTTGTAACTTGCCCTGAGCCTTAGGAAAAGGGTAGGATAGACGTTTGTTTAAATAAATAAGTAAATACATTTCTGTGATGCTGTTAAAGTCAAATTTGTTGCAAAGTGTGGATTTGGATTATTCTCTCACTTATAACGGTGCAAACCAGGAATATCACAACTGGGGAAAACAGGTGATAGGGAGAGGCAGGAGAATTAGGCTCATTGGGCCTAAAATGGCTTGAAAACCTAAGTGTTTTGATACCATGGTTCACCAACCACTTAGCCCTTTTACTGTGGTTAAAACAGCGCTAGCATCAGAGTGGTATCCATACTCCTGGTATCGCATCATCCGTGACCAGATTGCAGAGAGATTCTTTTTCTTTTACTCTGTAAAAGTTCTCAATCTTTTCCCTAGGGAGACTTCCTGACTGCAACCTCTCTAGGCTTCTCCACGTATGGGTCTAAACCCATGTGGCAGCATCACAGTAAAATACCCAATTCTATGGCCACAAAAAAAGAAAAAGAAAAAAGAATGGTTTTGAGTGCAGAGAGCTGTGACACCGAGGCCCAAGGGATGATGCCATCTAGGTTTTAGAAACACTACAAGTTAATCCTAATGTTCAGCCAAGATCGGCATTCATAATCCAACACAAACCAAAAGAAAAGCAAACCCCCTTTCAAGTGCAGACCTGTTCTTTGGGATGCAGCAGGGAGCTCACTTGTTGCAGGCAGAGTACCTGTTGGTCCAGAAGGCAACGCATATGCCACAGAAGATGCTGGAGCTCCTGGCCTGCCATGCTGGAAGGATGCACCAGAAGGAGGAGGAGGGGGGAAAGAAGAACTAGGATTCAAGCTTGTTGGAGAGGCCTGAGGCTGTCCTGGGTATAACGGAGAGGGCATGGACTGGGGAGAAGCGGGAGTCATGTAAGGAGGGTTAGGGTTAGGATAAGAGGCTGAAGTAGAAGAAGTGACATGCTGTTGGGGCTGATAGAGTGTGGGCCCTCCTGCTCCAAAAGAATACTGCTGTGCTGGCTGGTAGGCTACATGGGGGGGGAAAAGGGAAAGAGTGAGTTAGCAAACCATTCTCATTCACATTATTAGAACAAGGCAAGAGCAGCAGTTCTGTAGATTTGACAATCCCCTTTCCCTTTTCCCAATCACCAAGCATCACAACTTTTTGGCCAACACTCAATTGAACAGAAAACATGAAATTGAGACTAGCTTGACAACATAAGGCTCAATTCTCAAAAGACAAATATGGCATTAATCGCCTCACTTCCATTAACTCTTGCAGGTTCCATCATTGGACCAGGTCAATACGTGCCAGGCATGCTGGAACTCCCTTCCCTTGGAGCCTCGTCTAAGCCCGAGCCCATGCATCTTCTGGAGGTAGCGCAAGACCTATTTATTTGGCTAGGCCTTCAACAGGCCGGGATAGATCCTGGGGTGGCGGGGAACGTGTAGGTTTTATAAGCGTTTTATGGATTTTATTTTGTATTTTATGATCATGTGAGCATTCAAGATAGGGTGGGATAAAAATCAAAATAAGTAACTAACTTTCAATGATCATTAGGTGCCCTAAGTGCCATTTTTGCCTTTCTAAGTCTGCACCTGAGTGAACCACAAAAGGTCTTCCTTCATGGGACACTAGATGGAGCAAGGAAGCTCAGGCTGAGATGCTAGAGGGTCTTACTCCAGAGTCAGCTCTGAGGAAGCGTCCCACGGCTTTCCCTTCTTGCTTCCGAAGACAACTGTATCCCATGGTACTCAACAGGTTTGCAGACCGAGTCTGGTTCACCTCAGCCTGTAGCTGGAGTTTTGGGAAGTCGGGGGACAGGGACGGAGGGGATTATTTCCTATATAAACAAAGTTCCCAATGCTCAGCAGCTGCTGGCTTCTCTCCGAGATGTCATTATTAAGAGTCTCCTTGGAGACCTCACTCATCCCACAAGGTCAAAGCTAATAAACTATAAAAACGCTCACAAAACGGACAGGCAAGGGAAACATTTGAGGAAGATGAGATTTTCTTCTCTCTTTCAGAGAGCTTTCTAGATTTGGAAGGTTGTTCTGAAGGAAGTGGCAACGGCAACGTTTTAATCCTTCCAATACCCCTGTGAGGTGGCAAGTATTGCCTCCATTTTACAAAGGATGGCACACAGACAGAGACAAAGCTTACAAAACCAGTGGCAGAACCAGAATCTCATTTTCTCTTCCCTGTCCCCTACCTCCTGCTTGGTTGACATCCACCAAGGCCACCCTGGAAGAGGTGAAGTAGCCTGGGTCACTTTCTAGAAACTAGGTGCCTTACTCAAGATCAAAACAACTCCAGATGCTGCACATAATAAGAATTCTGTGCCACCTTAGCCCTTTTAGGAAAGCTCAGCCCAGCTCTTCAGTAGGCATTCCTACTGAGGTACTAACTCCTGAAGACTCTCGGCACAAGGGGTGGGGAACTTGCAGGCCATGAGCCAAATCTAGCTCATGGCTGTTTTTTATTTGGCTTCTTTCCAGTTCATGGATCTGACCCATGGGTCCAGTCAAGCAATGAATGAGTGAGCTAAGGGGAAGAGAATGGAGATGAAGACTAGGGGATGGATCCATGATCTGGACGCTCCCCTTTCCTGTCACCATTCTGAGCACCTCCACTCCCAACTCCTATACGGCCCACAGAGCTTAAACTAATTTTCCAAGGGCGCCATCGGAGTGAAAGGTTTCTCCACCTCTTTCCCTACACTAAAAGCGTCATCCTCCGAACAGATAGCATTGGCAACAGCACTCAGAACAGGCACAAGCTCCATCAAGGTGAGTGGGACTTGCCCCTGCATGGAGTGCAAATGCTGCTACTATGTCTTCACTGCAAAGTTACGGAGGAGATTTAAATCGATTGTTTCACATTGATCTGAAGTTCCCAAACAAGCAAGCCCATGTGAATGCTTTGCGAATATAACAGTTGTTACTTACTTTGCGGGTACGCCTGTCGTGTCCCCACCTGCAAGTACATGTTGTAGCCAGGAGATGTGGGCTGCTGTGGTGGTACATTATTATTAACAGGCCCTTGCATAATGAACCCTGGAGGTGCAGGGTTTTCTCCCTGGGAAAAAAGAATCCAGTAGAGATCTTTTTAAAAAGTTAAAAAATAAATAAATTAGATGCTGTTTGTGTGATAAAAAGTTGCAAAAATAGGGTCTTAGTGGGATTACCATTTCACATTTAAGACCTTCGAATAGCCATAGAAATTGACATAATTGGCTTATACCTTCCAGATTCATCATATGATCACCTTCGCGAGCAAAGCGCTTCATGCCGCAGAAAAGCGAACCACTATAGAAGTAATGGACCAGAGTAGGACATCAAGAAGTCTACAACCATAAATACGAAGTATTTGTACGATGATGGTGTGAACCAATATGTGTTTAAGGACATCCCAAGAATAGACACAGAATTTGGATTTATATCCAGCCCTATCCATATGGCTAAGGGCAGCTTACAAGTCAATTCAACTCTGCTTAGTCTTGGTCACCAATTTAGCTGGCAGCCTGGAACATGGAGCACTGTAAGGCCTAGTCCAGGGGTGGGGATCCTTTTCTGTCCTGGGGGCCACTTTGAACATTAGTACAAGATCCAAGGGCCACATAGAAGTTGGGGGTGTAGATGCTTAATGGGTGCACTCAAGAAAAGGAAGGCCAGGATCATGGCTTCATTCCATGGATCTGTGCCCTGGCCTTCTGTGCACACCCTCATCTTTGCTCCATTACCCTGAGCAAAGATTCTCAGTGGTTGGAGGTAGGAACTGGATCCAGGGGCCAGATCCAGGAACTGGAAAGGGGCCACATAAAGACATGATGCGGGCGGCATTTTGCCCCAGGGACCAAGGTTCCCCACCCCTGGCCTAGTCCGTGTGGTACACACACACTACACCCACACACCCCCATATAGGCCTAGTCCACACTCCACCCACCCCCGTGTCTCACCTGGAGGAGCCCGTCCCTCTTACTCCAAACTCCACCCGCAGCCCCCAGCTCACAGAGGTGCTATGGCTGATGACAAACCTTCCTACCCTACTCCCAGTCACTCCCTCATCTCTCACCCAGGGGAGTCCCCTCACTCCTCTTCCCCTAGTCTTCCCACCAAGACCACACCTTCCCTTCTGGGGGGGTGTAACCTTCCCAAACCGCCCCCCTCCCACAATCCCATCTGTCCAGCTGGCCCCATCGCCCTCTCCAACCACACATACTCCATAAAGCATAGTAGAATACCAAATGTCCATAACCTTTAAAACTAACCTCTCTGCACCTAATCCCAGCCGCAAACAGCCAACAAATGGTCAGCAGCCTTTCACACCAGCTTTCGGCTGCTACCCAAAGCTAAAAATATTCCAGCTACTTCAACCAAGGTATATATTTTTAAAAAAGTTAAACCTATTATTTCCACTTTATGCTGGGGGGTTGGGCGGAAGGACTAGTCACCCTTGAGTTTTTCTTCTGGCAGTTGCTGAGGTCATCATCTGAAATAAAATTTAATTAAGTACCAGCTGACTTCCGCCACCATCTCAAAGCCTAGTAAACACCCAGAAATGTAACAATCAATAACCGTACGAGGAAAGAAATAACCGCACGAGGAAACAAAAATCTATTCTTGTTTCCCAAAGGTGCTGGGATGCATCATGCATGCATACAAACTTCATCAAGGGGAATATTGCAAGGGAGGAGCAGAATCTGCTCAAAGAGGAATAATGAATGGTATACCTGTGTGTCAGAGGGAGAGGCTGCAGGATGATGGCTGGGAAGGGCAGTGGGAGTTTTGTCACTCCAGGCAGTGACAGTAGGGGCAATTCTAACCTGAATTGAACAAAGAAACACCAATCATGGAAAATAAAAATTAAAAAATAAATATATATATATATTTTTTTTTAAAAAACGAACAAGCCAAAAACTAAAGGGTTCCACATAGCCAGATGCAAAGATTATAGGAATGCCGAGAAAACACATACAGAATTTGGAATGCCATTATTTCTAACGCAGCCAGGAAACCAGCATTGTCAACTAAAAAAAACCCCAAGAGACAAAGCCTAAATCACTGCACGCTGAAAACCGAACAGGAAAGCGAAAAAGTTCAGGGATCAAAATAATGTAACGGAGTGGAGACAGAGCATATGTGAAGTAATAAAGGTTAGGAAGTGGGTTGAAGTACAACAGCAGCACTGTTCATGGCAAATGCTGTGAAAATATACCCCAGGGGAAGATCTCGCACCAAACATCACTTCAACCAGAGCCTTGTAAGTTTCAATTAAATGCAAGTTTACTGGCTTTACAGAAGTAGGTATTTTTTTAAAACTAAAGTTTACAAGACCTTCCAAGCAGGTATTTATTATTTATATATATATATATATAATGTTTTATATAATATATATATATATATATATATATAAAAAATTTAATATCCAAGCCTCACCTATACCACATGTGCAATAAGCTTTTTAAAAGCCCTTTGAACACTGAAAGCGCTATATCAATGATAAAAAGCAGAACGTCATCCAGTTCCTTCTCCTGACATGATCTAGCGTTTCCTGTTAGATACAAGATATCTCTGTCCCCTTTCCCAAGTTTTCCTGGCTGTACAATGAGTAGAAATAGATGTTACGCCCAATACGCTTTCAGGATTGCCAACATGGGAATCCTGAACACTTAGCTGAGAGTATACCCATGTTTATACAAAACACAGCTCAAACTGGCTAACCACAAACTGTTGCAGGGGCAGCATGGGTGACAGGCAATGGAGGCTAGGCAAGGCTAAGCCTTCTGGAAGGAAAGGATTTCCTCACACAAGCAGTCCTCTCTTGCTGGGGCTGCAGTAGTGGGAGAAGCATGATGATGTTTTAGGCCTCCCCAAACCTAGGGCTCACTTGCTGCATATGGGGACGAGAGCAATGGTAGCTCCTGGCCTTTTGGACTGGGGGCAGGGTAAGCAGCAGGGAACAGAAGTGCTATGCCGTGATGTGGGGCAGAACATTTTCCTCTATGTTTTCAGGAAAATTTTCTGGTTCTAAAATTGCACTGTTTCCTAAAATTAATTAGTAACGTAATGAATGGATACCAATACCTAATTTCAATTAAAATTACTACCAAGTAAAGCTTTGAATTTGTAGGAACATTTAAAATCACATTAAGTGCACTTCCTTGAATTTTTTCCCTAATTTATTTCAGTTCAACTACTTTTGGCTACTGTAAAAACTTGAGATATTTATCCAGCACATGAACTTAACATAGTGTGTTTTTGAGTTTGTTTACTAAGTACAAGCCAAATAAGCATGCTAAATCAAATCCCAACTGATTTAGGGCATTAGAAAATTCGCATTGGAAAATTTCCAAATTCAAAATTTCCCAGAAAACCCACATCATTGGTGCTATCTTTGCCTGCTGACATTGCAAACCCCACGCTGGGAACGCACAGCACTCCCGTTCCTGCCGCTCACCTGGGCAGGAAGGCTTGTAGGGGATAGGGCGGGGGTGCAGAGCACTAATGTATTGCATATTTTTAGCTGTGCGAGGATCCTCTATAAATGTAAAAAACTTCAAGACATCAAGGTACAGAATTCGCCTTATCCAGTCCAAGAAGCAATTGCATTAGTTAGACCTGGGGATTGGACAAAACAGTTTTTTTCAACTTCACAAGAAACTCAAGTTGTTCAAGTTTGACTTAGGTGGATCCCACTGTAAATGCTACTGGAGAGATCAAGAATAATTTCAGCACGCTAATTTCTATTAGCCGTAATGATACAAGGAATCATTAAAAGTACAATTTAATAACTGTCTTGTGCCCCATGCAACCATTAAGCACACAAACATGCTTTGGCTCAACATTTAAGTGGTAAAATGTCAAAGAGTGAATTAGACTCCCACCCCCAATTTTTATGGTAGCACTGGAAAAAACATTGTATCCTGACAATGACTAAATCCAGAAAACTGAAAGCAAAGGCTAAACCACCACCTTATTATCGGTGATCTACACATGCAAGGTTTGAAAGTACATATATGTACTTTTATTTATAGGCTACCAAAATAATCATGAAAGCCAAGAGGATGTAAAGTTAAGCACGTATGTAAGTCTTCACAGAAAGACGGATCTTGGTCTGTGACATCACCAAGTACCCCTTACTATAAATAAAAGTATAACTGTGTATTTTCAGGACCAGATATATCAGAACAATAATAGTAATTTCTAGTGATTCTGTATTCACATCCTGAACTTTATTTGCTTGAACACAGGTAGTTGGGTTCAGCACCCCCACCCCCCATACCGTGTATTTTAAGATACACTGTGACTCAAGTCAAATTTTGACCTTGAGTCAAGTGACAGATAAATGCATGCGCTTCCTATTTAAGGCATCTCCAAGATCATTTCATGCAGATGGGGAACCTCAGGCCCAGAGGCCAAGTGCAGACCGTGGCAATTTTTTATTTGGCACCTTTCCGGTTGCTGGATCTAGCCCCTGGATCCAGTTCCTGCTCCCAACTAATGAAGGCTGTTCTCAGGGTAGAACATATATGAGGGTACACACTGAAGGATAGGGGGGCAGATTCATGATCTGGACCCTCCTCTTCCTGCATGCACCCCTTAAGTACCCCCAACTACCAACTTATGCAGCCTTCTGAGCTTGTACTAATTTTCAAAATAGCCCCTTGGAGGGAAAAGGTTCTCCCCACACCAGTCCCTGATTTAATGCTTTCCTTCACAAAACATGAAGGTTAGCATGAATACATTAATTTTAAATCAGTGATTCCCAATTTTTTTTTTAAGCTGACACACACCATTTTGAGATGGCGTGACCCAATCTGGGGTCAGAACCTATAACTTAAGACATTGGGGCCATTGCTGGCTGGGGTTGTCAATGCCTATCTTCACTCCAAGGGTGTCACCAATGCCGGACACTCTTAGAAATTCAATGGTCCAGCCCATGCTTAAGAAACCATCTTTAAATGTCAACTCCCCGGCCTGCTATCACCCTGTCTCTAGCCTTCCCTTTTTAGGGAAGGTTATTGAACAGGTGGTTGCCTGACAGCTCCAGGCTTATCTTTATGCTATCAGATTCCTGGACCAATTTCTGCCAGGCTTTCATCCTGGATGTGTCACGGAGACCATGCTTGTGACCTTGTTCGATGATCTGCACCTGGAGATTGACAAGGAGAATTGCACCCTGTTGATCTTGTTAGATATTTCAGCAGCTTTTGACACAGCTGATCAATTATGAGGTGCTGTTGACATATCTAAAGGATCTGGCGGAGAGGTTTGGGACTGCTCGAGTGGTTCCACTTGTTCCTGTCAGGGAAGTCTCAGCAGGTGGTGATGGGAAATTGCTCGTTATCCCCTTGTGACCTCCTCTGTGTGGTCCTGCAGGGTTCCATCTTGCCTCCCCTCTTGTTCAATGTGTGTATGAGGCCACTGGGTGAGATGGTTTGGAGTGAAGTGTCATCAATAAGATGATAACACCCAGATTTACCTCTCCTTTTCATCCAACCCAGGTCCTGCAGTCTCGGTGCTTACCTGATGCCTGGTGGCAGTTGTGGACTGGATGAGGATGAGCTGATTGAAGCTGAATCCTGACAACACTGAAGTAATGATGGTTGGCTGGACCTGTGACTTGGGGGTGGGGTGGGGGAGGAGATTGGGACTTCTTTTTATTGATGGGGTCCAGCCCTTCTAGTGTTGGTTTTGGCCTATAAAGCCCTAAATGGCCTGGGCCCTGCCTATCTGCAAGATCACTTCACTCCCCGGGTCCTGGATCAGCCCCTGCGGTCATTCGGGGGTGCCCTGATTGAGGTCCCCTGGGTTTTTCTGGGGGCCACGCAGGGAAGGGCATTCTCAGTGGCCGCACCACGGCTGTGGAACTCCCTTCTGGTGGAGGCCCGGCTGGCCCTGGATCTTCCCTCCTTTCGGAAAAGTTGTAAGATCTGGCCGTTCCGCCAGGTGTTTGGTGGGGGAGATGGGTAATGGGGGGCTGGGGGTGGTTTGGGGATGGTAGGGTGGGATGTGATTTTGTCCTCATTTTAATGTTTTCAATATTGTTTTTAATATCTGTAAGCCGCCCCGAGCTATCTGTGGCAGGAGGGGCGGGGTAGAAAAATGTTTTAAATAAATAAATAAATAAAGTTCTCAGCTCTGGAGTGCTTCTGTATCATTAGGTTGTGGCGGTGGCCAGGAGCGCTTCTCACCAACTTCATCTGGTGAGGAGGATGAAGATAGTTCTTTCCGATTCAGACCTGGCCACTGTCATCTATGCTTTCAAAACCTCGAGGCTTGATTACTGCAACACGCTCTATGTGGGGCTGCCCATGATGACTGTTCAGATTCTGCAGCTAGTGCAGAATGCGGTGGCCCGGCTCCTTTCAGGGACTGGTCACCGGGAGCATATTACACCGGTGCTCCGGAGTCTGCACTGGCTACTTCTATCTTTCCAGGCCATAACTCAAGGTGCTGGTTTTGACCTTTAATGCCCTAAACGGCCTGGGCCCCATATATCTAAGAGACCACTTTTCCTACTATGCTCCATCGCAGCCCCTAAGGTCGGTCGGGAGTGCCCTCCTGTGGGTTCCACCTGTTACTCTTGTCTGTACGAGACAGGGGCCCACGGAGGGTGGGGCATTCTCAGTTGCTGCTCCAAAGTTGTGAAACTTCCTCTCCCTGGAGGTCCACCTGAGTGGATTCCAACTTACCACATGCACACATCCCTAGCTCCTTTATTTCTCACAAGTTTCTCCTTTAAGTGGGTGCAGCCACACGAGCTGGGAGGGCCTGATCCCCCGTCAATTGCAGCCACCACACTTCGGGGCCGGCGCACAGAGCAGGGCACACAGACTGCCTCCCCCATGGCAGCCCATGGGGTGGGGGGGGCAACAAGGAAATTGGATTTGCTGCAGCAGTAGGTTCCAACCTACCACATGCAATTGCACCCACCACAGTCTGCCTCCCCTATGGGGAAACCGGGCAGGCAGACTGCTTTTGGACGTCCTGTCATGCCGCAGGGTGGGCCGAGGTGCCAGCCACATGTGTGGGCACTCGCTACGCCTTACCCACCCTCCCTGGCCTACCCACTATCCCGTGCCCAGCCATGACGTGGCTATGCAGGAATGGAGACAGCGCCTGCTGTTCAAAGTCCCACAGCGAACCTTGCCACAGGGGAGGCAGACAGGGACCAGACTCACAAGCGGTGCTACGCTAAGTTGGGCAGCCTTACCCCACTTTGGGTAAGGCACCTACACCCTGCATCCCTGGCCTTTTTCCAAGGATGCAGGGTGCAGCAGCTATCCACCTGCCCTCGCCTTGGAGGTGTGGTAAACATCTGGCGGCCACCGGGCATACGAGTCACTGCAATGCGTGGCAACGGTACCTAAACTAGGGTAAGGCTTCCCAACTCACAGTAACTTCTCATGTGGCTCTAACCCAATATGTCCCCTCTCTGACTGCCTCCCTTACCCGACTTATTTGCTGCTTGTTCTTCCAACATACCCTACATACAAAGTAAACCCTCCAATTCTCTCTTCCACTACAGCAGCTTTTGGCATGGGTGCTCTCCTTGTACTGTTCTCATCCCACCACTCCCGACTGTCTTCCATAGGGAAGCATTTAAGTTCTTCTAGCTTCAGCCACCCTCTTTTCTGACCCACTCTCCAGTAACAAGTAGGACGAGACTATGAGCATTTGTGAGCGTAATTCAACACAAGCTTGCCACTGTCGCTCCCTGGCGGCTCCTCTGGTTGAATTAGGAGCAAAAGGCTCCAGAGGCAAATTGCTGACCAGTTCCAAGCTAAAGGGGTGGCGAAAGATGCTGAGTCTCAAAGACCACACAGAGAAAGGACAAAAAGCAGCAAAAATCAGGTAAAATCCCTCCCCACCCCCCCAGCTGTATTTGGTATGGTCATACTCTGTATTTAAATACCCTTTATGACATGCTTTTCTCTCAAAAACCTGGCTGCTTGGCAAGATGTTATTTATTATACAGCAATAATAATATTATTTCTATAGTGCCTGCCTGCCAAATGGCGCCTGGAATGCTCCACAACATACAAAAGTGTGATAAAACAATATACAATCCATTTTAAAACAATTTAAAAGGGGAAGGTAAAGAGGGAGGAGAAAACACATTAAGGGGAACCAGGAATGGATCCTAAAAGCACCTGCAGAATAAATAAGTCTTCAGGTGCTTTTTAAAAGGCGAGGAAGGAAGGACTGAGATGGACCATCTGGATGGAGTGAGGCCCTTCCAGAAACCTAGTAAAGGCGGCCTCTATTAAGGGTGCAAAAAGCTGATATTCAAAAGGCTTGTTGTCACTTGTCAGCACTCCTTGCTCATTATCTGCATTCATTAAAAAAAAAAAAAAAAAAGGAATACCCAAAATTGCACAATTCATCATCATTAAGAAAAAAAAAACCAAGCAGGGGAAGCACAAATTGAGAATGGCAGCTTGAAATCATTTACCTGCTGATAATACTGCTGGGCTGGAACTTGGGGCATCTGCACTTGTCCCCCTGCAGGCCCAACTCTTCCCTTGGGCATGGGCTGTCTCTCATAAGGTGCTCTGGGAACCTCCTGTCCTGCTGGAATTTCTCCTTGAGCTCTACACAGCCTGTCTCTCAACAGCACAATGTTTGGCTGGAAACAGTAAAGAAGCAGTTATGAGAAACGGGAGCATCAAGTCAATGGATGGTTGACCACTCGGTGATCAGCAAAACATCAGAAGACCATTTATAAAAGAGGACAGCTTTGACCATTCCTCAATGGCAAAAGCAAGTCTGCTCTTCAGCTGAAATACGATTAAGCCTGGGCCAAGTAAAGTTCTCTGTATAGTAAATCTGGCTTTAGATGGGACTGCCTAATAAACACAGACAATGGAGAAAGATGTGGCCGGGGAGGGAGGTGAGTTCATGCTGTGGTTACATCTAAGATTATTGACAAGCTCTTTGGGAGTCTTCTCCATCTACCATATCCAGAGGGATTGTGCCACAAGGAAAGAAGGGGAGAAACATGATGGATGCAGTTCTAAGTCAGTGGTTCTGAAGCTGGGTGTTTGGGGGGAGGCATGAGAAGGGTCATAGTGGGCAACCCCCTAGCTCCACACTAACAGAGCTAGAGGGAATTTCCAAAAGACATAATGAAGTGGCAAGGGGGAGAGAAAGGGAAAGTGACAGGAGGATGGGAAGGGGAGTGAAAGAGGGAACGAGGTGTATGTATGTGTGTGCTGGGGAAAGGAGCCTCTACTACTGCAGACAAGCAGAAGGGGCGGGGGGAGGGGGATCAAAAAAAGTTTGGGGCCCTGTCACTAGCTCAACTTCTGTGGCTCCATAAGGCGAAGACTTAGCTTCAGACCTGAACCATTAAGTGACGTGTCATTTTTGCCACAGTAAAGAGATCATTCTACTGACAGCATTCTTGTCCAGTAACATCCCCCTCGAACACAAAAATAATCCTGTCAATGCAGTTCTGAGCACAAACAAGGTCCCATTGGAGCAGGTCTCCAATATGCTACAGATGCCAAGTGAAGGCTTTCTGTTCAACAGAGCTTGCTCACCTGGAAAGGAGGAGAAAAGGAAAGCCTAAGTCTCTTACCTGGTTGGTGTTTGCAGGGAGGAAAGCCAAAGCCGCAGCAATACTGCCCTGCGCAGCCAAGAGATTGGCGTACTGACTCATCTTCTCAGCCAGGAGTGCCCCGACAGCATTCGGGTCCACAGCCTGAGTAAACTGCACAGCCTTACGCAGGATTACTACCTTCTCTATTAGGTCCTGGAGATTGCGAGAGAAAGAAAAAACCAACCTAGATAAATCGGACTATGTCAGAGAAAATTTCCTGTAATCATTAAATATGGTGGTTCTAGAATATTCTTGGAGACCAGCCTTGCATAGGACACAATCCCCATCACAAAGTTTAAATATAGAGAAAGGAGAATTGGTCAACTACCTTGGTGAATTCCTTTCTCCTCTGTCTACAGATACTCCTTCGCATAGGTAGCTCTGCGGATGGCCGCCGGGAGGCAGAAGAAGAAAAACTTCATCGCGCATGCATGCAGAGCTAGCCCTGACTTTCCTCAGTCCATATCCAAGCCAAGGGCCACCCTCATGTATTCTAAACAAAACAAACTTCTAAACTTGCCAACAGGTTAATTAATGCACGGAAAACTCAGTGCACGGAAACTGAGCTTGTTATTTCTTCTAATCCAAGAAAAAAGTGTATACTTCGGTACTCCCCTGGTTAACCTCTAGACTCTGGGCAAAAAACTCTATCGTGTTGTGGGTTTTTTTAAATTGAAACGTATTTCCTTGAGTTCAACTGACCTATTCCTGCCCCTGACACTGTTTGGGAGGGAGGGTCGGAGGATTATCCGTAGACAAAGGAGAAAGGAATTCACCGAGGTAGGTGACCAATTCTCCTTTCTCCCTCTGTCTCCGGCTAATCCTCCGCATGGGATATACCCAAGCCATCACATTCCCTAAGTGTGGGGACAAACACCGCCAGGTGAATCCAGCACTGCCTGTAACACCCTCCTGGCAAACGCCGCCTCTGTGAATTTGAACACATGCAGCTTACAATGTTTAACAAAAGTATGCAGGGACGACCAGGTAGCCGCCCTACACATCTCCTCATACGAAGCCCTTGCTTTAAAAGCATAAGAAGTGGCTGCACTCCTTACAGAGTGTACCCATATCTGGATAGGTGGCACCCTATTCTTTGCCTTATACGCCTCTACAATACATGGTTTCACCTATTTAAATAAAAATGTTTTTGATGCTTTTGATCCACCCTGACCAGGTCTGATATTGATAAACAGGGCTGTAGTGGATCTAAGAACCCGAGTTCTAGCCAGGTAAATTTTTAGTGCCCTACGGACATCTAACTTGTGCCATAACCTTTCCTTTGAATGCGACGGGTTTGGGCAAAAAGAGGGTAAGACAATTCCCTGGGTCCTATGGAATAGCGAGTTAACCTTAGGGATAACGGCCTGGTCCATCCTAAGTATAACTGACTGCTCCTGAAAAATACAGAAGTTCTCCTCCACAGAGAGAGCTTCTAATTCTGAGACCCTTCTGACAGAGGTGACCGCTATTAGGAATACCACCTTAACGGATAGCATATATAAAGATACATGCTTTAACGGTTCGAAAGGTGGTCTGGTGAGAGCATCTAGAACAAGGTTTAAGCTCCATGAGGGACATCGATGCACTACTGAAGGGGAGATTGACTTAGCTGCCTTCAGAAATTGTCTCACATGCATATGTGATGAGACCCGTTTATTTTTCACTGCCCTCAGGACTGTATCGATTGCTGCTGCCTGTCTTGCCAGGTTTCAAACCCCTGTCTAATCCCTCTTGTAAGAACTGTAAAATGACTGGTATCTCTGCTCTACAGGGATCATGACCCCTCTGTGTTGCCCACAGAGCGAAGATTTTCCACATCGCCCCATATGCCCTTCTGGTGGCTGGATTGTTGTAGAGTTGCCAGGACTGCATCTGAATAACTCTTTTTCTTTAGGGCTGAGTGCTCAAGAGCCATGCTGTCAGTCTTAGGATGTGCAAGTTCTCGCAGATAAGAGGGCCCTGGCTGAGTAGATTTGGTCTCAACGGAAGCGTTACGTGTAGTGTGACACTGAGTTCTATCAAGTCCGAAAACCATGGTCTCCTAGGACACCATGGGGTTATTCATAATCAGACGGGCTTGTTCCTTGATAAGCTTTGCCACTGTCCTCGGTATCAGAGGGATGGGTGGGAATGCATATAGAAGACTTCTTGGCCATGTCTGGTTGAGAGCGTCCACTGCAGTTGCTGTTCTGCATGGCTCCTTGGACATGAAGTTCGGTAGTTGTGTATTTTCCTGGTTGGTGAATAAGGTCCAGCAACGGAAGCCCGAACCTCGTCACCAGGTCCCTGAACATGTCCTTGTGTAGGGTCCACTCGTGTGGGTCTATTGACCTGCAGCTGAGCCAGTCTGCCTCTCTGTTGTCCTGCCCCTTGATGTGCAGGGCCTGGAGGGACAGTAGGTTCTTTTGTGCCCAAGAGAACAGCTTCACCACCTCCCTGTGTACTGCAGGTGCCCTGGATCCACCCTGGTGGTTTACATAAGCCTTGGCTGTCACACTGTCCATATAGACTAGGATGTGCCGGTTGTGGAGATTTTGAGACAGTTGCTGTAATGCTAGTCTGATTGCTTTCAACTCTTGGAAGTTTATGCTGTGAGCTTGATAGCTCCTGGTTCGGAGACCCTGGATTGACCTGGGTCCGGAGTGCGCGCCCCATCCTGAAAGACTGGCGTCCGTTGTGACCACCTCCCGCTTTGGTTCCGCCAATGATGTTCCTGTGGAAAAGGTTTCCTCCCTTAACCACCAGGACATTGAGTGTGCAAATCCTCGGGGAATGGTTACCCAAGGGTTGAGTCCTAGCGTGAGCTCTGTCTGCATAGGTCGCAGCAGCTGCTGTAAGGGCCTGAGGTGGAACCGGCCCCATTGCACTTGTCTGGTGCATGATATCAGGAGCCCTAGGAGCTGAGCTACGGTCTTCAGTATCACTCTCCTCTGTAGGTGCAAAAGCCGTATCAATGTGCGAATCTTGTGTTGCCTGCGAGGTGGAATGAAGGTGGCTCCTAAGGTAGTATCGAGAATGACGCCCAGGTGTTCCAGTCTGTGTGTGGGGGAGAGATGGCTCTTCTCCTTGTTGACTAGGAACCCGTGTAAGCTGAGGTAGGGTATAGTCCTGTCTAAGTCCTCTAAGATCTTTCGATGGGACTGGGCTCTGACCAACCGATTGTACAGGTAGGGGTATAGGTGAACCCCTTCCTGTCTGAGGTTCGCCACCAGAGGTACCAGTACTTTGGTAAATGTTCTCGGCGCTGATGACAGGCCGAACAGTAGGGATCTGAATTGGTAGTGACTGTTCTGGTAACAAAAACGTAGCCACCTCCTGTGAGGTTGCCAGATGGGGATATGGAGATACGCTTCCCAGAGGTCGAGGGAAGCCATCCAATCCCCCTCCCTGACGCTCTGACAGATGGAGGTTACTGTCTCCATTTTGAATTTTTGTGACCTCACTGCCTTGTTTAGGCGTTTCAGGTCTAGAACCGCCCTCCAGGATCCTGATTTTTTGGGTACCCAAAAAATTATTGAATATAACCCCTGACCTGATTGTTCTGGGGGAACCAGCTCTATAGCTTTGATATTTAAGAGTCTCTGAATTTCCCTTATCATGGCGTCGTGTTTTTCTGGCAAATTTGACGTGCGGGAGGCAAGGAATCTTTGTTTGGGACGATACGCTAACTCTATGTGGTAGCCGTGAGTTATCGAGCTCAGCACCCAGGTGTCTGACACTGACTTTTCCCTGAGTCCTGAGAAAAGTTGTAACCTGCCTCCTACCTCCAGTTCCTCCGCATAGTCATAGGTCCTGCTTATGTTAAGTTGGGGTGGCGTTCTTTTGTTTCTGTCTGTCGAATCTGGGACCCTGTCTGCTGGCTCGATTGTGAAAGGAAAAGTGTCCTGCTGACTCCCTAGCCTGTCCCTGGAACCTCCTGAATGCTCCGTATCCCCCTCTGGGTTTGTACGTGGGGTTGCGAAAAAACCTCTTTTTCGCTCCCACTTGCTGCAGGTTCTTGTGTTTTGCTTTGTCGTTAGCATCTGCCAGCACTTTGTCCAGACATACACCAAACAGCTTTTGGCCCTTATAGGGGGCTGCCACTGACAGATTCTTGGTGGTAATGTCTCCCTGCCAGGACCTGAGCCACAACCTCCTTCTTGCGGAGACTGAGCTAGACACTGCCCTTGCCGCCCAGCCCATGGCGTCCATGGTGGCATCCACCAAGAAGGCTGTTGCAAGGGAGATACGAGACAAGATGACCTGGGCCCTCTTGTCAGAGAACTCTGGATCCTGTGCCTCCTGCATCCACGCTAGAAGCGCCCTCGCTATGTAGGAGGATATGATATTAATTTTTAGCGAGGAGACCAATAAATCCAAACCCCTGCGTAGGGCTGCATTTATGGCCCTGTCTGTGGGGTCCCTGGGATAACAGTCCCCTTCTGTGGGGAAAACGGTTTGCCTGGCTAGGGATACTGCCGCAGCGTCTACTTTTGGGTTTTTAAACACTGGCTCCTTTTGTTCATCCTTTGGGTCTTGTCAGGGTGCTTGCACTCCTGAATAACCAACTTCTCAAACACTTTGTCTAGGGGCACCCCTGCATCCTTCCATGGAGGGAGGGAATGTAGTCTCTCTCCTCTTCCTCCTGGGAGTCAGAGGAGTCCTCCTTTCCTGGTTTCTCTACCAATTGGAGGGTCTTAGCCACCTGAGACAGGAATTCCTCTCTATAGGCGAAAGGGAACTGCCTATCTTTCTCTCTCGGTTCGGGCAAGGCTTCCTGGAAGTTCGGTCCCTCCCCCTGATCCCACTCCTGCCCCGACTCCTGGTCTGAGGTTGAGGTTAACAGGGCTTCCGCTTGCTCCCTGAGTTTCTTGGGCAGCGTCTCAGAGACACTCTCCTCCGAAGAGTGAGAGGATTCCAGCAATCTAGCCATGGCGCCCCCCCCCGTGGGGCCCTTGGTCTCTTGCTTCCCGCCTTGTGGGAGGCTTTTCCCGCCCTAGCTTTTGGCGTTCTAGGAGTGAGGGAGGGGTTTTTGTGGGGTCCTTTACTGTGCAGCTCACATAGCTTGTTGAGAGACTGCAAGATTTTCCCCATTGTGGAAGCCAGGAAGGGCAGGTCTACTTGCGTGCTCACCTGGGACGTTGCCGCTTGATGCGCTCCGTTTTCTTGAGTCCCCTCCATCTCTGCTTGCGCTGCTACGGGGGGAATGCGCTGCGGCTGGAACGGCTCCCACAGAGCGGTACTGTTCCTAGGCAGGGGGAGACTTGCGCTGACGCTGCTTTGCTGGTGTGTTAACTGCTCCCCCGTTCCCAGGCGCGTTGCGAGGAAACCAGCCGGGCTTCCCGCGTTCACCAGTGACTCGGGGATATCGCCACCATGTAGGCCCCGCCCATTCGCTAGATGTTGCCCCGATCCTTTCTGGGCTTTCTGCCCGAAGGCAGAAATGGACTGAGGAAAGTCGGAGCTAATTCTACACGCATGTGCAATGAAGTTTTTCTTCTTCTGTCTCCCGGCGGCCATCCGCACAGCTACCCGTGCGGAGGATTAGCGGGAGACAGAGGGAGAAAATAAAGGTGTTTGTCTTCTGTTTCATCTTTGGAGAGCAAGGCAATGTGGTAACGTCATTATTTTTAAATGCAAATATAGGACAAAGCAGCAGTAATTCGGTAGCAATGACAGCATGAACTACATAAAGTCAAGCTTTAAAAAAAAAAAAAAAGAAGTCTATTTTTACGATATCCAAGATGACTTGGCAGCCCCACCCCCGCCCTTTCATTCACTGCCCTTACAAAAACTTCATAGAAACATAAACATGGAAATGGGAAAGACCAATTACTTCCATCCTCATGTTAAAAGAATTTGTTTCCTAATGTTCCCTTTAAATTGGACCTTCACAACAAAGCGTTAATTGGCCCAAGTAAAGAGACTTCTAATTCTTTGGTTGCTAGACTATTTTACACTGTGATAGTTTTTACTTTCAAAGGCCATGATGCACAAACCATTTACTTCAAAGTAGTCCAGGATGCCCACAAGGGCTTCAGGAAAATGCAGTTTTGGGCTGCACCAGTTATGAATAGTGCGAGATTGAGGAATTGGTGTTTAAAGTTTAATTAGACATAATTGAAAGAGCCAAAAAAGAAAATTTCAGACGACTATCAGAAAAGCTTTAGTCCTTATTCATGAACTACTTACTCCAGAGCAGGGACATCGCTAGAATAGCTGCAGCCGTACCAGGGCCCATGATCCTGGGGGACCCATACACACATGTAGAGTGCATATGCACTGGGGTGGAGTGCTTCAGAAAGAGATCCATTTCATCTTCTTCACAAGGGCCCACTCCCACCTACCTATGCCCGTGTAGGCCCATGGGTCTTCAATGGGAATACTGGGAGTAAATGGTTTGTGGCGTGTGGCCAAAGTTTTTCTAACATTCATCTGAAATTACTCCGCCCCCCCCCTTTTTTTGCGGACGTTCCATTATGTTTAATTAAACTTTTGGGGAACAACCAAATTGTCTCCCCTTATTGATACCTTTTAACAACTTGGTGCAACCCAAAATTGAATTTTTGTTTACTGCCAAGCAGGTCTGTAAGCTTCCCATTTAATACTAACTGCTACCCCAGCTCATCTCTTCCCATCAATATCTGTTTTGTACTTGCTTCCCCATAGATGAGTTAGCTTCTGCTTTTCTCTCTAACTTCCTGTTCATGTTTCTGATCTCAGGTGCCAGCAATTTTCTAATTAACATCTGTTAATATCACTACAGTGCTCTTTATTGCTGCTTCTAGAGCACTAGTGAGGAAATTTGAGAAGATCAGACCTTATGCAGATTCTAACAGTGTGCACTGTACATTTATTGGACTGTTTACTAGTTCAATTATGTTTTCCTCTAGGAAGCGAATATCAAAAGAGAAGTAATTATTCAAGATTAACATAATAGTGTCTGGCATTTCAGCAACCCCATAATGCAGCCAAGTGAGGCCTAATTTTGGCTCAGTTAGGATTTGTTTTTGTTTTTTAATAGTCTGAGCAGGGGAAGTAAGACAATCAAAATGCAAATGCTAATCTTACACATTCCTATAACACAGGGATCTTGATCAAAAGATTGAACTTCAATTAGAGAAGCACGATGACAAAGTAATCCAAGACAGAAGTCCAAAGACACTTGAGTAAACTTGAAAACAATTTCAAAAGATATTAATTATATGAGAGAGAGAGAGAGAGACTGAGAGATTATGGAGGATGAATAGTTTCCTCCTATGCTGTGGAAAGAGCTAGTAAGCATTTTCAATATTTTGCCTTAAAAGGGGCTTACTCATGACGCATGTTAAATAATATTTATGTCCATATCCAACTTTTATTTAGGTTTTCTTCCAAAAACATCTCTCACTAGCAATTTTAGAGTTCTATTTTTTATGTACTTAGACAACAAAGTTTCTAAACAAAATAGTCCAAAAGCATTAATATCAAAACAGGGCAGTAAATCAGTTTGATAAAACTGAAACTATATATTCCACTATATTGGAGTTATACAAGACATATAATGTATTTATTTCCCCCCCTCAAGCTTAGGTAAAGCCTTTGAAAGCTATATTTTGCAATGAAATTTCAACACAGCCCATTTTAGAAACAAAATAAATTGAGGTGTTAGAAGTACCAAATGACTTGCATACGAGGTGCTGTGAAATGCCTGCGTAAATGTCTTTAAAGTTCAAGGCCACACACTTAAATGATAGCAAGTTACTTAACACCTTTCACAAAGGCACTAACCTGCAGGGACAGTGGACTGTTTCCATCCTGTGCTTTGGTCCAACAAGCAACTAGTTTCTCTACATTCCCAGCACAAATATAACACAGGCAAGCCTGTGCCTGCAAGAGGCTGTCGCCTTCGTTTTCGAGTCTGGTGCCCAAGAGATCTAGAAAAACATTAGGAGCAAAAAGCATTTGATTCAGCTAATGAAATACTAGATCTTTAAAATACATCAAGTAGCCTTAAGGACAACTGTTTCAGCCCTGTTTAACACTTCAGAACAGCCTCAATTCTCAATTATACGACAAAAATATGAATTCAGAAACATTTCAAGGAAAAAAAAAAAGCTATCCTTCATTATCTTGCAAGCAATCAGTCCTAAGTGAAGTCTTGCTCCAGTGGAAAATAATAATAATAATAATATAAACACACATGAATCTCCACCAACTTCAAGGGGAAATGTCAAGTTTATGATTAATACATTTGACTGGGATTCAAAAGATCTGGGTAAATCTGATAGTTCCATCACACTCTCCCTGTAAGATCCATAATCAGCAAGGTCACTCAAACACATACTCAGTATATTGGGAATCCCATTAGATTTATTTGGACAAGTCACTTGCTAAAGTAATTTCCTAAATTAGGGTCATAATAAAAGCATGTGAAAGTGAGAAACAGTGTGAGCTAGGGTTCCCTCGTGGTAGTCAGAACTTATGGCCAGAAAGTTACGGGGCTTAGCAGTGATGAGGGAGCTCACTGCCACTCAGTGTGTCGTGGTCATTCAGGGTTTCATGATTTACTGTGCTATTCTGGTAATTGAGAACACTAGTTTGAGTTCATGGATGGGTAAATGTCCTGGATTTTGTCTGCTCGTTTTTATTGTTTTTCTTCTTGCGTAACTAAGCGGAAGACCCTTCTTCCCTATATAAAGGAAGAAAAAAATAAAAACGTTCACATTTTTTCAAAACAAATTGGCACCTGGGACTGAGTTTTAAGCTAGAATATCCTTACTTCAGTCATTTTCTGTGACAGTGGTTCTTGACCAGTGGACTGGAACTCATTAGTGGGTGCTGGGGT
Source organism: Sphenodon punctatus (assembly GCA_003113815.1). Classification (NCBI taxonomy): domain Eukaryota; kingdom Metazoa; phylum Chordata; class Lepidosauria; order Sphenodontia; family Sphenodontidae; genus Sphenodon; species Sphenodon punctatus. Next base: position 486,561 of record QEPC01010231.1, read on the forward strand.
GGCCTAGAGACAGCCTGTGGGGACCACAAACCCCCAGAGCACCTGCGTCATGTCCCCTACCACATCCCCTCCTGCCACTAGTTATGGTCATTGGTGAAGGCCAGAGGCAGGATTGACCAAGAGAAGCATGGCTTCCTGCAGCTTCCTCATCTTTCTGGCTCCTGTTTCTGAGTGCCTCCTGCCAACTGTTGCCTCCTGGAGCCTTTTATTTATTTTTAAGGTGGGTCCCAGATTTTTTAAAAGTGTTTTGGCAGATTTTATCCACAGAAAGGTTGAGAACCACTGCTCTGTGATGCTGGGTTTCCCCCATTTGTGGGAAGAGATAATAATCTTTCCTTTATCCCACCCTTTGTCAGAGGGGAAGCGCTGTCTCTGACCTCTGTATGTGCAGCGCCTAGCTCAATGGATCCTCGAGCCTTAGTGGGTGCCCCTACCCACTACTGTAAATATCAGTATCGGACAACAACATTTGTGCCCAAGGCATCTCATGAGCTGGCCCTAACTACAAGTGTTTCCCCCAAAAAGAATAATCATGACAATAGTGCAGAGACTCTTTTTCGATGAAGACAGCCTGATTTACTGCAGGTAAGTTATAAAATGTTGCCGAGTACCTAATTCATTTTAAGAAGTAAGAAATGAGCAGAAGCAACCACATGTGCTGTATCCAGAGGAGACAGGCACTGTACAAGCTTCCCTGCACCGCTCGAACAATGCACTACTGCAGAATTTAACGGCAACACCCGTGACAATTCAAAGCCATGGAAACCCTTTCAAGATCAACTAAGTGGTGGCTGTGCAACAGATTCATGCATCCACAGAGAACAAATGAGTAAGCCAGTCTGATCATTTGATACTTTCCGTTTCATTTCTGTCTGACAATCTGATTTACTGGTGTGTTATATTTTGGCTAGTAACAACAGTGGAATTGTTACGCTAATGGCTGATTGGAGCCTTGTACAATTATAGGCTAGTAGGGCTTTGCAGACACTATGTCTGGGACATTCAAAGGGGGCCTATGAGAGGCAGGGACCTAATTCCCATAAAGTTTGAATGGAAGTTGCATACTTGGTTCCAGGCCTCTGAAAATCCCAACTCATGGGCAAAAAGTGCTTTTACAAGTATTAAATGAACCAGCCTGGCCCAAGATGTTCCAGAAGCAAGGCTTGTGTATTGCGTAGAGTTAGCTATTATTTTATTATGCTGTTAAAGCTAACAGAGCCAACGTGGTCTTAAGCAACGAGCAGCTGGTGCAGGTGGCTGGAATGCCTCAACATTAATCCTGGATCTCATGTTGATTAGATGTGTGGCCTTACAAACGTTCAGGATCTGCTTTTATTCCCACCGAAGGCAGGCCTTTAATTTCTCAGTGCCTCTTTATCCCCAGCTGTGGGAAAGGGATAAATGTTTACCTTCTACCCCAGCAGTGGGGCGAGAATGACTTAATATCTACAACACGGTCTAGGAAACTAAGCGCATTAAGAACTCTGCTACAAGACTGTAATGCAACAAGAAGGGTTGTCCTGGGCAGCAGCAAGCAATAGCAGCAGGAGAAGCTGCAGGTCCTGTGGAGCCTCTGCTCCTTTTGACTAAATTGTTTGCTGTTCAAGGGAGGGGGGACCTCTGGGAAGCAGCAGTTCACTGTTCACAGCTCCCCAGGGCCAGAACACCTCCCACATTTCAATCCCTCAACAGCGTATGGATAGCTAGCGAGTGTCTGCTGGCTACCCATGAGCTGTTACGTACATATTCCCCTACGCATTGTTCCAGGTTTGCAACGTGTAGGGACATGATGTTTAAAAATACCCTGGGTCAGATGCGATGGGATAAGAGACAAGAAATGTATAAAATGGCACCCTTAAGTTTGAAGGGAATTCTAACGGTCAAAAACAAAGGAACTACCCAGTGGGGGAACAAGTCTCCACTTTACGTTAATTCATTTTAAGGGGAACAACTCTGAGGTATTTAAAAGCATAGGGTGTGATCCACAAAATGTTTGTTCCAGAGTAGTACCACTGAAGCTCATAGTCACAGTTCATTAAAGTAGAGGTGGAGTAAGTGGCATGCATTCCATCAGTTTCCCTTACCACAGAGAGCTGCAAACTCATCCGGCCTCGCGTAAGTCAGTACAGCAGCTAGGGCCTCTCTCCAGTTTTGCAGATCGCAAGACTGAACTATCTCTTGCCAGTTCTTCATCACCACTGCAGTGATGAGCTGGGATGGAATGAATGAATAGTTTATTACGACCGTAGCTTCCGCCATTGGCCAGACAAACAAACAAAACAAAAACAGCCAGACCAACACATAACCATACAAATAAAACAGATAAAAGATAAACATTCAATTGACAGTTTCCTAATATACATCCATCTGGACTTCACAGTCCGACTATAAAAACAATTTAATTTCTCACATATCATACTTAGCATGAACTATTACAGGAAATACCTTCATAGAAGTCACTTTCCATATATAACCTTCTTAGCAATACCCTTGAATTCCAAGGGAACATTCCACCTATTTAGATCTCTCCTTAAATGCTAAAAGAAGAAAGGTGGAAACCGCCACCAAGTCATCTGTGTGAGATAGATTAAGCAAATACTTGAAGGGGTCAGTAACTGTAACATCCCTTTTCCTTAACTGGGATGGAAAGAGAAAAGTGTGAGTACCTACAGAATTCCCATTTCTGTCGTTGCCTCACTGGTATCGCCCTAAGGGTGCACACTATCTGAGCATCCGACAGAAATGTCACCAGGGCCCAAATACTAAGAGGTTCTGTAAATTCTGCTTTAGACAAGATCAAGTGAAACTTGGTACCGTCACAGCATCCTTATTATAAACTCCACCGGACACAACAGCAGATCAGACACACTGGAGCAGCTTTAAAACAGTTAAATAGGTTATGTGATTCTGGGTGAAAAGACTAAACATAATTGGTTAGGATTCTGCGCAATGCAGTATTTCCATCTGAAGCTCCTTCCCGCCAGTAGATTTAATGCACAGGAAGTTGAGAGACTGCCCCGAATGAGGATAACCTAGAGCTGCAGCAACCCCATCATTTGTCTTGTAATCGGAGCTACCAGGATCTTAACAGTCAAATTCACAATTTTTTTTCTTCTCTAAGGCTGCGCCCTACAGTTATTCATCAATGTCAGATGAAAGATTGAGTTACTTTGGAGCTTTGCTGGTAATTCAAAGTAAGGCCTTATCGAGCCAAGGGTATTCAAACTTCAGAAGGCTGGAGAGCCATTGAGTAAGCAATTTGCATAAGATGAGGACAGAGGTAATGCAACTAAATAATAAAAACGTGTGCAAGGACAAATGTATCCCTTATTCGCCAACCTGAGACATGGGATAAGATAAGAGATCAATACTCCATAAAACAGCTTTTTAACCTGAAGTATGGACTGAAGAAAAATATTTACCCTTCTTTACTGTGCATTTTAAAAAGCCCATTTGGAGGGGGCGTGGGGGAATGTTATAGGTAAGGTCCCAAGATGATGAAGAAATTCTCAAGTCTTTGCTCTTGGCCTTCCCCTACAAGACACTGGCATGGCCAAGTGTCTCAGATCAGAAGATGGCACATAGTTGCCTATGACCCAGCCAGAAGCTTCAACTTGTTGCCAGTGCTTCTGAATCATGAGAATTTCAGAACCATTCTTGTAGTTGCCAGTGCTATGAAACTGTCACCGATTGGCAGCCTTAGACCCCAAATTCAGCAAAATGCTTAAGCAAGTGCTTAACTTTTCAATATGTGAATAATCCCATGGATGACTAATTTCCAATGTTCAAAGGTTGGGGTGAGGCCTCTGACAATATTCAGATTGACTGGGCCCAGAACTGGGCAGCCCTGGTTGGGAGAAGATGTTATGGAGGAAAAAGTGGGGAAGGAGGATAAAGTAGAGAATGGGGGGCTGAGATCTTGAGGGTAAAGGGGTGGTGTCCAGGGTCGTCCTTCCCCCCGCCCCCTTTAACTAGAACTGAAGAATCACAAGGACCTTTTCAGAGCCGAGCCCTTTAGGGACGAGATTGGGAATCTTCGCTCTTTCCTCCCCCCGTCAGCCTCTCTGAAAATGACAAGTTTCATGGGCCAGGAAGGAGTTCGGGAAAAGGAAAGAATGGGCCAGATTGTGAACGTGGCCCACACATGCCTCTGCGTCCTCAAGAGCACGTCCTCATCTCTGCTCCTTCCCCCTGGACCACACTTCAGTGCTTGAGAGTAGGGCCACTTTCACACGCTCTGCGAGAGGCAGGAGAACGTCCGTGAATGCAATTGCGCCTCTATTCTCACGGGAATTCGCGGATGTGGGAATGTGCTATTCTGCTTTTATCATGCAAGAACCACCATCATTGTAAAAGCTACATCAGGGGACCCTGTCAGGTGCGACTGTTCTTGTGGATAAAAGCGGAATAGTGTCTTCCTACGTCTGCTCATTCCCCTGAGAATAGTGCTGCAATTGCATTCACAGAAGTTACCCTGCCTCCCGGTAATGTGTTAAAAGTGGCCTAGGACTGGATCCATGGCCCTTTCCAGGAAATGGACCAAATAAAAATTAGTCCTGGGCTGCGTTTAGCCAGAGTTCCCACCCCTTCTTTAGGGGTCACTCAAGCTTTTCTCTGCAACCACACGAGGCAGAAACTTCCATGTAAAAAAACCCTGAAAGCTGAAATTCTCATGTAACCACATAAATGCAGGAGCTGGGCCTTAGAGAGGGAGAAAAAAAGAATCTAAACCTCATGAGTAAAAATAAAAATCACAGGAACTGGCAGTAGCTAGTCCCATTTACTTTAAGTTAAACACATGTTTACAAGCCGCAAGATCATGGTTTAAGAACAGGAAAAGATCCACCCCCAACTCTGGATTTTCAACTACTGCTCTACCACCAAATGCCTCTTACTAAGAGTGGGAAACAGAAGCAGAAAACCCTCCCCACCTTTCTCTGACATACGCAGCCAGTTTCAAAATAAAAAACATCAGCATCAAGGCCACTCCTCTCATTTTTACCTCCTCTTGCCACTGACACAAAAGAGCAGCAGAAGGCAGAGAATTGAAGGAGCCCTGTCAGCAATTGCTAGCAAGCTGGTAGATGAACAGAACAAACAACCAGATGTTTTTAACATGCTCATCATAGCGTTAGGGCAATTAGTGTAGCACAATCTGCTCTACTTCAGTGATCTCTGAGCACAGCAAGGCAAATCAGCAGCAGAAACTCTGCTCCAAATGATAGGGTAGAAAGCAGTGTCCAGGTAAGTAGTGAACTTGCAAAAGGTGGAGAAATGAGACACGGGTACATACAAATTCAAGCACTGCTTGCTACGACTAGATAAAACTCTCCGTTAGCAAATATCCCATCCAATTGAAGACTCTGTTTTCTGGCTAAATAAAAATAAATAAATGGAAGTTCTTTTTCTCTTTCCCAGATGCAATTAATGAAGTTAATCTTCATTCAGTTTTAATATAAATCAGACCTAAAAGACAGCAAAGTAAGTAATATCACAGATAAACCACTTGAGTGTTATCAGCCTGCTGTATTAATTCCCTCTATATGCTCAGGTTTCACTTGGATTTCCAGTTTAAAAGCTACATACCCTGGTAATTTTGCTCTGCGTCTTAGCAAAATACTTCTTCTGTGTCCTGGACAGTAGATCTTGCCCACCAGCAATGGCCAATATAATGGCATCAGCCATGCGGTTGTCATGTAAGCAGAGATCAACTGCACTTTCAAAGTTGCCTGTCAGCAATGCCTGGGTAATCAAACCATCGACATCTATAGGAGGAGAAATGACAACTTTAGTACAGGTTTATTACCACAAAAAGTTATGTAGTGACTGAGATGGTTTGAGCAGTAAGTAGCCTCCCCTCCCCCTTATAATCTCCTCAAAAGGTTCCAATTCTGGAAAATACCAACACATGTGCTTAAGCCTATACCTGCTTTAGTCAGCACAGAACCACATGGTCAAATGTTGTTTTGGAAGCAGGGGTTCTTTCTTGAAGCAGCACTGCCACCTCCTGCTATTATCCTCACAAGTTTCAAGCTTGTGGGATCAGGCCAGACCAACATCTGGATGAAATATCTTCCAGAGCCAGACAAGTAGCAGTGCTGTGAAGGCCAGCCCTGGTCTCAGAGCATTGATTATGGCTAGGCATTCAGGATATGCAGACCTCTCAACACCAAACCCTAGTCGGCCAGAGGACTGGGAGAAAATTTGATCTTATTTATGCTTCCAGGTATCCTCCCATTGGAGAAGAGAGTCTACAGGAGAGTGCAAGGGTGGGTTATGGCTGGGGAAATTGTTCCAGATGCAGCCTAGATGCACACAGGAAAAACAAGCCAGCATTTGGGAACCATTGCTGTAAAGTATAATTGTTTGCACAGTGTTTCAAGATCTTCAGAACCTTTGACATAGAAAAGCAAAGCATTTTCTCCCTCCTTCCCTCCCAATCTTCAAATCCCTCCTGATAACCTACCCTCTTCTGGCAGGCTCTCTCCAGATCCTCATCCCCTTAGTCTGCTTCCTGACTTACTCAGGGTCCCCTCTCCCCGTAGCTAAGCTAAGCACATGCACCTGTGACTTTGTGAATGTATCCCCGTCTCTCCTCCCTTGTCTCCCCTAGACTGTAAGCCCATTGGATAGGGACTTGCCTATAATTAACTATTGTAAAGTACCAGATACACTGCTGGTGCTATCTAAATAAATAATAATTATGCCACCTGTGAAATATAACTGCTGACAATATTACGATCCTCATCTTCTACACAAAAGCAGCCTTTATAAAATAAACTTAGGTAACACTGCAATCTTGATTTTTGGCTATCACCCCTTGCATATACTATCTTAAATGAACTGTTCTTTCAAAGATATAAAAACGTGTTTTTACCACCGCTGACAGAGATGTTAAACGTTTCATTCGCAAATGGCAGAACATCGGTCTCCTCTTCTGCACTCTAGCAGGGAGAAAAAAAGTATCGCTTAAGACTACTTGAAGAATTTGGCCAAACCAACCCATGCCAGAAGACATCACCACCTGATATGCTTATGTATTGCTAATTCTCCTAAGAGGCAAAGCACTATTATTGCCTCATCTACACTACAGCTATGTCCCAACTCAAAGTGATTAGCTTCACGACACCTGTAACAAGGAAATCCATGAGCACAGCAATATAATTCTCAGCGTGCCAAACCCTCTACCTATGTAAACACAAATCTAGAAAGAGTGCGTTGACAGATCTAAATTGCAAACATTTTAAAACCAGATGCCAGTGGGAAACACACACCAACATGGGCCAAAGCTCACTTCACAGACTGAGGTTTAGACACGTGTGTGTATTTAGACACATGTGTACTTTTGGGACAATAAATTACCGCTGTGGTGTTGCCATGTCTGGATGCACAGAACAGCAGCAGCTTTTTAAAATGTCAAAGTAGTTATGACATGTTAACTGATTAATCCTCCCAGACCACAGGGAGGTGGGTAGAATAATGTCATCCTTGTTTTAAAAAGTCAAATCTCCTGTGTCCAACTCATAACAGCAGGAGTCAGCCCCCAACTGTCTAACAACTACTATGGCACAGCTGGTGTGTGCTGTTTTTAAATAAGTATATGTTTTCTTCCTAAAAAGGCAATACTGCCTAATAATAATACTGTCTTGCTGATGCTTAGCTTTATTAACTTGTAGACTTCAGTGTGATTCCGTGTGGTGCAGGACACCCTGGTCCAATACAGCAGAGGAAGTGATTAACATTGGGCATGGAAATTAATGAGACTATCTACAAGCCAAATGTGAAGCATGCGCATAAATGCTTTTCTGAATCAAAACCAGAGTTCACGGCACCTTGCGAGATTGATTCCCACCCCCAGGAATTTCACAAAAGTCTCAGTCACACTCACATGAAAACATGCATGTTCATTAAAGGATTATTATTTATTTATTTTAAATCCAAAATGGAATGCGCAGCATCTAGCAGAAGTCTACTTAGAAAAATTCAGACTCAAGGTTTTTTTGGCTTGTTTTTAAAATAGCACGGATCAAACCTGAACAGAGAAACTGTTGCATGGACTATCACTTGATAGACATAAAGAAATAGAATATACTATCTTAAATGAACTGCTGTTTCAAAGATTGTATTATGGGGAAAAAAGACACTCAACCTGGCTTTTTTTGTTTGTTTGGAGCAGTACGAAAGTTATTTTTTTATGCTAGGGATGAAGCAGTGCTTGGAAGGGTCATAGCCATTTAAAAAGAATTGTGAAGGGAAGCAGAATGTCAGTCACCAATACCCTTATTAAATTAACACTGCTCCAGACGCTAAGCTAAAATGTATTTTAGAACACACACTGGTGTTCCATCGATGATTAGAGGGCGCACACATTTGCTACTAGGACACTGTTCTTACACGCACATTGCTTACTGTTACATCGATGCTTGGTTTTGCCTTAAATCCATGTCCCACAGTAGAGAACAATGGGTAAATCCTTTACATCTTAACCTGCTCCCTAGCCAATAACACATAAAAATCTGTATGTTCATTTAAGGATTTGTAAAACTTCAAAAGATGACACCTATATCTAGTGGAATATACACATGTATGGATGTGTGTGCACATGTATACACGCCCATACATGTATGACACACACATGCATGTATCAAATGCATAGTATATAAAGTACATAGATACAGTGTATCAGAGATATATTACAAAGCATTTGGAGTCGAAGAAAAGCACACAGTTGTCCAGCGCAGTTAGTAGAGAACATAGCAAATACCTCTCCCAAGAACTGGTCCTCTACTGCAAGACTCTCTTCACCATCACTTTGCACTGGCTGGTCAGATTCTTGAGCAGACTTTTGTACAAAAGATGTTTGAAACAAATTAGCAGGAGAGCATGGGTAAAACAAAAGGAGACGATAGCCCAGACCAGTCAGGTGTTTAGTAGGCGTTCGCTGCCTGTTTATTTGGTGTCTGCCAGATGTTAGCCCCCACCTACCAAGGCATAGTCCACATCGTGGTCCTACTGTGCGGGCGAATCTGGGCTAATGTGTGCCCATGTGGCTGTGTCCCGTCAGTTAGATTGCACACAGTCTCGCGCGCATGCAACCCCATAGAGTCGCAGGCGAAAGCCTAGAACGTTCAAGAAGCGACCGCTACTCACTGGTGAAGGGGGGGGCGGGGCAGAACGCCTGTCTATGAGGTTTGTTGCGCTAAAACCTGTGAGTAGGGGCTGCATGGACCAAACACAGACTCCACTGGGCTATCGTCTTGTTTATAAACACCCCATGTCAGAGTCAAATGTAGACAGGAAACACCACCAGCCAAACATATACAAAGATACCAAAAATAAAGTTCCCAAAAAAGTCTTCTCTCTATCTTGGTTTCTCCATTAAACAGAGCCATGAAATTCCTAACTGACCATCTGCAAAATGCAGGATCACTTTTTTATTGTTTAAAAAGTGACGGATGGCAGCCGGGGAAAGCGGATATTATGGCGATGTCAGGGTGATGGTAACACACATTGATGTATCAGGGAGCATGAAATAACCTCATAGAGAAAGCAGGAATATCCCATCGCTGCTTTAACCCGAGGACACTGGTACATAACAACAGAAATCATTCTTACGGGAAAGAGCTACAGGAACCACAAACGTGGTCTTGGAACACCGAAATCGATTCCATCTCTGTGCTGTATGCAAGGTGTCCTTGGGGAGAAGGACACAGATGCTTGGAGTATTTAATTAAATTTATACCCTGCTCATCCTCTAAGGTTCAAGGTCTGGCCAATGGTGAGGGAGTGAGCAGCCCTCTTAGCAATGCACAATGCATCCTAGCCAAGGTCATACAAAACTTTCTTTAGAGAGCAGCAAGCTGAGCTGTTTGTCAATCCATTCCCTGTCTTATCCCGTTTCCAACTGCCCTGTGCCAGCAAGAGGGCATCAGTGTGATCAAAACTCTACTCTGCTCCCCTTCTCCAATTTCCAAATTACATGTGCTAATAGCAGGACCTTCCACCAACGCCCGAATAGTCAAAGTCACAATCACTATAACAGAGATAATATATTGCACTTCTTACCTAAATTCCCATTAGAATGTGAATTACATAAAGACAAAGAATGCCATACTGGTTCAGACCAATGTTCCATCAAGTCCATCATCCCAACAGGTACTTGGTTTGATTATACATAATCCGCCAAAGGGATCAAAAGTCATTAACTGGGACATGCACGAGGTGACTGCATAGACTTTTTCCCCCATAGGAAACTGGACTAAAAACACGACCCTCTGCTGTAGTTTACATGGAACTGTAGATGTGCATCAAACTGCCCAGTCTGGGGTATTTATTATTCATTTATGTTGTACTGCGAGAAAAAGCTATTCAATGGAATTATTTTTACCTGACAGGTTTATTGAATTCACATGATACAAAGCAAGAATATAAATACTTTTGTTTTCTTACTTCATCTAGTTCTCCATCAGCCGAACTTTCTTTATTCAGAGCAGATGTAATCTAAAAACACAATTATGATGTTGGATTAAGTAATGTTTACTCTTATGACTGGGCAGAACATAGCTAAAGTTAACCTCTAATAGTTCATCAACTGGCAAATCAGAGATGCAGCTAAAGTCTCCTTTACATGGCACTTGAAATAAATGAATATTTTCTCTGATCAGTGGCAAGAGACTTATTCTTACATGTATGCAAATCAGTCCCTTGCGGAAATCACAGCTTTCCAGGGTTAGTGCAATTTCTCTAGTGTTTTAGTTTCTGATGGGTGAGTAAAGCAACTTTGTTCAAGAATTATATAATGTTCTGTAAAGCACCAGGTACACAGCTGGCGCTATACAAGTGTTTATAATGATAATAATAATAAATAAAGCAATTATTATTATTATTATTATTAACAAACATTTATATAGTGCCAGCAGTGTACCTGGCACTTTACAAAGTAATAAAATGACATGGTCCCTGCCCCTAGGGCTTACAATCTGAGAGACAGGAGCTGGGGGAGAGACTTAGGAAGGGGAACAGAGGGAGAGACAAGGGGTCTAACATTCATGAAGATGCGAGGTCTCAAGTGCACGTACTTGGCTTGGTTACGATGAGAATGACAGCAGGCAGGTCCATGTTGCAAGGATAAGGGTAAACCGATCGTAGGTATAGGAATAGTGGCTCAGCAGGATAAAGAGTCAGACAGAGCAGAGCGAAAGAGGTGAGTTTTAAGGAGAGATTTGAAGGTATGAAGGGAGGGTGCAAGGCGGATGTGGACAGGGAGGGAGTTCCAGGCATGGGGGGCAGCAAGTGAGAAGGGACGAAGGCGCTTAGGGGAGCAGGGAAGGCGTGGAAGGGTGAGAGAAGGGACAGAGGAGGAGCGAAGTGCACGGGCTGGAGTAAGGAGGGCGATAAGTGCAGAGAGGTAGGGGGGAGCAAGATTGTGAAGAGCTTTATAGGTGAAGACTAGGAGCTTGTGCAGGATTCGTTCAGGAAGGGGAAGCCAGTGAAGCGAAGAGAGGAGGGGCTGCAATTAGTGTTGGGGGAACAGCCTCTCTGGCCAGTGCCAGGAGTGCACCTAATATGGACAGCTCCAAGGCTCCACAAAGAGGTAGGGTGGCCAGATCTGCAAATTTTAGAGGACACTTATGAGAAATACAGCTTGCAGGGCTGAAGTGGCTTCACTGCAGCCCTGCAACCTCTCTCATAAGTGTCCTCTAAAATCTGCAGATCTGACCACCCTACAAAGAGGTCTTTCCCTCGCAAACTTCAGGAAAGCAACTTTAGACAACAAAGTTTAAAAGAATGTGAGGTGAGGAGAGGCCTGGGAAGGAAAAGCTTCCTTGAGCCTGGGAGCTGCCAGCAAAGAGAGGCTGATGCACTTAATGAATAAGGAGGAACTGGCAGATTTCAATACAAACAAACTGGATGCTGGCTCCTCATTAGCGAGGAGTAATTGGATTAAATGTTGAGTGAGGCTTGAACAGCTGATTCCCCCATTTCTGTGGGAGATTTGTCTCTTGCAAAACTCTGTGGGATCATAACCATGCAAGGGCTCTGGGTGTAAGGCAAGATGGGGAACCTCACACCCAGGGGCCAAATGTAGCCCGTGACTATTTTTCATTTGGCTCTTTGATTCCATTCCTACCCCCAAGCACAAAGACTGAGCTCAGGGGAAGGCAGCAGAGATGTACGCATGCGCACACACACGACAGATCCATGGCACAAATCCATGATCTGGAGCTTCCCTTTCCGGAGCTCACCCCTTAAGCACCCTCACCTTTGGAGTTTGTACTAATTTTCAAAGTGGCCCCTGGGAAGGAAAAGGTTCCCCACCCCTGATAAAGGGTATCCTGCCTTGGAGCAGAGGGCTGGACTAGATAGCCCTTGAGCTATGTTCCACCTTTATGATTAATAGGCATGTATATTACCTCTTATCCCAATCTTTGCTGGGTCTGTGGCATTGCTGTGGGAGAGAGTCAAGTCCTGACTCATGCGCCACCTCTAGAATGGCTAGCTGAGGTCTGAGGCGGCATTCAAACGAATCTTTTCTCCCAGATCTTTAATTACCTGAGAGCTGTTGTGCTTTATCAGTCTTAATCAACCTTCAAACGTGCCGCTAAGTCTCCCTCCCCTGAATCCTGCTGCGCATCGTCCTCTACAAATTGCTAACAATCACATGACTTTCACTGGGCTGCTGTCATTGTAAGCAGGGGAGTATTCGGCAGGTATTTCCTCCCTGCCTTTCTAGCTGTTCAAACACTTTTCAATGAGCGAAAGCTACAATGGGAGCCTGGAGAGGTGCTTTCCGTGTCTCCTGGTGCCCTGGTACAATGCGTGGAAGGGGCTCAAGATCCTTCACGCATTACAAGTAATGGGCATGAGCAACTTAGTTCCACTGTTAGCCCTCGGTTTTCAGCTGGACAGATGCGGGTGATTAACAGCCTGCATGTGCAGGGTCTTGGGAGCCAATTACTTTACAGAAGCAATAAAAACGCATGGGAAGAAGTTTAACTCAGGCGAAAAGGCTCATTTGAATGCAGCTTGAGTGCAGAATGTTCACTGCAGGCGATACAGAAGCCAGAAAAAGTCACAAAGCTCACGACTTATTTTTGCAGTTATTTTCCAGACCGCCAACTACACTTGATATCCTGAGGATACAGACTATAATGAACCAACTTGCAAAAGAGAGTTTAACTTGCGTTTTTTGTTGCTGTTGTTTTTATCAGGTACTAAAAAAAAGTGTAACACTGGCTCCATAATAACTGGAGGATAACTGTACACTGGGATAAAAATGATACTAGGGAGCTTGATGCTTCCGTCTTCCACCCTGTGCTCCAATTGGCTACTGCCCTCCCAACCCTCTAACTCATATTGCAACAAACATGACTTTCCCAACTTCCGACTCTCTGCCACAGTTAACATGTTATGTTAGGTTTCCTCAAATTCTTTAGCACAAATACTTACACACAAAGCTTCCCTGCACACTTACCTTTTGGCCCAAGTCCTCTTTCCTGTATCCCAAGAGGTCAAGGTATTTGCCACGTGAGTTCTCCTCAAAATTGACCTTTTGAAGAAAAAACCCAAAACAAAACACCCAAAGTTAATACTCAAAACACCCGAAGTAAACGAAAACAATTTCATTTGTTCACCTGTCCATAAGAACTAATTGGTTTTAAATCAAGGTGTGTTATAAAATAGGAACTTTATAGGGGATTTCAATGAATCAGATATCTATGTAGTCCTGTGTATTAAATGGACTATTTGAAGTTATCATTCCCATTTAGTCGTTAAATTTGAAAGTACCAAAATGTTATAATTAATATTCTTGCACATTTTACCTTGCTAACTGTTAAAAAATAACCTCTCATCATTTGACTAAGTATAAAGCTCTATCAGGGACCATACCTAAGACCACATTACTCCAAACGTTTCCAAAGATTTGCATGTCTCTGCCTTTACAAAGCTTCTAAGAGCAGATCTGCACATCTCCTTCAGATTCCTTGGCCTTCCAATCACCGATCCTTTCTATTCAAGAAGGTCTGTGCAATTTTAAGACTCTAACTAATGCATCAATTTTCTTTGGGCAATATTTTCTGCTTAAAGTATTTCATCAAACAACAACTACAACCATCATCACTTTTTACATGAATCTTAAAGGGGTGGGAAAACTTTTCCTACATAAATAATCCCTGAAAGAGACTACCTTTAAGAAAGACCACACATTTCTCTCAAAACCAGTCGGGGAGGCATCAATTTTCTTCTGGCAATAGTTGAGGAAAGCTCCTGACTGCACGGCTTCCTGCAGCTGATCCGAACGGCTCAGGAATTCTTGCTCGGTGACCACTTGACTCACGTACACGTAGTGGGGCTGCTGGGGCTGCTCTGCTCCCGGCTGCTGCGACTTGGTGTTATCAAATGTAACTAGCCTCCCTCCAAACTGTGATTTAGGAAGCAAAGTAAAGTAGGTTAGGAATCCAATGTACGTGCGTGCGCACATTTACACCTCCCTACCTGAATGAACACACTCGGCTTGCTCTCTCCCTCCCAACTTCAAGTCCCTCTTAAAAACCTACCTCTTCTGTCAGGCTTTCGCTAGCTTCTTAGCCCACAGGCTGCTCACTGATGCTTCTCCTTCTACTGTCCCCAAATTCCCTTGTAACTAAGTTAAGCACCTGCACTGTCACCGTATCCCCAGCACTTTTATCTCCCCTCCCTTGTCCGTCCTAGACTGTAACCTGCGTAGTACAGGGACCCATCTCGAATCACGACTGTTCAGCCCCAAGCATGTTGCTGGTGCTACATAAATGCTTCTACACACTCAAACACAGACTTCCAGAGGTGTTTTAAACACCCAATTTCTAAGAATTAGGTGAAAACCAGAATACCACAAAGCAAAACATACACAAAACCAATTATTGTAGTGAACTACTAGCGAACTGGGATGAGTTCATGGAAATAAACGCTTCCCAAGCAGTGTTAGGAAACATGATTAAATTTCAAGACAATGTTCTATTCAGCTGTCAAGTATCAAGGTAGTATATGGATCACATAAGGAGAACACAAGTATACTGTGGTGCAGCCACACGAGACACTAACCCAATTTGGGCAGAGTGACCCATGCTGGGCAGCCTTACCCCGCAATGCAGCATATCATATGGTCAGTGGCTGCCAAATGTTTGCCCAGCCTAGCCCCAGGGTGGGCAGCCGGCTGCTATGCAATATATCAGCTGGGGGAGGCCAGGGATGCAGTGCATAGTAACACTGACCAATGTTGGGCAAGGCTGCCCAAATTCGGACAGCGAGCCGCCTGGTGTGGTTGGTGCCGGTCCCCGTGCTGTCCCGCCACACGGCGACGCACGCCAACGCCAATGAGCAAGCAGGCATGTTCGCTATTCCCCTGTATCCACGTCAAGGCTGGGGGTGGGACACTTGGAGGGCCGGAGGATGGTGGGTGGGGTACGACTGGGTGCCCACACATGTAGCAAACTCCTCAGCCTGCCCCAAGGCATGGCACAACGACAGCAGCCTGCCTGTCTGGTTTCTCCATGAGGTGGCAAATTGTGTGGCCTGCTTTTCTCATTTGCATACCCAAAAGCGCGGCAGCTGCAACTGCCTGCCCCAGGGTGGGTGGGGGAATTGGGCCCGCCCCATCTCGTGTGGCTTCAGCCTATGCTGAGAACGGCACTGATGTTGGATTCTAAATCGGGGACAAAACACTGGGGGAGCACAAGTCTGATGTACTCCAATTCTCAGTTTAAAAGTCTACGTCTTGACAGTAAAAGAACAATGCAGGAATAGAGGAATTGGGTTCCTTACCTTGGGAATTCCTTTTCTATGTCCCTCGAGGGAGGTCATTCGGACAGTGGGGAGCGATCTCCCCGACGACCACTAGGAGGCAGCACAACTTTGCTGGGAGCACGTGGGGAGAGCGCTCCCCCGCCCTCCCAGAAGTAATAAGCCGAGGACGAAGCTTATCTGAAAAACTTAACATATATTAGTAACGAGACCCCCGAAGGGGTAACATACAACTAAACATTACAAGAGTTAATTCAGCGCCCAGGAAACTCTGGGTGGGCCGAATGACCTCCCTCGAGGGA
>QEPC01010231.1:503673-581974 GCA_003113815.1 Sphenodon punctatus
GGGACAGAGGAGGAGCGAAGTGCACGGGCTGGAGTATGGAGGGCGATAAGTGCAGAGAGGTAGGGGGGAGCAAGGTTGTGAAGAGCTTTATAGGTGAAGACTAGGAGCTTGTGCAGGATTCGTTCAGGAAGGGGAAGCCAGTGAAGCGAAGAGAGGAGGGGCTGCAATTAGTGTTGGGGGAACAGCCTCTCTGGCCAGTGCCAGGAGTGCACCTAATATGGACAGCTCCAAGGCTCCACAAAGAGGTAGGGTGGCCAGATCTGCAAATTTTAGAGGACACTTATGAGAAATACAGCTTGCAGGGCTGAAGTGGCTTCACTGCAGCCCTGCAACCTCTCTCATAAGTGTCCTCTAAAATCTGCAGATCTGACCACCCTACAAAGAGGTCTTTCCCTCGCAAACTTCAGGAAAGCAACTTTAGACAACAAAGTTTAAAAGAATGTGAGGTGAGGAGAGGCCTGGGAAGGAAAAGCTTCCTTGAGCCTGGGAGCTGCCAGCAAAGAGAGGCTGATGCACTTAATGAATAAGGAGGAACTGGCAGATTTCAATACAAACAAACTGGATGCTGGCTCCTCATTAGCGAGGAGTAATTGGATTAAATGTTGAGTGAGGCTTGAACAGCTGATTCCCCCATTTCTGTGGGAGATTTGTCTCTTGCAAAACTCTGTGGGATCATAACCATGCAAGGGCTCTGGGTGTAAGGCAAGATGGGGAACCTCACACCCAGGGGCCAAATGTAGCCCGTGACTATTTTTCATTTGGCTCTTTGATTCCATTCCTACCCCCAAGCACAAAGACTGAGCTCAGGGGAAGGCAGCAGAGATGTACGCATGCGCACACACACGACAGATCCATGGCACAAATCCATGATCTGGAGCTTCCCTTTCCGGAGCTCACCCCTTAAGCACCCTCACCTTTGGAGTTTGTACTAATTTTCAAAGTGGCCCCTGGGAAGGAAAAGGTTCCCCACCCCTGATAAAGGGTATCCTGCCTTGGAGCAGAGGGCTGGACTAGATAGCCCTTGAGCTATGTTCCACCTTTATGATTAATAGGCATGTATATTACCTCTTATCCCAATCTTTGCTGGGTCTGTGGCATTGCTGTGGGAGAGAGTCAAGTCCTGACTCATGCGCCACCTCTAGAATGGCTAGCTGAGGTCTGAGGCGGCATTCAAACGAATCTTTTCTCCCAGATCTTTAATTACCTGAGAGCTGTTGTGCTTTATCAGTCTTAATCAACCTTCAAACGTGCCGCTAAGTCTCCCTCCCCTGAATCCTGCTGCGCATCGTCCTCTACAAATTGCTAACAATCACATGACTTTCACTGGGCTGCTGTCATTGTAAGCAGGGGAGTATTCGGCAGGTATTTCCTCCCTGCCTTTCTAGCTGTTCAAACACTTTTCAATGAGCGAAAGCTACAATGGGAGCCTGGAGAGGTGCTTTCCGTGTCTCCTGGTGCCCTGGTACAATGCGTGGAAGGGGCTCAAGATCCTTCACGCATTACAAGTAATGGGCATGAGCAACTTAGTTCCACTGTTAGCCCTCGGTTTTCAGCTGGACAGATGCGGGTGATTAACAGCCTGCATGTGCAGGGTCTTGGGAGCCAATTACTTTACAGAAGCAATAAAAACGCATGGGAAGAAGTTTAACTCAGGCGAAAAGGCTCATTTGAATGCAGCTTGAGTGCAGAATGTTCACTGCAGGCGATACAGAAGCCAGAAAAAGTCACAAAGCTCACGACTTATTTTTGCAGTTATTTTCCAGACCGCCAACTACACTTGATATCCTGAGGATACAGACTATAATGAACCAACTTGCAAAAGAGAGTTTAACTTGCGTTTTTTGTTGCTGTTGTTTTTATCAGGTACTAAAAAAAAGTGTAACACTGGCTCCATAATAACTGGAGGATAACTGTACACTGGGATAAAAATGATACTAGGGAGCTTGATGCTTCCGTCTTCCACCCTGTGCTCCAATTGGCTACTGCCCTCCCAACCCTCTAACTCATATTGCAACAAACATGACTTTCCCAACTTCCGACTCTCTGCCACAGTTAACATGTTATGTTAGGTTTCCTCAAATTCTTTAGCACAAATACTTACACACAAAGCTTCCCTGCACACTTACCTTTTGGCCCAAGTCCTCTTTCCTGTATCCCAAGAGGTCAAGGTATTTGCCACGTGAGTTCTCCTCAAAATTGACCTTTTGAAGAAAAAACCCAAAACAAAACACCCAAAGTTAATACTCAAAACACCCGAAGTAAACGAAAACAATTTCATTTGTTCACCTGTCCATAAGAACTAATTGGTTTTAAATCAAGGTGTGTTATAAAATAGGAACTTTATAGGGGATTTCAATGAATCAGATATCTATGTAGTCCTGTGTATTAAATGGACTATTTGAAGTTATCATTCCCATTTAGTCGTTAAATTTGAAAGTACCAAAATGTTATAATTAATATTCTTGCACATTTTACCTTGCTAACTGTTAAAAAATAACCTCTCATCATTTGACTAAGTATAAAGCTCTATCAGGGACCATACCTAAGACCACATTACTCCAAACGTTTCCAAAGATTTGCATGTCTCTGCCTTTACAAAGCTTCTAAGAGCAGATCTGCACATCTCCTTCAGATTCCTTGGCCTTCCAATCACCGATCCTTTCTATTCAAGAAGGTCTGTGCAATTTTAAGACTCTAACTAATGCATCAATTTTCTTTGGGCAATATTTTCTGCTTAAAGTATTTCATCAAACAACAACTACAACCATCATCACTTTTTACATGAATCTTAAAGGGGTGGGAAAACTTTTCCTACATAAATAATCCCTGAAAGAGACTACCTTTAAGAAAGACCACACATTTCTCTCAAAACCAGTCGGGGAGGCATCAATTTTCTTCTGGCAATAGTTGAGGAAAGCTCCTGACTGCACGGCTTCCTGCAGCTGATCCGAACGGCTCAGGAATTCTTGCTCGGTGACCACTTGACTCACGTACACGTAGTGGGGCTGCTGGGGCTGCTCTGCTCCCGGCTGCTGCGACTTGGTGTTCTCAAATGTAACTAGCCTCCCTCCAAACTGTGATTTAGGAAGCAAAGTAAAGTAGGTTAGGAATCCAATGTACGTGCGTGCGCACATTTACACCTCCCTACCTGAATGAACACACTCGGCTTGCTCTCTCCCTCCCAACTTCAAGTCCCTCTTAAAAACCTGCCTCTTCTGTCAGGCTTTCGCTAGCTTCTTAGCCCACAGGCTGCTCACTGATGCTTCTCCTTCTACTGTCCCCAAATTCCCTTGTAACTAAGTTAAGCACCTGCACTGTCGCCGTATCCCCAGCTCTTTTATCTCCCCTCCCTTGTCCGTCCTAGACTGTAACCTGCGTAGTACAGGGACCCATCTCGAATCACGACTGTTCAGCCCCAAGCATGTTGCTGGTGCTACAGAAATGCTTCTACACACTCAAACACAGACTTCCAGAGGTGTTTTAAACACCCAATTTCTAAGAATTAGGTGAAAACCAGAATACCACAAAGCAAAACATACACAAAACCAATTATTGTAGTGAACTACTAGCGAACTGGGATGAGTTCATGGAAATAAACGCTTCCCAAGCAGTGTTAGGAAACATGATTAAATTTCAAGACAATGTTCTATTCAGCTGTCAAGTATCAAGGTAGTATATGGATCACATAAGGAGAACACAAGTATACTGTGGTGCAGCCACACGAGACACTAACCCAATTTGGGCAGAGTGACCCATGCTGGGCAGCCTTACCCCGCAATGCAGCATATCATATGGTCAGTGGCTGCCAAATGTTTGCCCAGCCTAGCCCCAGGGTGGGCAGCCGGCTGCTATGCAATATATCAGCTGGGGGAGGCCAGGGATGCAGTGCATAGTAACACTGACCAATGTTGGGCAAGGCTGCCCAAATTCGGACAGCGAGCCGCCTGGTGTCTGTCTCTTATACACATCTAGATGTGTATAAGAGACAGGCCCAGATCTAGCATGAGGATGCATGCCCTCCATAGCTGTTGTAGAACGTACAGCATATCTTCCAGTGACGTATACCGTATTTCCTTGGTGAGGTGCCATAAGGAATAATAGTGCTGCAGCCTCTATCATAAGGTGGCATTAATTATGGTTGGACTTGGATTCTTATCAGTGCCACACTGATGAAAAATACTGTATAAATCAGAGCCATCAGCTTTACAGCGCTACACAGCCTACTGGAGACCCCATCAGCTGTGCAGCACAACATGGTATTTAACGTGGGGTGGTGCTAATTATCAATGCAATTAACAAGGCCACTAATGTCACTAGTTAAGGGGGACCCTAAATTGCAAAATGTACAGTATATTATATATAAGGGGGGAAACTAAGCCATGTATGTCAAACCAAGCAAAGTATACACAAAAATGCAGAATATTTTTATTTTTTGAAAAAAATCTATTTTGTACCAGATTTTCTCAACTTCCACCAAACAGTGAAATGCTGTAATTCAAGGTGGATGCCTCAGTCATTAGCAACGTGGAAAACCTCTGACCCATGGGCCAAATCCAGCCCATGGCTCGTTTTTTGTTTGGCCTCTTTCCAATTCTTGGTCTGACCCACAGATCCAGTCCCTAGCAATGAAAGAGTGAGCTCCAGGGAAGGATTGGAGACCGGAGATGGATCAATGGTCTCCTTTATTAATTATTATTATAAACATTTATATAGCGCCAGCCATGTGCCTGGCGCTGTACAGAACATAGAAATAGATGCAGTCCCTGCCTGTGGCTTACAATCTAAAAGACAAGGAGTGGGAGACCGGGAGAGGGGACAGTTCTTTCCCACACATCTTGAGCACACCCTTACGTGCCCCACCCCAACTCCTATCCATCCCACGCAGCTTGTACTAATTTCCGAAGTGGTTTGCAGGAGGGAAAAAGCTCCCCATCCTGTGCAAAAGCACATGGGACACAAGGCAGAAGACCACATGTTGATGGAGAACACATCAGAAAGGTTACAGTCAACTTGATTATGCCCAACCCAGCTGCTGGCAAGGAGGTTTCAACTCACCGAGAAAGATGCACCTACGGGTCGCCGAATCCATTTGGGTGGTTTCTTTAGCGGCATGACTGTGCTCTGAGGAGTTGTCTGCTGCGGGAGCTGCAAAGGAGGAAGCGGCTGCCCTGTCCCGAACGGATCGAGATTCCCAAAGGACGACGACAGCTTTAAAGAAAGAGAGCGCGATCGCAGAAGGCAATTCAATACACAGTGCATATTTGCACCTGATCACCATTAGCAGACTGCACATTATTGTGTGCTGACAATCTTTCAGTCGTTTTTAAATGTTCTGTCACACAGTTAAAGTTGGTTACAGGGCAAGGCAATCCAGGCACCCACCTAGGGGGCCATATCCACCGGGGGTGCAGGAGGTCACTACTGGCTCTTCCAGTGACCTGCTCCCTGCTGAGCTCTGCCCCGAACACCTGTAGCCAGCCTCTGCCTTGAGGTGCTTTGTGAAGAACCCTCACTCACGTCTCAATCTTAATCCCCATACACCCATCACACATTTATTTGTTTATATACCAATTTATACATTGCCCCTCCTGCCAAAGCAGCTTGGGACAGCTAATAATTTAAAAAATAATAATAAAAAAATACAATATTATAATTAAAATATATAATAAAATACATATAAAAGTCATACCAACATGACGTAAGCCTTGTCTTTACTGTGCCCCCCCCTAAAATGCAAAGCCCTATCCTTAACATTAAAAGCTAAACTCCAGTCAGGCTTTCCTTCCTCTCTTCTTAGGGTGCAACAGAGGGAAATGCTGACCCTGCACTCATTTATAACACATTTCCTTCCCCAATTAAACATTCTTCTCTGAATATTTCACAATACCGTATCTGCCTGTTTCTGCCTCAGACTGTCTGTGCTTCCTCCCATGATGGAGTAAATACTGATCCGTCCGTCAAAAGAAGCCGCGGAGAGCAGAGCGGGGTTTCTGGGACACCACTGAATATCGAAGCACCACTGAGTGTTGGTAGGAAGCTCATACAGCACCTGTGTCAAAACCCAAAGTATTCTCTGAGACAGTGTAAACATAAAAAAATAGAACTGGGACAGGGGGCTAGTTGCTAAGTTATTTCAGGAGCTGTCCAATGGCTTGGGTGTTCTCAGGCCACTACCACAAGATTAAGGTTTCTGCAGACAGCCACAGCAGTGCCTTTAATCCATGTTAGCAACAGAGGGTCTTTTTTGGTTAAATCAGCATCAAATGCAGATACACCTGGTTTGTTCCTCTAAGTACAAGCTTTTCAAGTGTTTGCTTATAAAAACAAACCAAGACTGAGCTACAAACCACTTACTCTAGAGTAGCCCCATTGAAGTCTTAAGTTCCTGAAGCGAGTGGTCTGTGGCTTGTGACTCTATTCTTTCTAATCTAAGATACGGACAATTTTAATAATAAGGGTATTACACTAGGAAGAAAACTGAAGCTTAAGATGGAAAGAAATTGTGTCGTTTTGCATCTTTTGTTGAAGAGGCAACAGAGTTAGTTTAATCTGATTTACATAAAGAACTTTGGCATGATCCAGGAAATATTTTTATTGAACTTGAAAGTAGAGGTCGTGTCTTGGACCCAACTAGCATCAAAGAGGTCTGCAACATGGGAGCAGCGTTAGATCTGCTGAATGATTTTGTATTTTTAAGTGGCTTGAGTAGCTAGCACTGCCTTTATCATCTGATAAACCTACTCCAATCACCTCTCTCAAAGGCATGAAGGTATTGCCAAGATTATCCATGCCTTTGATTTGTCTAAATTGGCTTCCAGCAGTGAGCTCTGCAGTACACAGCCTTCTCAGAAACCACAGCTTGTTAAGGATGCATTTACCTACCTAGCCCAAAGAAATCTATCAAGACAAGTCTCTAAAGACTGTCCTGGCTTGTTGTTTTCAAAGTGTTATCTACCTTGATCTAGGACACAATAAGTCCCGGCTGCTACACAAGAGATGGCCTCTCTGCACAATGCTGTAGCAGCTGGGGAGTTTTTGCGAGACATCTGCACATATGAACATGTCCGTACATAGACATCTGAACATCTAAAATGAGAACAGTCTACATACAGCCAACAGGATACTTTGGCTCTGGGGTCCATTTTCCTCAAAGAGTCTGCTAAATTTAGGGCAGACAACAAGCATGCTTTTTTTTCCCTTGAAAGAACAACAAGACTTCAGTACCATTTTATCATAGTTCAAATCTATGTATTTAAGGACTTCTCATGTTTTAAGCACATTGTTAGGATGCGACATTAGGACAGGGTACCTTGAAATGTGTTGTGGGCACTTCTTAAACATCTAAAAGAAAAGTTATTCAAGTTCTTTTGTTTGAAAAAAGTAATAACTATGTTCACATCACTCTCAATGTGTTTCTGCTGCATTATATAAGGATGAGAGCCCTCTGGTGGGCGAAACCTTTCTTCCATCATTACAGTGACTTAAACCATGCGTCTGGAACATGCTGAATAAAAATGTCCAAACTCAAAGTAAATTTTTAAAAGGTGTTCATTTCAAATACTGCTAGGTTAGCAATTCTGCAGGCTTTTATTTATTTTCCAACAGTGAAATCAGAAATTAATTATTTTCACTTCTTGAGGGGAAAATAAATTAGTCTTTGACTGAAACCACTGTAACATGGAAGAACAAATCTTAGTTTAAAAAGAAGCCAGCTCAACAAAACAGGCTTACATTTTCAGCATGTTGCCTCAGTCAGGTTAACAAAACTCACATGTTTTAAGTAAATCACTTTGCTGGACCAAAACTGTAAAGCATAATTCAAGGTTCTGACCTATAAAGCCCCCAAAGGCTTGTATCCTCCGTATCTAAAGGACTGCCTATGTCTTTTCGTGGCTGCTGAGGACAGCCAGAGGCACTCTCTTGCAAGTGCCATCATTGCACTGCATACATACATCCAGGGCATGAAGAGAGGCACATTCTTGGTGGCTGCTCAATAGCTTTGGAATTCCCTTCCCTTAGAGGTTTGCCAAAGCCCTAGTATGAGCATCTTCCAGAGGCAATGCAAGACCCATCTTTTTGGTCAGGCATTTAAACAGGCACGGTTAGGATTCGGGGTGTAATTTTAAGGATATTTTTACATGCGTTTTTATATAGTTTAAAAGGAACTTATCTTTGTATTGTTTATGTATACTTTTGATGTTAACCACCCTGAGCCTTTGGGGGAAAAAGACAGAATAAATATCCTTAAAACAGCTATAAAACCAGCTATACTAGAAAACAGATTTCTGCTATTTATATAGCGAACAAATGAACAGAGAGCACTAGCACTTAGTCCCTTCCTGCAAACCAGAAAGCTCCTATGAGGCTCTGAAAGATGGCATCTTTCTCAATTGGGTCAAAAATGTCATAGATGTGAAATCTGTCAGACCCCAGAAGCTGGTATTTACAAATAGGGCATGGCTCCAAAGGATGAACATTTTAATTATTGTTTCACAGACACTGCATGCCATCTGCTTTAGAAGTTGGTACGTTCTCCAGCGCTACCCACAACAAATGCACGCTGCAGAGTATTTTAAACACAGTTTGTACGTACCTCGCCGGTGTTCGGGTTAGAGCAGAGAATTTTGGCATCCTTTCCGCAGCTGAGCAGTAGTTCAGGATCTGCCGTACTCCATGCAATAGTCAAAATGCCCCTGAGTGGAAAAGCCACAGCAAACACCGTTAATAAACATGTGTGATAATCAATGAACGACATATCCTTAAGTTTCTTAAATTGGACCACTTCACCTTCACATGCCAGGTTTTCCCCATGGGACCAGGAAGATAAACTGGGAAGAGATACCCAGACAGCATTTGCTTGATTAAAATAGATTGTTTACATCAAAGGTGGGGGGTCTTTTCCCTCCCAGGGGCCACTTGGTAAATCATATAAGCTCTGAAGCTCACAAAGAAGTTGGGATGGGAGTGTTTAAGGGGTGCTCTTCTGAAGAAGGGGGTCCAGATCATGGATCTATCCCCTGTGCTTGTGGATTTGTACCCTCATTTATTTATTTATTTTATTTAACATATTTATATCCCGCTCTTCCTACCTCACAGCAGCCCAGAGTGGCTAACAAAAATATAATATAAAAAATGAGATATAAAACAATGAAAACATTTTAAAACATGATAAACAAAAGCAGGTGAAAACACCCCTCCCCCCGCACTCAACCCAACCCTTCCCATCTCCCTCGCCAAAAACCTGACGGAACAGTCAGGTCTTACAGTTCCTACAGAATGTCAGGAGGTCCGGGGCCAGACGAGCCCCCACCGGGAGTTCCACAGGCACGGTGTGACCACCGAGAACGCCCTGTCCTGTGTGGCCCCCCAGGAAAACTGGTGGACCTCCAACAAGGCACCCCCAGCCGACCGCAGGGGCCGATCTAGAACCCGAGTGAGGTGGTCTCGCAGATAGGCAAGGCCCAGGTCGTGTAAAGCTTTATAGGTTAAAACCAACACGGGCCCGGAAGACTATTGGCAGCCAGCGCAGAGATCGGAGCACTGGTGTAATGTGCTCCCGGCGGCCCAGCCTCACCAGGAGCCGGGCCGCCGCATTCTGAACCAGCTGCAGCATCAGAGCAGTCACCATAGGTAGCCCCATGTACAGCACATTACAGTAGTCTATCCAAGAGGTAATAAAAGCATGGATGATCGTTGTCAGCTCCGGAACCGACATCAGTGGCCGAAGCTGCCGCACAGGATGCAACTGGCGGAAGGCACTCTTCGCCACAGCCTCCACCTGGAGATCCAGGCGGAACTGCGAATCGAGGAGCACCCCCAGGTTCCGAACCTGGGAAGTCAGTGGAGGACAAACCCCCTCAATTGAGGGGGCTGTCATTTCCATCGACTTACCCACCATTACCACCTCCGTCTTGTCAGGATTCAGTCACAGTCGATTAGCCCTCCTCCAATCCCCCACAGCTGTCAAACACCAGGTGAGCACAGAGACAGCTGGGCCTGGGTTGGTTGAAAATGAGAGGTACAGTTGGGTGTAATCCGCATACTGATGACACCTCACCCCGTACCCCCTGATCATCTCGCTGAGCGGCTGCATGTACACGTTGAACTGGAGAGGGGACAAGACAGAACCTTGAAGGACCCCACACAAGAGGTCTCGGTGTGATGAAAAATAATCACCGAGCACCACCCACTGAGTTCTTCCGGTCAGGAATGAGTGTTCCACTCAAGAACGATCCATTCAAGAACGATCGCACCCACCCCCGTACTGTCCCGCAGGCGCGTCACTACCATCTCATGGTCAACGGTATCAAATGCAGCTGACAGGTCTAATAAGACCAGAAGGGTCGATCGACCCTTATCCTTTTCACGGCGCAGATCATCGACCAAAGCCACTGATGCTGTCTCAGTGTCATGCCCCGGACGAAAGCCAGACTGAGAGGGATTCAGATAACCAACATGATCGAGATGCCCTTGGAGCTGCTGAGCCGCTACCCGTTCAATAGAGACAGGCTGATAGCTGGCAGGGGAGTCA
The DNA here is from genome assembly GCA_003113815.1 of Sphenodon punctatus. Taxonomy (NCBI): domain Eukaryota; kingdom Metazoa; phylum Chordata; class Lepidosauria; order Sphenodontia; family Sphenodontidae; genus Sphenodon; species Sphenodon punctatus. The sequence continues at coordinate 514,205 of QEPC01010231.1, forward strand.
ACGTCAAGCAATGGTTTCTTGAGCAGAGGCCGTACCACCGCCTCCTTGAGGCAGCGTGGCACTCTGCCCTCCCGCAGGGAGGCGTTACCCACCCCGGCCAGCAATGGCCCCACTGTCTCCTGGCAGCTCTTAATCAGCCAGGACAGGCACGGATCTAGTTTGCAAGGAGTGGCTTGAATAGCCCCCAGCACCTCCACCCTGTCAGCGGGTGTCACTGACTGAAAGTGATCCCATAAAATCGGACAAGCTGGGGCTTCTACAGCCTCTACCTCCTCCACTGCACTCCACTCCTCCGCAAAATAATCCGCAAAAAGGTGTCAGCAGGTGGAAGATGGCTCAACCCCTGGGTTGAGGGAGGCCGGACGGACCAGCCCCCATACAACCCGGAATGGCTCCGCTGGATGGGATCTTACAGACGCTATGAGGGCAGCAAAGAACTCCCTCTTTGCTGTCCGCATAGCCACGGCACAGGCTCATAAACTAGCTCTATGTCACAATCTATCAGCTTCAGCTCGAGATGGACGCCACCGTCACTCCAACCGTCGCCCCTCTTGCTTCAGGACCTGCAGTTCCTTGGAAAACCAAGGGGGCCTGTGGGGTCGTCGCCTGGGCAACGGACGCCTGGGAGCCATTTGATCGATGGCCTCCATCAGTAAGATAGTCCATAGCTTGACGAGGTCATCAATGAGACAGTCGTTGAGGTCAGAGGGTATCTCCCCCAGAACACCTAGAAATTGCACCGGGTCCATCAGCCTCCAGGGACGGACCATTCTAATAGGTTCTGCACCCTGCCGGGGACAGACGTGTACTAGACATTTCTGCTCCGTTCCCGCAAGCTGTTTTTCAGTGCTTGGGGGTAGGAACTGGATCCAGGGGCCAGATCCAGGAATTGGAAAGGGACCACATAAAAGCTAGCTGTAGACTGCATTCGTCCCCTGGGCTAGAGGCTCCCCATCCATAATAGTTTTCACCGTCTCTGCTATGGGTCAATTGTGGCCACAGACTGATGGAACAGTCCAGCAGAGCTCTGCCCTCCCCCACTCGGAGATGATAGTTTTATTTCTATTTCTATAGCACCCCCACCAAATGGTGTTCAGAGTGTTTCACAGCATAATATGATAAAACAATATAAAATCCATTTAAAACAGATGTTTAGCACTTCCTGTTCCCAACGTCAGTAATGATAACAGGAGCTCATTATGTGCAGGAAGAAAACCTGAAATGTGGCTGCTCTTTCTACAATCAGTCTGACACCTGGTTTTGGCCAGGCGTTTGGCAGGCTGGGATAGGATTGGGTGGAGAGGTTAGGGTGAGGGTTGGAGGGTAGGGAAGTTCACGGGTTTTCAATTGCTTTTATATGCTTGTTTATATATATTTTTATAAGCTGCCCTGAGCCTTTGTGGGAAAGGTGGAGTAAAAAGATTGAATACATAAATTTATGATGAACAGAGGATGGCCTGGAGAAACTATAGGCCCAGTATGTTATGCTCCTTTCTCATCCGGATAATACAAAAAAATCCTGTCTAAACAGTCCCTTCAATTATCCTCAAGTGATTACAAAGCTCTGTTATCAGGATTCTATAATGTCGTTTCAATTATTTAAATATCTCCTTATAACATTTTGTAGATTGTCTCCAATAACCTTTGGTCATGTCCATCACCTCCCTACTCCATCATTTTAAGAACAAACTTTGTCCTTGCCTCAGGCTTTGTTCCTTTCTATCTTTCGGCCTTCATTTCCCACTACATACCACTTCTAGGAACTTTGCTCCTCCTCTGCTGCCACGTGACGTGCAAGAGCACCGGCGGCAGCCAGAGGGAGGTCAGCGGGCGGCATCGGAAGAGAGAGAGGGAGAGACAACTGAGGGTGACGCAACGGCAGTCGCACTCAGCTGGGCGGACGGAGCAACGACGGAGAGGGGAGGGGCAAAGCGGGACGCTACAAAGGAGGAGCCAAGGGAGCCGGAAGGGAGAGGACGAGCCCGACTGCCCCGGCCGAGGGGAGCACGCCCACAGCACCACCACCCTCAACAAATCAGCCCCACAGCTGACACCGCCTGGCCGCCCAGGGAACGAAGCCCGACCAGCTGGGACATCACAGCAAAGACGGCGTGGGAGCCGCGTATGGACTGGGGCACAGGGAAGTGACTGAGGGAAGGGTGGGGGTCTGAGAAAGGGATTGGGGTCCCCAGGACAGGAACTAGGGAGCTTAGAGCCACGTGACTCAACGTGGCTGAAGGCACTGCACTCCCCGCAGGGGAGCAAGGACCTGGGGGAGGGAGCGGGCAGGCTCGGGCAGGGTCCTTGGGGATGGTTCGGAGGCTACAGCTGGTACAGAATGCGGCAGCACACCTCCTTACGGGGACGCATCACTGCAAGCACATAACACCGGTGCTCCGTTCACTGCACTGGCTGCCGATAGTCTTCTGGGCCCAATTCAAGGTGCTGGTGATGACATTTAAAGACCTCAACAGCCTAGGCCCCATCTATCTGAGGGAGACCACCTACTGTCTGCTGCCGCTGCAGGGGCTGGGAACCCTTTCCTGGGCTCACCCCCTCCTCAGAGTTTCAGCTGCCCAGCCTTAGGCTCAGGCCCCAGGTGACACTCTGCCCCTCCTCCCCTGTGGGAGGAGGGGCAAGGGACCAGGGTTTTTCCAGGACTTTTGGGCCAGGGGAGGGCAATAAGAAGCCTGCTGCTTGGTGGAACCGCAGGCATGCAGCGCAGGCTACACGCCTAAGGGCCACTGTCAAAGGGCCCTTACACGTGGCTCTTAGTGGGACCGGGACGGGGTACAGCGGGTAAGGGGTACAGTTGTTCTAGGGTGAGGGGGTGGTGGTGGGGGATGGCTTGTTTGTATTGTGTGGGTGAGGGACGAAGGGACTGGGTTGGGAGGGGGGTTACCCTCCTGTGGCAGAGGAAGGTAGGGTGTGTGAGGGGTGGGGGCGAGGGAACTGGGTTGGGGAGGGAGGGGCTGTTCCCCTTGGTGTGAAGGCGGGGCGCAGCCCCCTGGCAAGGGGTGGGGTTACCCTCCTATGCAAGAGGAGGGCACAGGGTGTATTAGTGGGGGGCTGGCAGGGGGCTGGCGGGATGGCCTCCGGGTGGGGGGTTTGGTGGGGCAAGGAGTCTGCAGCTATAGGGGTCATTGTGGGCCAGGGGAATTATGGTCTTCTGTGAGGCGAATCAGATCTGTGAGGCTGGACAGACGTTATATTCCTGTCCCACTTAATGGCCCCCAGGCAGATGGTGAGGTGATCGGGAATCAGAGGGCCCCTGCCCTTGGTTTGCTACTGGTAAATGCGAGGTTGGTAGCCAATAAGTCAACTACAGTCCAAGAGATGATCCTGGACCAGGCGGTAATACTGGCTGACCTTGTACTTCGTACAGCATCAGCCTCGGCTGAGGGGCCGGTGTAGCCATTATTTTTAAGGATACATTCTCTGTGAGGAGATTTCCTCTGCAAACTATCATGGGTATAGAGGGCCTTCATCTGGTGTTGGATTTGGCCGGAGACAGAGTAGGGATACTGCTGATAAACCGGGCACCCACCTGTATGGCAGTTTTCCTGCCCGCACTGACAGAGCTGGTGTCGGAGGTGGTCTTGCGGTGCCCCAGAGCGATAGTCTTGGGGGAATTCAACATCCATGCCAACGCCAGTCTTGGAGGGGCATAGCGTGAGTTCATGGCTGCCATGGGCCTGTCTCGGAGAATGGTGGGTCCCACACATGTTGGAGGAAATACCCTGGACATGATATTTTGCACAGGCCTTGAGGCGGGGGATGTGTCATCAGTGCCCTTGTCACGGACAGATCATTATCTCCTCCGGGCCGGTATCCTGGTGTATGTCGGCCCCTGGGAGGGTGCGGAACCGGCTAGGGTGGTTCGTCCCCCACGGCTTATGAAACCTGGAAGGTTCCAGACCGCTCTAGGGGATGTTTCCTCTGATCTCGATGGCCACTCACTCGATGACCTCGTGACCATATGGAATACCATGTTGGTGGAGGCCATCGACCGCGTGGCTCCCAGGCGTTCGTTCCCAAACCGCCGACAATTCAGGTTCCCGTGGCATATGGAGGAGCTGCGGTGGATGAAGCACGAAGGGCGGCGGTTAGAGTGACAGTGGCGTCACTCGCGTGCTGAAGTTGACGGATTGTGGAATAGTCTGGTTGCGTACCTATGTCGTGGCAGTGCGGGCAGCAAAGCAAGTTTTCTTTGCCGCCCTCATTGCGTCCGCTAAGTTCCGCCCGGCAGAGCTTTTCTGGGTGGTGAGGGGGCCGGTCAGTTTGGCCTCCCTCTGCCTGGATTTAGAGCCATTAAATGCCCACTGTGATTTGTTTGTGGACTTTTTTGTGGATACAATTGCTCAAATCCACCACAGTTTTGACGCAACATTTTTAGCAGTAGGTGAGCCAGAGGCAGTAGAAACCCCGTCTTGTCCTGTTTTGTGGGATGAATTTCGGGATGTGTCACCCTCAGATGCGGGGGATGCCCTTGGGACTGTTCAAGCCACTTATTGTGAACTAGATCCATGCCCGTCCGGACTGGTCAAGACCAGTCAGGAGACATTAGGGCATTGCTGGTGGGGATTGGAGAGGGCAGGGTGCCAGACTGTCTCAAGGAGGCTGTGGTGTGGCCCCTGCTCAAGAAGCCATCGTGGGATGTTGGCGTCCTGCCCAGTTATCGGCCAGTCTCTAACCTTCCCTTTTTAGGGAAGGTTATTGAACGGGTGGTGGCCCAGCAGCTGCAGAAACATCTGGACCGGATTAATTTACTCGATCCCTTGCAGTCTGGCTTTCGTCCGGGATACGGCATGGAGACTGCACTTGTGGCCTTGGTCGACAACCTCTCCCGTGAGTTGGACCGGGGTCGTTTGACCCTGTTGATTCTGTTAGATCTCTCGGCTGTGATACCGTTGATCATGAGTTGTTGGTGACTTGGCTGCGAGACTGGGCAGGGATTGGCAGGACCGTTCTTGAATGGTTCTGCTCTTTCCTGGCTGGGACAATCCAACGTGTGGTCCTGGGTGATTTTTCATCTTCTCCCCGGGGCCTCATGTGTGGAGTCCCACAGGGTTATATCCTGTCCCCTCTCTTGTTCAATGTGTATATGCAGTAGGGGCGGGCCCGGTACCGGTACACCGGATTTTACCGGTTACCGGTTTCACAAAAACCGGATTCCCGGATTGAATCCGGTATACCGGTACCGGATTTATTGCATTGGTTTCAATGGGGCGCTGTGTCCCCATTGAAACCAATGCAATCAATTAAAATTAATTCCCTCCCCCTCCCAGGCTGCGCGGGTGGAAGGGGGGACACCCCCCACCCACCCTGCCCAGCCTGGCTTTTTGTTGTAAAAGATAGAACAGCAACAGAGTGAGACCCCGAGGCGAGCCCCCCCCCCAGCACCAGCGGCCGCGGCGTCCCCGCAGCCGCAGGTAAGTATGACCCGATCCCTGGGGGGGGTGGGGGTGTTTAACACCCCCACCCCCCCCAGGGATCACCCCTACAGCGCGCTTGCCGCTTACCTTGGGGAGCTCCGGCGGCGGCGGGCGGCCCGGCGGCTTCAGCGCCGGCTGTGGCTGCCGGCTTCAGGACGTTCTAGGCCTTCCGGTGCACTTCCGGGTTTCACCGGAAGGCCTAGAACGTCCTGAAGCCGGCAGCCACAGCCGGCGCTGAAGCCGCCGGGCCGCCCGCCGCCGCCGGAGCTCCCCAAGGTAAGCGGCAAGCGCGCTGTAGGGGTGATCCCTGGGGGGGGTGGGGGTGTTAAACACCCCCACCCCCCCCAGGGATCGGGTCATACTTACCTGCGGCTGCGGGGACGCCGCGGCCGCTGGTGCGGGGGGGGGGGCTCGACTCGGTTGCATCTATCTTTTACAACAAAAAGCCAGGCTGGGCAGGGTGGGTGGGGGGTGTCCCCCCTTCCACCCGCGCAGCCTGGACTCGGGGAGGGTTTTTTTTAAAAAAAAACTGTTTGGCTGGGGCTTTAATTTTTTTTACATTGCAGCCATTTAAAAATGGCTGCAATGTAAAAAAACCGGAACACTGAAATCCGGTACCGGGTCGGAATACCGGGGCCGAATCCGATAATGCCGGTACGCCCGATACCGGCATTATCGGATACCGGATTGTACCGGTTTCCCACCCCTAATATGCAGTCTTTGGGGGAGGTTGTTAGGGAGTTCGGCGTACGGTGTCATCAATATGCTAATGACACCCAGCTATCTCTCTCTTTTTCATCCGACTCAGGCCTGGAAGTCTCGGTGCTTACCCGGTGTTTGACGGCTGTGGGGGATTAGATGAGGGCGAGTTGCCTGAAGTTAAATCCAGACAAGGCAAAGCTGCTGGTTGTGGGGAAGGTTGGGGGAGTGGTGGCTCCTATCATTGATGGGGTGCGTCCTGCCCTCGTATCTCAAGTTTGGAGTCTGTGGGTGCTCTTGGACCCACAGCTCTGCCTGGATGTCCAGGTGGCGGCTGTGGTGAAGGGGGCATTTCGCCAATTATATCTGGTGCGTTGGCTTCGGCCATGTGTCTCGGACTTAGATTTGGCCACGATCGTCCATGCTTTTATTACCTTGAGACTGGACTACTGCAACGCACTCTATGTGGGGCTACCCTTGGTGCTGGTTCGGAGACTGCAGCTGGTGCAGAACGCTGCAGCTCGTCTCCTAACGGGGACAGGCCGACGCAAGCACATTACACTGGTGCTTCGCTCTCTGCACTGGCTGCCGATAGTCTTCCGGGCCCAATTCAATGTGTTGGTGTTGATCTTTAATGCCCTAAACGTCCTGGTCCCAGCCTATCTGCAGGACTGCCTCACCTGCCGGATCCTGGATCGGCCCCTGCGGTCAGCCAAGGGCTCCCTCCTTGAGGTCCCCCGGGTTTCTCGGGTGTCGATCTTGCGGAGGGCACTCTCTGTGGCCGCGGCGCAGCTGTGGAACTCCCTCCTACCGGAGGTATGCCTGACCACCGACCTCCCCTCTTTCCATAGACAATGTAAGACCTGGCTGTTCCGTCGTGCCTTTCCCAAAGGAGATGGACTGGGCGGGTTGGGGGTAATTTGTTTTACTGTGGGGTTTTTAATTGTATTATTGTTGGTTTTTAATCTGTTTTAATATGTTGTTAGCTGCCCCGAGATGCTTTTAGCAGGAGAGGCCGGCATACAAATTTTATAATAATAATAACAACAACAACCTGACTCTATATGTCCTGTCACGGTCTCTGCGATCGGCTGGGGGTGCCTTCCAGGAGACTGGTTTTTTGCCGGGTCTCGACTATGAGGAGGGCATTCTCAGCCGTCGCACCTTTGCTATGGAACTCCCTCCCCCAGGAGGTCTGCCTGTGTTCAAGCCTGGTGGCCTTCCGGAGGCAAGGTAAGACCATTTTGTTCCGTTGGGCTTTTGGCAGTGGGGACTGATTGGGGGAGCGAGGGCTGATTTAAGGGGGAGGATGGGTTGGGGGATAGGGATTAGAGGTGGGAGGATGTTGGAAGGTGGGAGTGGGTTGGGTATTGGGGGGGATTGTATTTTAAATGTTTTTATACTGTATTTTATAATTTTTTGTAATCCACCCTAAGCCTTTGGGGAAGGGCAGAATATAAATATGAATAAATAAATAAACAAATTAGTTCCTCCCTCATTACCCCTAAAAGTCACCTGAAAACTCATTTATTCTCTAGGTACCTTTAAGACCCACTTCCAATTCCCCTTAATGTAGTATATCCTCCCTAGTTACCTTCCCCTTTTAAAAAAAAAATGTTAATATTGTTTTTGTATTTTTATGATTGTACAGTGCTCCGAGTGCCATTTAAAGGCAGAGGAGGGGGCGCTATAAAAATTATTATTATTATTATACTCTGTCCTATCCCAAGGGCTCAGAGAGAGGTACAAATGTAGGAAATCAATATTACCTATAAATACATACAAATGTTGGGATGTCATTAGCACCAAATAATGCAGGGTAAAACGACAATGGGCGTTACCACAAGTGACAGAGGACCGCCGCCGTCACAGCTCAATCCAGCCTGGGAAGCTGATGGCAATTGGGTCCAGCCCAGCCACGGAACAAAACGTTCATGTGGCCAGGCCAGGGAGCACCCTGCCATGACACACAAGGACACCTTTAATCCGGACCAGGCCATGGCAGGCTATAACAAGGGAGGTCTCCAGGCTCACAGTCCGGGGTAGCTGCTACCACGCCTGGGAGAACTCCGGGGCAAACATCTAGAGGGGCTACAACAAACATGATGCGGGTTGCCATCACGTTGGTTAACAGCCCCGGTGAGTCTGACGCATCAACCAGGATACCGAAGCTGTCACACCAAATAAATGTAACAGAATGTAGAAGTTAGAAAGGTGCCCATATATATATATATATCACACACACACACATATACACACACACCTTGCATGGCTTTCCAGAACTCGAAATGGAGAAGCAGCAAACCTAAGGTCCCACATCTGTATTACAGGCAGCCTATCATCTTCAGAAGCCAAGACCATCTGGGTAGCAACTTCAGGATGCCATGCCATGCCCGAACAATGCATCTGATAAATAAAAGAGGGTTAGACTCCAAGATAATTAAGCAACACTATACCGAAAAAAACCACCACCACCACGGCAGCATCCCAAAAGATTCCCAAGTTACTGAACAAGAACAAGAACACTTGCTTAAAAGGAATGACCCCATTTGTCATAGTGCTCTCCAGTAGCAGATCGAATCGGATTTACATCAAAATTCTCTACTCTTTTCAGAAGAAGCACTTTGACAATTGGTGTGTTGTATAAACTAAAAATAAATTTGCTTGCTGCAGAAGAGCTTCTTCTGAACACAGAAGGGAAGAAAAAGAAGAAATGATATGAACCAGGAGTGGGGAACCTTTGCCCTCTCATGGGACACTTTAAAAATTAGTTCAAACTCTGTGGGCTGGATAAAGTCAGGAGCAAGGGTGTCCTCAGGATGTGTGTGTGTGTGTGTGTGTGTGTGTGGGGGGGGGGGGGGGGGGGGGGGGGGGGGGGGAGAAGAGGTGAGGTGAGGCATAAGGAGGAGGAAGAGGAGGGTCCAGATCATGAATGTAGGACATGGAGCCATCCCTCTGTCCTTGAGGAGATGAGGGCCTGCACTCCCCCTTCCCCTAAGATCACTCTTTCAGAGTAGACTGGATTCATGACAGATCTGTGTATAAGAAAGGAGCCAATTAAACCACCATCATGGGTCACATTTGGCTCACAGAACAGAGTTTTCCCAATCCTGATTTAAGTATTTTGACTCAAATCTCCTCCTCTTGCTTATATTTTCTTACAGATTAAATTGGGAAGTGACTTGAACTTGCTTCATTCACTCTTCACACTCTCAGGACAAATCCTCCACCCTTAAAGTCAGAGGGAGTTTTGTCATTGACTTATAGGTGTGGAACAGTGAAGTAAGCCCATATCAAAGGCAAACTGAGGGTGCTCCCAGAAATGGGGAGGTGGATAATTTTTAGAACCAAATTCAGACCTGGTGCCAATGGAGCGGACACCCGTTTACTGCAGGCTGCGATGGAACATTCAGATCCTGATCAAGCAAAGTGCTTACCTTTCTGCATGTCTAATATCAGTGACATCAGAGTCTACTCACAGGTACCTTGCTGAATGAGGACTGCAACGCTCTGCATCTTGCAGGACCAAGACCAAAGCGGACTACTATTTATGCCAGCTGTAGAGGAATGTCTTTGCCCCTTCTCCCATGTTGCCCCCCATTCCTGAATTCCCTTCATATTTATTTCTGTCAACTTCTTGGCCTCCCCCTCCTGCCACAGCAGCTCGGGGTGGCGCGCAAGTTAAAAAAACGAAGATACAACTTAATAAAATGATATAATAAACATAATATGAAAACAATATAAAATTCATAAAGCAACCAAGTCATAGCCAAAAGAACCACACTCTCACACCTACCAACCACGGACCCATCACCCGTCTCCCTCGGCAAACACCTGGCAGAAAAGCCAGGTCTTACACTGCCTTCGGAAAGAGAGGTCTGGGGCCAGGCGGACCTCTGTCGGGAGGGAGTTCCACAGCCACAGTGTGGCCACCGAGAATGCCCCCCTCATTGTCGCCACCCGAGATACCCGGGGAAATCCGAGGGAGGCATCCCCAGCCAACCACAGGGGTCGATCCAGAACTCGGGGGATGAGGCAATCCCACAGATAAGTGGGGCCCAAGCCATATAGGGCTTTATAGGTCAATACCAATGCCTTGAATCAGGCCCAGAAGACTATAGGCAGCCAGTGCAAAGAGCGAAGCACTGGTTTACACCAGTGCTCACGGCGACCCATCCCCATGAGACAGGCTGCTGCGTTCTGCAACAGCTGCAGTCTCCAGACCACCACCAAAGGGAGCCCCAGGCAGAGCGTGTTGCAATAGCCCAGTTCTTGAACACATTCCGTCTGCTCCCTCCCTGCCTCCCAAACTTCAAATCCCTCCTAAAAACCTACCTCTTCTGTCAAGTCTTCCCTAGCGACTCACTAATGTTGTCCTTTTGTTCAACATCCTTTCTCCCCTGTAACTAAGCTAAGCACATGCACTAGTATCATTTTGAAGCCTCAGTAACCAGTACTATTTTGGCAAGTATAAATCCAATAGGATTGTTTTCACAGCAGCCAATAGGGAAACAATGAATTACCCGGTTGCTGTGGTCGCTGACTTTGATTATGGGCTCGTTCTTCCTGAGATCCCACACGGTAGCGCGGCCACTAGGACTGGCAGAAGCCAGGATGTGCTGGACTTGCCTGTTCCACGCGATGCAGCTGATGTCTTCTGGAGGCTATTGCAAAACACAGATACATAGCATCAGCTTTATCTTCTTTTTCTTCTTCCCCCCAATAGGTGAAGATGAAATAAATTCTATTTTTAAAATCTGGTTTTTAAAAAATATCAAGCCAGGCCTAACTCAGCTTCGCCACTCCCATGCTCATGCAACATCCCTATAACCACAAAGGATCAGATTCTGTAACTTGCCAAATTGACTTCAAGAACACGCTTATTCCCTCAGGAGTGGGGTAGCTCAGCTGGTGAAGCGCTGGTTGAGACAGATCCATCCATCCATCCACTCACATGCCAGGAAGATGTGCACTGTGCAATGTTAGGGACAGCTATGGGGGGGCGGGGGTGGGAACGACAGGGGATGCTGCAGAGGGAGACTAACAGCTTACACTGGCAAGCTGCTTCCCCCCGCCAACCGCCCCTTTGCAAATGCAGCGGAAGACTCAGCCCACAAAACCTATGACTTAGTAACTAGGTTTTTAAAATAAACTAGCATATTTAATTATCAACCTACCCCAAGGGTAGGGAACCTCTTCCCTCCTGAAAGCCGCTTTTAAAATTAGTACAAGCTCTGCAGGGCCAGATAGGTGCTGGGGCAGGGGAAGGGCACTTCTCCATTTCAGACTGAGGGAAAGAAAGAACAATCCATCCCCTGGATCAATCCTCTATTCTTGAGTACATGCCCTCATCTCTGCTCTCTTCCCCTTGAGCCTGCTCCTGCAGTGTTTATGGGCAGGGGTTGGATCCATGGGCAAGATTGACAAAGGTCACTGACAAATTGGAACAGGTTCAGAGGAGAGCGACGAAGATGGTCAGGGGTCTGGAAACCAAGCCCTATGAGGGAAGGTTGAAGGAGCTGGGTATGTTTAGCCTGGAGAAGAGAAGACTAAGGGGAGACATGATAGCAGTCTTCAAATATCTGAAGGGCTGTCACATAGAAGATGGAGCAGACATGTTCGCTGTTGCTCCTGAGGGCAAGACTAGAACCAAGGGGCTCAAATTACAAGAAAGCAGATTTCGGCTAAACATCAGGAAAAACTTTCTAACTGTTCAATAGTAGAACAGACAGCCTAGGGCACTGGTGGGCTCTCCTTCACTGGAGGTTTTCAAGCAGAGTCTGGACGGCCATCTGTCAGGGATGCTGCAGCTGTGGATTTCCTGCATTGAGCAGGGGGATGGACTAGATGACCTCTGTGGTCACTTTCAATTTTAGGATTCTAAGATCTAGGAATTGAAGAGGGGCCAAATAAAAGCTGGCCCTTTCACAGGGCTTGCTATGTGTCTATAGCTAGGCTGCATTTATTTCTGTTGTTTGATTATTGGTTTCCCTTCATTGTATCTAAACGTTTGAAATACTAATTACTTTTTTTCCCCCGAACAGCTCCCTCCGAAGCAATTGCTTTCACATACACGTACACCTGGCCTGCATTGTCAGTCTAGACTACTTTTTCCTTTTAGGGTGAAATCAAATGAGACAAGAGCCCGCTGAAGTCCGTGTTCGATCTGTGCAGTCTCCACTCTCATTTTTTCATGTGCAGAGCTAATAAACGGGCGGCCCTGTGCACATGTTTCATGTGCTGGTGGTAGCTGCCCTCACTCAGCGCTTTCCCTCTCCTCCGCTCTGGCAGAAAGGGGGGGGCCACAGCCAGAGAAGGCTTCTTCTCTGGCCAGGACTCCCCTTTCCATCAGAAGCAGCGCTTGTGTGTGCTCCCAACTGAGCGGCACCTGGAAGAGGAAAGCACGATTGTGCTCTCTCAGCTAAGAGGCAGCAGCAAGAGGAGAGACTGAGGGTGCAGGAAGGACCTTCTCCAGAGGATCTGTACCTGCACTCTTCAGTCCATTTGGGAAAGGGAGTACAGGAGCCTCGTGGATCCTCCCTCGCCCCCTTTCCCACACAGAGAGAGGAGTGCAGGCGCAGAGCCTCTGGAGAAGGCCCTTGCTGCCTCACTCTCTCCTCTCGCAGCCTCCTGCCAGCTGAGTGCGTGGAATCACGCTCTCTCTCTTCTAGCAGCCGCACTAGGTGCGACTCTATGATGCTGAAGGGCCTGGATTCAGACGAGGCTGCACGCAGGCTAATTAAAGGCACATGGCACATGGCAACGTGGGCATTCATTAGCATGCACTGGCCCGGCACAGCGGGCCCACAACATCCTTGGATGATGTTGAAAGTGGGGAGCAAGTAGGGGCTAAGGGCTAACATCTGGCAAACACCTAACAGAGGGACAAACACCCACATAGGGGGGTGCGAATGTGGGCTTTCATCTTGTTTATTTTCACCTTTACTTGCCTGAGAAAGGACCCTGTGTGACCTAACAGCTTCTATGCTCTCGCTGACAGAAGCTGGCCCAATAAAGCAGATCATCTGAATTACTTTATCTCCATGGAAGTTAGGCAGTTTTTAATACCGCCACTATCAGATTTAACTTGACAAAAGCTCAAAACATGAAAAGAGGGATCATTACCGTCTTCTGCAACAGTTATGTCTAACTTTCATATCTGTTCTGTTTTAAACTGTATTTCAGTGCTTTGATCTTCTTGCGAGTGGTCTCTGACTGCTAGCATTAATAAAAACTCTCTCAGCCAGACACACACACACACATTCAGAGTATGGAATTGCAACAACAGAATTCTGCTTTTGCAAACTTCAAAATGTGAACTTTGACAAGCTATTTTGCTGACACAGAAACAAAAGTCAAGCTTCCTAACTGCACCCGCAAGGTGTGGGTGTGCAAGAAATTCTGGACTGGGTGTAAACTGAAGACAAACAAAACCACAGCCTCATTATAAACAGAGCCATTGTTGAGTACCTGGAAAGCAATGTAAGGCTATTGTCAATTTAGAGTCAGTGTGTATACAAAAAAAAAAAAAAGTGAAGGTCAGTACAACCTATCTGCAGGGCTTTATTAAAAACCTCATTAATGGCAATGAGCACCATGTTCAACTTACAAAATACAATCAATTCCAAGCTAGGAACAGATCCACTGGGTAATTTTGGTAGCAAACGCACTATGACCAATCATACATTTATTTTATCCCCAGTAGAAATCTGAATGACTGTTTTAGGAAATGCGTCTTACATCATCATAGGCAGGGTCCCGAGTCAAATGCGGGCCGCGATTTTCTTGCAGAATCTCCTGCCCCGCTTCTCCCAGTGCAGAATTTCCAGTCTGGGCTGGGGAGACGCAGGGCAAGAGATTCCACAGGGGTGGGGGATGAATAAACCCTTGGGGCTACCCCCCCTGGCCAGGCTGCATTGGGTAGGTGGAACTGCCAGGGCTCGCCTCCCCCCTCCCCAGGCTGGTAAATGAACACACTTAGTAGCAGCAGCTTTTCTCAGCGCTCTTCAGTTGCTCCTTAGGACTGCTTCCTGGCCCCTCCCAACAGGGCCTCCCAGAGTAGCGTGCCCAGATGACATCATCCGGCTGCATCGCTCTGGGAGGCCCTGTTGGGAGGGGCCAGGAAGCAGCCAGAAGGAGTGGCTGAAGAGCGTTGAGAGAAGCTTCCGCTGCTGCTGCTAGGTATGTTCACTTTGCCAGGAAGAAGAAAAGGAGGAGGGGGGAGGCGAGGCCCTGGCAGCCCCCCTACCCAACGCAGCCTGAAGCAGAGGGAAAGCCAGCCCTGCACTGCATCTGGGAGGCTGGGCATGGTGAGGTGCAGAATTGGGCCCCCGAGCCGCCCGTGGAATTTTAAGACAAATTCCGCAGGGGAATCAGGGCTCTGATCATAGTTATCAAGGGCGTGATAAAATTCTAAACAATACTTGCAATATTCATACCGAGTTTCTGCAGACAAAGTTTCTACTTGGGAATGCATCAATATTGCATGTTTATACAAGATGTCCATCAGCTTAGATAATTTTCACACTTAATGCATTAATCTAGTACCTGCGTCTTCGCTCCTGGTGTCATTGGCGTACCAAAGTTGTTCAAATCCCAGATATAGATCTCAGACTCATTGGCACCCGAGGCCACAAGATTTGTCTGCAACACAGAGAGAGCCCAGTCGATACACATTAAGATTATTTCTATCATCAGCCAAGTTAAGCATATTAGTAGTGATCAAAGGATAGAGGTTTATCACCCCAATCTTGCTTCCGCTAGAAGAAACTGAAGATCTTCCTGTGACATGAGATCAAGCCCTGCATGAACATTTCCTACTGGATTAAGAGAAGCATTGGTAGTAGATTTGTTCATGGAAAATTAACTTCAAGGGAGTAGCAATAGCTAGGAGGAAAAATTAATATTTTAACAGGCTTTCATCAGCATCGAATTCTGGTTGAGGAGTCCCAAATTTATAGAAAACAAGATTATAAAGGAGGAAATGTAAGAAGAGCTCAGTAACAAGTTACTTTCTGAGTACTAACATGCATCAAAAGAAGAAATTCTACTTAATAAAGCAGAATTAAATTCTCACAGAACACATAGCCTGAGGGTAACAAATGCTTACTACCAATAACAAAATGAGCTTTGTTATTATTATTTTTAGTTGTATTATGTAGATACAATTAGTTTTACACTCTAAAATTCACTTTTCATTAAAACAATTAGAGTGACAAAAGTTACAAAGCCTAACGATATCAACATTTAATTTAAAGTTTTAGTGAAAGCAGGTTTTTGAAGGAGAAGCAAACCATACAGCAAGCATGACAACAATGAAGTAGTCCAGGAGACAAAAAGTGAAAGACTAGAGGTTGAAATAAATTGGTTTTTAGTTTATTAATTATTTTTATTATTATTAGGCATTTATATAGCACCATCAATGTACCTGGCATGTAAGAAAGACACGGTCCCTGCCCCAGCGGGCTTACAATCTGAGAGAGACAAGGGGAGGGAGGGGGAAGACAAGGATACATACATGAACTCGTGAGGTCTCAGGTACACATGCTTGGCTTAGTTACAAAGGTGTAGTTACTCATTTAATGTCACACAAGATAGGATGAGTCAGGATAAGCCTGCAAGGGGGCGAGGGGAACGAGGAGCCAGGGAAAGCTTGACGGAAGTGGTGGGTTTTGAGGAGGGATTTGAAGATTTGGAGGGAGGAAGCCGAGCGAATGTGTTCAGGGAGGGAGTTCTAGGCATGGGGGGGCTGGCAGGGAAAAGGGGCAGATGAGTTTTGAGGAGCAGGGGAGCCGTGAGCAGGCGAGGGTGGTGGCAGAGGAGGAGCAGAGCTCCCGGACAGGAGTGTAGTGGGACAGGAGTGCTGAGAAATAGGGAGGAGTAAGGCCATGAAGAGCCTTGTAGGGTAAAAACCAGGAGTTTGTGCAGAATGCATTCAGGAAGAGGGAGCCAGTGGAGCGGAGGGGCTGCACATGGTCAAAGTGGCGGGCAAGGTGGATGACCTTGGCAGCAGAGTTATGAACAGAAATGAGAGAAGCAAGGTGAGAGCGAGGAAGACCAGTGAGAAGGAGATTGCAATAGTCGAGGCGAGACATGGACATGGACAAGGGTTTTAGCAGAGGAAACAGTGAGGAAAGGACAGATCTTAGCAATGTTGTGCAGAGAAGCGACAGGATTTGGCAACAGAATCAATCTGAGATTTAATGCCTAAACTGAACAAAGAGTAAACAAGCAACATCAAGAGTGAAAACGATCGGTTTACCCTTATCCTTGCAACATGGACCTGCCTGCTGTCATTCTCATCGTAACCAAGCCAAGTACGTGCACTTGAGACCTCGCATCTTTATGAATGTTAGACCCCTTGTCTCTCCCTCTGTTCCCCTTCCTAAGTCTCTCCCCCAGCTCCTGTCTCTCAGATTGTAAGCCCTAGGGGCAGGGACCGTGTCTATTTTATTACTTTGTAAAGTGCCAGGTACACTGCTGGCGCTATATAAATGTTTGTTAATAATAATAATAATAATAATAATAATAATAATAAAAGAAAATAGGATTTCTCAAATTATTTAATTTTAATAGTGTTAATCTATGACAAGACTAAGATTATGGTTTTCTCTAAACGTCAGCTTCAACATAGGTGGGAAATGGACAAAGATGTAATCCAGCAGGTTAGCTCATTCAGATATCTTGGAATAGTCTTCCAATCATCTGGTGCCTGGCCCATCCACTGTAGATCTGCAATTGAGCAGGCCAATAAGAGCACCACAACCATACTTAATTTTTCCAGATCAAGGGGTGGCAATTTGATATTGCCAGCCCTGCGCGTGTTTACAGCTACATCACTTGCCCAGCTTCTATACGGGGCCCATCTTTGGGCCCTAGGGAAAGGCAATGAAATTGAGGCAGTGGAAAAAATGAAAATTTAAGGGCACTTTTGGTAGCACCTCCTGGGACTCTTATTGTTTCCCTGGGGCTGGAATTTGGCAGCTCTTCAATATCGTTTTTGGTGTGGAAACCTGCCATCAAATTTTGTCCGCGCTTGATCTTTCTATCTCCACCTGGTCTGTTTTCTTTTCTGGCAAGCAACACTAGACCCAATCGTTGGATGGCTGAGGTTCAACGACGGGTAAGTTGCATTGGTTCTTCTCTCCCATATCTGTCTGTACAAGGATACCTTAAGGCTAAATTTGAACTGAAAAAGACTATCTGATTTGGAGCGCCAGGATGACTTGGAGAAATGAAATGCCATTTCATTCCTTTCTCTATACTCCTCCATACTACCACCTGAGGATTCAGCTGCTTCCTATCTAGTGGATCTTACTGTCTCTAACCAAAGGGTTTTGTTTTTTGGTGCTCGTATGAGCGCTGTTCCCACTGCAGTACTTGAGGGACGATATAGAGCAATCCCCCTTTTTGAACAACTTTGCCCCTTTGGATCAGGTGAAGTTGAATCAATACAGCATGTTTTGCTGTGTTGCAGACTATATGCGCATTGGAGAGATGAGCTTATCCGCCCTTTGTTGAAAGTCCCACCTGGAAGATCAGCGCAGGAATGGCATTGCTTTTTGCTGGAGGAGAGAGACAAACAGAGGACACTGTTTGTGGCCAAATATTTGGCCCAAGCAATGAAAATTAGATTCCTCTGGTTGGAAGATTTTGCCACTAGTACATAAGGGGAATTATTTTGGGAGATTGCTTTGAGCCATAATTATAATGGATCTTTATGCTTTTTTTGTGAATTACTGTGACTTATTGTGACACTGTCTCTAGAACGTTTTCCTTTTGCTTTTATATTATGTTATTTTCCTGCTTTGAGTGTATGTTTGTCTGTATGTTTCAGGAGGGTCAGGGTATAAATGCGAATAAATAAATAAATACAATAAATAAATGTTTACATGTTTGTATGTTTGCCAAGGCCAATGGCCCCACAATAAAACAACAACAACTACTACTTCAATACTGTTAAAAATATGTATTTTAACGTTGTAAGCCGCCCCGGGCTGCTTGACGCAGGAGGGGCGGGGTAGCAAATGATTTTATAAATAAATAAGTAAATATTTTGTGTGCATAAATACACAGAATCAATTCTGTGATTTTGTTCCCCAGGAGAATCTTTATTAATTTGAGGTGATATGTATACAAAACAAAAAGGAAAAATACCTGGAAGAAGTTCACATCCAGAGCTCTTACTGGGCCTGTATGCTTGTCATTCTGGGCAATCACAACTTCACTGTCTCCTTCGATAATTTTAGATGGATCATACAGAATGATATTTCCATTTTCCCCACCAGCAATCAGAACTCCTGAAAGACTCCCGTCTGAAGCCATTCTGTGAGGCCCCCATATCAGCTTATGATACCTACAAAATAAAAATAAAACTATGTGGGAAGATTAAATACTAGGTCAATAGGAACACAACAAAGCACCCCCATCTGGCTTCACACAGGTTAACAGAAACTCTCCACACACCTGCAACATTCAACGTATTGACCAAAATGCATCACATTAGAAGAAACAACTCACTTAAGAACCTATATCCAAGTTTTGTCTTCTCTACTAAAGAATATGTTAATATATTATTGCACAGGGGTGGGAAACCTCAAGCCTGCAAGCCAAATGCAGCCTGTGGCTTAATTTTTCCTGGATCCAATTCCTACCCTCAAAATCTGAGAGAGTGAACCAGGCGTTGCACTGGCTGCCTATAGTCTTCTCGGCCCGATTCAAGGTGCTGGTGTTGACCTTTAAAGCCCTACACAGCCTGGGCCCCACTAACCAGAGGGACTGCCTCACTCCTTGGGCGGCCCCTGCGGTTGTTTGGGGGCACCCTCCTGGAGGTCCCGCGTTACAAACAGGAGGGTGTTCTTGGCAGCCGCTCCATTGCTGTGGAACGCGCTCCCAGTGGAGATCCAGCTCAACCCAGATCTCCTAGTGGTCCGCTGGCAATGTAAGACCTGGTTCTTCTGTCGGGTGTTTGGGGAGGGGGGTTGGGTTGGGTGGGATGGGATAGAGGGTTTGGGGTGGGTGTTTGCTTTATCTGCAGCTTTAATTTTATATTAGGATGTTTTAATAATTGTAATTTTATTATGTTTTATGGTATTTTTGATATTGTGGTCTATGACATTGTATGCGAGCCTCCCCGAGTTGCCGTCAGGCGAGAGGGGGCGTTTAGAAATTAAAGAAATGAAATGAAACTTGGGGGCGGGAGAAGGGAGCAGAGATGAGGGCATGCACAAAAGAATAGGGGATGGATCCCTCCACTCAACACCCACACCTCCTATTCTCAGCTTGTAGAGAGGTCCTCCGAGCTCGTACTAATTTTCAACGTGGCCTCCACCCATGCTTTATGCCTTTACAGAATGCTGTGGTGTCACAACACTCCATGGGGGTGGGGTTTCCCTGTATGAAGAACCTGGCCTGGATCAAGCTCAAAAACGTAGGCAGAAAGCGTTCTCCACCTGGCTTGAACCTGTTGGGCTCAGGTCAGGCTGCATGCCTCTAGCGGAGACATCACACTTGGCAGAACTCAACAAGCCTTGACAACTAAAACAAGGCAAAAGACACGGAAAGGCAAATCATAGGTAAATTGTGTAACGATTGCACTTATATTTTGCCATGTGGGGGCACGCAGCTTCCGGAGTTACTTCTTCTTAACTAAATACGAGGCAGATCACATCATTAATTGTTGGACTCATTCAAGCAAAGTCCTGCCCCCTGGGGGAAAGCTGGCATGGCCTGTACTCGGTTGGCTTCCCTCATTGAGAGAGAACGATGTGAATGAGTCCTCATCACTTGGCTCTTAAAATTCATGATGAAGTCAAGGTTGATGTATAAACTGTTGAAGGAGACATTTGTTTTTCCTTTTTAAACTAATCTCATGCGTGATCTCTTCTGCGGATGGATGGATATGGGGCAGTATTTGGACAAGCTCATAACTAAAGTTGGAATTTTAGTTGTCCAAATACTTTTGAGTGTCAACAGGAACTTGGCACCTACTTTCTTTTGGCGCCTTAGAAAATCCCAGACTTAGTGGTTTGTGTCATCTCAGGCATGAAATTTTAAGAGATTATGGTTCTAATCCTGCTCCCAGTGAGATCACTAGGGGTTTTGCCATTGACTTCACTACATTAGAAGGATTATCCATCAACAGTACAATACTGAGGCTGCTGCATACCTTCCAACAGTCCTTCTCTGGGAGCTGAATCCCACTGCACCTTTCAGGGTGGGGCGGGGAGACTGGAATTCAAGCCCCAGGCACCACTTTCCCGATTTCCTTCCAGGAAAAAACCAGCAAGCAGCACTAGAAAAGCCCTTGGGAGGGCAACGGGAAGATGATCTAATGACAAGCAACTAAGTGGCTAATGATATGCAGGAGAGTTTCTGTCCCTCTTTATACACTTGGAATGTTGGGAGAGGTGCGAGAGGGGGAGCTTATTTGCTGGGGCAGAACTGACTGGCCAAATGGACAGGGCTGGCCAATCTTTGGCCACTCCAAATGTTGGCAGGTATGCTGCTGCACCTGCACTAACCCCCGTGAAGTGAATGAGAATAGCTCCGGTGCAGCCAATTCAAGATTGTCCTATAGGTATGTGTTGTAGTTCCTTTTCATAACATTTCAGTAACCATAAAAGGGTAAGTAGTGACCAAAATCAAAGAACCTTTAGGCATGTCAGCTACAGAAGCATTCTGGGAACTGTAGTTCCAACACCCTAGACTAAAACATTGGCAGTGTAACTAAAATTCTTGCTCTCCCCTGCAATTATGACTGGCACAAGGGCCCCATTGTGCTCCATGCTATACAAAGACAGAGAAAGATAGGGTCCTCACCTTGAGAGTTCACAGTTTAAATAGGTTATAGTTTTCAGTGCAATCAGCTGTATTAATTCCCCCGAGTTTTAAACCAATCTTAAGACTTGTGTATCAGTTGAAAGCAGATGGTAGAATCTGCTTCTTGACAGTTCACTCACATCGTACTGTAGTTCATATCAGCATCACCCTCCTCTAGATTATCTCACCGAAGCCAAGCTGTGGTTCCCTCTACTATACGTAACTTTGAGAAACCTAGATCAACACTGCTGTTACTGAGCATCATCAAGAGACAACGGATGACAAGAATTTCAAAACACCCCCACTGACAGCACAGTAGATCCTGTCCTGACATTGTACCCAGGATGAAAGATTCATGGACCTGATCCGATATCAATGGAAAGTTTTCAACTCTTTCACTGCCTTCAGTAAGAACCCCCCCACTGGCATATTAACTACCAGAGGGACATACGTCCCAGGGTCCATGCGGGGAGGGAGGCCCACAAATGATCCTGGATCATTTGTGAGTCCCCCCCGCCCCATGTGAGCCCTGGGATCCCTCCGGCCCTCTTGTGGCAGCGACGCGCGGCAGTCACGTTATTCTCTCTGCCTAACCTACCTCACAGGGTTGTTGCGAGGATTAAAAGTTGTGTTAAACCGTTGTATGTAAAGCGCTCTGAGTGGCAAGGGGGTGCTATATAAAAATAAAGATTATTATTATTATTGCAAACTCTTCTGTTTGAATCAGAAGGCTGGCTTATGAAAAATATGTTTCAGGGCTACATTGGAATCAATACAGACCTGCAACATAGTTTAAATTCATGTTGCAGGGCTGCACTGGTTACACTGTAGCCCTGCAACATGCATTTTTCATAAGCCAGCCTCCTGATTTAGATGAAGGGGTTGGCGATAGCGCATGGGGCGCTTCCGGTGCTTCCTCTCCATAGCGTGGCAAGGAAGCGCTGGGCGTGCTGCAGGGGTTGCGGTGCGCTGGAGTCTTCTGGAGCAAGCAGCCGAAGCAGTTGGCCGGCAGGAGGTCTATGTGGGGGCTGGGTGGAATAGGCGGTCTTTCTGCAGGGTCTAGGGGGGGAGGGGTGGGGGAGAGCCACTTCAGTAGTTTTCAGATGAACAGTGTTAATGGAAGTAGCACTGGGTCAATTCCACCCCTAGCTGAGACAATGATCACTGAGCCGTGATTGCCACCCTCAAACTATAGTTGTTCGTAAGAACGCTCACTTAGAAATACAAACAGAAGGCAAGTGTGTACTCCTGATTTTTCAAGGACTACATACTCCTCTTTTTACTCCTAAATAATGCTGGTGTCACTCTCTGTTCATTTGAACGCTTCAGGAGGACAAGAGAACGAAAGCCAAGCACGCTAAATTAACTGCTCACTGGTACGTAGTTTAAAAGATATAGCTTTCCCCGCTATTCTATGGAAAATCTCCCGGGCTCCAACAGGAATAGTTATCATGCAGTACAATGTCAGGGTGGGCCAAATCCTGCCTGCAGGAGTTTGTTTTAAATTTTTATTTAGGGCCTTTCCAGTTTCTGGATCTGTCCCATGGATCCAGTCCCAACCCTCTAGCCCTGAGAGTGTGAGCTCAAGGGAAGGGAGCGAAGATGAGGGCATGCACTGAACGACAGGGGATGGATCCATGGTCTGGGCCCTCCCCCAATCCTGAACACACACCCCTTAAGCACCCCACTCAACTCCTATCCAGCCCACAGCTCTTGTACTAAATTCTGAGATGGCCTGCAGGAGAGAGGAGGTTCCCAACCCCATCTGTACATCCTGCACACAATAGTTCATTTGCAAGCCATGCAATCGGATTATATTCATATTCAGATACAGCCCACATAACCTGTAACCTTTTAGCTATTGCAAACTCTTGCTGCTGAGCCGAGATCTTCAGAGGGTAGGAGCCCGAGGGCCTTCATTGTGCTAGGCGCTACAGAACAGTGGGTCTCAAACTGAGGGCAAAGAAGGTATTTTGTGGGGGCTTGAGAAGAAGCACAGCTATCAAGCACTTAGCTTCATCGCAAATTGTGCAGGTAGGAAGAGGGAGAGTCAGAGACAAAGGGGAACAGAAAGGGGAAGGAAGGTGTATGCATGCATGATGCGGGAGGGGCCTCAACTACCACAGGCAAGAGAAAGGAGGGGAGGTTTAAACCATTTGAGAACCACTGCTATTGAACATATTATAATATAAACATGGTCCTTGCTCCAAAGAACTCAAGATCTAAGATTACAACACCAGAGAACAGGTAGACGCAGACAGACCAAGGAAACAATAAGACGCCACTGGCTAGCACGATAGGCAGTGGTCATTCCATAACAGCCACCAATACTTTCCTCTAGCTTTCTTCCAACCAACACAGCTCCTCATCCCTTTCAGCTCTCCGTTGCTAAGGACCATATTTTGACTGACCATCACATGTTCAAGTCTTAGAAAGATGAGCTAAGCCCACCCCTGAGCCACATCTTTGTTGACCCAAAAGAAAGAAAATTTTCCATTGCTTCAGGCTGTGTTCTCAGCTGCGGCAGCAGCGGCGGCAGTGGGAGGGGCGAGGGAAGACACGGCAGCGCGGAGGAGCCGGCACGAATGGGGATCTGCTGCTTCTCCTCTCGCGCATTTTAGGGCGCAAAATCCTGCCCTGACACGCGCCAGAGAAAAGCTGCGGCAGATCCCCCTTCGCAGCGGCTCTTTTCCCGTCGGCCGGCTCCACTGCGCTACCGCGTCTTCCCTCGCCCCTCCTGCTGCTGCCATTGCCGCCGCAGGTGGGAATGCAGCCTTATTCTAGCACTCTTTTCTCTAGCCATAATCCCTGACAGCATTAAACACTGCTCAACCAGATGGGGTAGGGTGGCCAGATATACAAATTTCAGCGGACACTTATGAGAAATACAGGTTGCACTGGCTTCAGTGCAGCCCTGCAGCCTGTATTTCTCATAAGCGTCTACCAAAATTTGCCTACTGGCCACCCTAAGAAGGGGTGGACCACTGCAAAAATAAAAGCAGATGTAATTTATTGCTGTGTTTAAGTGAGAAAAGCATAAGTCTCTCATTCTCTGAAGTAATGCGACTAGCCAGTAAGTTTTTATCACCCATCTCCTCAAGGGTCAAAATCACTGAAGCTAGGGCTGAAGCATCAGACTGCATATTTAATCAGTGCATAAGCAGCGGCACGTATTTTAAAATGTATTACCTCCAGGAGATACATTATATACACACAGGCAAACTTTGCTAGTTAACACCTGCCTATAACAATCCCTTCTCCAGGGGTGATGTATGTTTGCCCCGTTACAAACTCCCTGTCTGAACTAGCCCTAGTATAATGATCAGGGCCAGTCCTAACTGTTCAGGGAGCCAGGTTTGTAATGCTGAAAGATGGGAAGGGAGGGGGTGTCCACCCATGTTCTTCCACTGCAAAGAAATCTATAGCAGGATTGCTATAGATTTTAGATCAAATTTGGATTAAATTTGCCAAACCCTATTAGACTGAACACCCCAATATAAACAGATCGTTGCCTTGGTCCCAGTGGGGTTCATCGTATAGGGCAAGCGTGGCCCAAGTTCCCAACCCCAACAGCCACGTATCAATATCTTCATATGGCTGGGAGCCCCAAGCCACACTTGTGCACACACAAACCTCGTCTACCTTGAGATTGGCTGGTGGCGCTGCTGCTCTGTGGTTCTGGCTCCTCAGATTTTGAGGAGCTGCAGCAATTCAGCTGCCGAGACTAAAGGGCAATGAAGCAAAGCACAGGCGGCTTCAGCGCTATCTCAGAGCTGCATGCAGCTCCCAAACCCCAGTTTGTCCACTCCTGATAAGAGTGACTGTTCTGCATTTCCGTACCTCTCCATTTTGTTTACCTTTTGAGAACACGCTTAGTTTCAAAGAAAAGTTCTTTAACAGGTTGAAAACTCAAAACCATAATGAAAAGAGGGCTAGATTTTTCTGGAAATGTTATTCAGGACGTATGTAAAAGTAAACAGACTGACTGACCTCTTGTCAAAACTGCCATTTGGGAAATATACTGATCTCTAAAAAAAAAATAACGTTAGCCCCCCCACAATGAAATCCAGTATCCTCTCATTTTCCTCTTCTTCCCCTGCCACAGCTCTCTTTCAGTACACAAAACCGCGTCTATTTCTATGTTCTGTACAGCACCAGGTACATGACCAGCGCTATATAAATGTTTATTATAATAATAATAATAAAAATAATAACAAAACCTCATTCCCTAAGAAGTCAGGCTACTGGAGCAATTACCGCTTGCACATAAGAACAAAATGCTGTTTAGTTTGGACGTACTGGGTGTTTTTAGACAAGCGCCTCCCCACCTATTATCCACCAATCACGCATGTTGCAGGGCCTCATTGGCGCCCTATGCAACCCTGCAACAACTTGCATGATGGGTGGGTGATTGGTGGGGAGTAGGGTTGCCACTTGTGCAGATTTTTAAGGAATACTTATGTATTTTTCATAAGTGTGAAAGCACTAAATTCACCCACTATATCATTAAGGCCTGACGTGTCTAAATTCACCCACTATATCATTAAGGCCTGATCCAGAAAGGCACTTAGAGGTCCACAGCAGCTTTCTAAACAACATCTTTACTCCTCAGAGGGCTGCAGGAAAAACTTCACAACTCTCCTTATCCTGGGTGCTGCAGTCATTAAGAGCCAACATTTTACACCTTCCGCTCACACGATGTACCATACTTAGGATGCACTGGGTTAATTACAAAGAACATTCAGAGCTCGGGTTCCTACCTGTGAGAGGAGGAGAAAGTGGCGCAAGACTTCATATCCAATGAGGGATCAGTCAAGTCCAGCTCAAATATTTCCAGGGAAGCATTAGTACTGAACGTTGCGTCCAACTGCTGAGCCGATGTACCTAGAATAGAAACATACCGTTGGAGAAAAGTGGCATGCTACAAAAGGATCATCCCATTCCAAACTACAAAGAGCTTCAGCACGTGAAAAGGGAAGGAAGATTTCAGCGTTGAAGACGTGAAATCTAGTTCACTCGGCGAGCGCAGGACAGCGGAGCGGGTCACACAGGCCCTCCCACGGGAGGAGTGAGCGGCGAGGCCCCGCCCCAGGGACGCCAATGGGGCTTGTCTGTTAGCTGGGCGCAGGCGCAGGAGAGCAGAGCAGGTCACCCAGGGCCCCCCACAGGAGGAATGAACGGCGAGGCCCCACCCCAGGGACACCGACGGGGCTATTTCAACAGCGGCTTGTCCGCTAGCTGCACTGGCGGCGATGCACCGAAGGGACGCGCGGATAAGGGCGTGGCCCTTCTGAGGCCCTTGAGACCGACTGGCTACACCTCCAACTTCTTTTGAGTCCAACGACCTTCGTTTGGTATGGGGAAAAATAAGAGGAAGAGGGCTGCTGCGCTCTCTCTTATGGAGAGGATAGGTCCTAAAGGCAAGCAGTCAAAACTTACCAGCTATATGTCACTCCCGGAACATTCTGTTGTCCCAGATAAGTCTCGGCCCCCTCTTTATCAAACCCTTTTGCTTGCCTAGCCAATGTGGGCGACAATACCTTGGGAATGTTGCATCAGGAGGCAAGCAAGGACAATTACTTATCTAAATTACTCCAGTCTTATTTATTTATTTATATTTATTGGCCACCCCCTCATGCCTATGGCATCCCGGGGCGGCTCACAAGTTAAAACAATAATAAAATACATAAATCACCATCAATATAAATAATTAAAACTACCCCCCCACTCCCGTCCGAAGGCCTGGGCGAACAGCCAGGTCTTACAGGTTCAGCAAAAAGCCATCAGACTTGGAGCCAGGTGAGCTTCCTCCAGGAGGGAGTTCCAGAGCGGCGGCCCGGCCACCAAGAACGCACTCTCCATCGTGGCTCCCCATTCAACACGGGGGACCTCCAGGAAGGTGTCCCCGGCAGACTGCAGGGGTCGCCCTGGGGCCTGGAAGGTGAGGCGGTCCCCAAGGTATGAGGGGCCCAGACCGTATAGGGCTTTATAAATCAACACCAGCACCTTGAATCTGGCTAGGTATGCTATAGGCAGCCAGTGCAGAGTGCGGAGCACAGGTGTAATATGCTCCTGTCACCTCGGCCCTGTAAGGAGATGGGCCGTCGCATTCTGCACCAGCTGCAGCCTCTGAACCAGAACCAAGGTAAGCCCCACGTAGAGCGCATTGCAGTGGTCTAGCCTCGAGCTGATGAAGGCATGAATAAGAGTAGCCAGGTCAGGCCCAGAGATGTATGGGCACAGCCTCCGCACCAGATACAGCTGGCGGAAGGCGGCTTTAGCCACCGCCTCCACCTGCTGATCCAGACAGAGGCCCGGATCCAAAACTACCCCCAGACTCCGAACCTGCTGGGTTATGGGAGGGCAGACCCCCCCACCCCCACCAGAGGTGTCGGCACCTCCCTCGCCCACCACCATCACCTCCGTCTTATCAGGATTGAGCCTCAGTCTGCTCTGCCGCATCCAATCCGCCACAGCCTCCAAACATTGGGAAAGCAACGAGACAGCGGGACCTGGGTCGGTCGAAAACGAGAGGTACAGTTGAGTATCATCAGCATATTGGTGACATCGCACCCTGAACCCTCTCACGATCTCCCCCAGGGGCTGCATATACACATTAAACAAAAGCAGAGACAGAATCGAACCCTGCGGAACGTCGCAGGTCAAAGCCCAGGAGCTCAATGTTTCAGCTCTTAGCACCACCCACTGGCTTCTCCCCGAGAGGAACGAGCGGAACCACCCAAGGACAGTCCCATCCGGACCCCCCAGGTCTCTCAGCTGTCTCAGCAGCAGCCCACGGTCCACGGTATCAAAAGCGGCCGAGAGATCTAGCAGGATCAAGAATGTAGAACATTCTGCATCCATCTCCCGGCGGAGATCGTCCACCAAAGCCACCATTGCCGTCTCAGTACCATAGCCAGGGCGGAACTCAAACTGAAAAGGGTCAAGGAAGCTGACACGGTCCAAATGTACCTGGAGATGCAGAGCCACGGCCCGTTCAATAACCTTCCCTAAAAAGGGAAGGTTAGAGACAGGACGGTAACCGGGAAGTGTGTCCACATCCAACGAAGGCTTCTTCAGCAGGGGGCGCACCACAGTCTCCTTGAAACTGGGCGACAACCTCTCCTGCCGAAAGGACGCGTTAACCACCCTCGCCAGAACCTACCCCAATGTCTCTCTGGAAGCTTTTACCAACCAGGATGGGCACGGATCTAGTTCACAACTTGTGGCTCGAACAGACCCCAAGACATCCACCGTATCGGCCAGCGTCACTTCCTGAAACTTCTCCCAGAAAGATCGACCAGACAGTGCCTCTATAACCTCACGCGCCTCACCTACCGCATCCAACCCGGTGTCGAAATTACTCTGTATCTGAGCGATCTTGTCTGCAAAGTAGGTGGCGAACTCCTCACAGCAGGCCTGGGACAAGTCCCCGTCCAGGCGGAGGGAGGCCGGACTGACCAGCCCCTGCACCACCCAGAACAGCTCTGCTGGATGCGACTTTACAGACACTATGAGGGCAGCAAAGAACTCCTTTGCTGTCCTCACAACCTCAAATTCCTTCTTTGCTGACCTCACAGCCTCAACATAGGACCGCAAATGGGTCCTATGGAGAAGTCGGTCAGATTCAGAGCGAGTCCGACGCCAGTGTCGCTCTAGTCTCCTGCCTACCTGCTTCATATACCGCAGCCCCTCAGTAAACCAAGGGGCCCTATGGTGACGATATGGGGGCAGGGGACATCTCAGAGCCACCCTATCGATGGCTGCCCTCCGCAAGGTGTTCCAATGCTGTACCAACACATCGACAGAGTGGCGGTCAGGGTCCAGGTATAACTCCCTCAGAGCCTCCCGGAACCGCTGTGGTTCCATCAGCCTCCGAGGGCGGACCAACCCAACTGGTCCATTCCCCTTCTGGAGGGGGTGCGCTAGGAGGCTGGTCTGCAGGAGATAGTGGTCCGTCAATGACAAGGGCATAGATCTCACATCCCCCACTAACGAATCACCCGCCTCAAGGCCAGAACAGAAGACCAGGTCAAGGATATGTTCCCCCACATGAGTTGGGCAGTTGACCACTTGGGACAAGTCCATGGTTGCCATGGCGGCCATGAACTCCCGCTCTGCTCCTACAAGGCCAGCATCGACATGAGTGTTGAAGTCCCCAAGGACCATGGTCCTGGGGGAGTCCAGCACTACCTCCTAGGCCAGCTCTGCTAGAGCGGCAAGGGATGCCGCTGGGCAAGAAGAGGCCTGGTATACCAGTAACACCCCAAGCTTGCCCCCAGCCAAATCAAACACCTCCACTCCCGGAATCTCCTGGACCTGATATCTCCTGACTGACCAGTCCTCCCTAAAAATGATAGCTACACCTCCCGTACGAGGCTGGTGCTGCACAGCATATCCAGCCGGCACGAGGTCCACCAGAACTGGTCCAGCACCCTCGTCCAGCCAGGTCTCTGTGATGCACGCAAGGTCTGCCGCCCGATCCCGGATAACGGGGGCCTTGTTCACTACAGACCTTGCGTTCAACAGCATCAGCCCCCCACAGGTGGACCCTGGACAGGTGGATCCATCCTCACCCTTGGTGTGTGTGTGTGTGTGTGACCCTCCTAACCTCCACCAGGAACCTTGGTCCCCTGGGAGGACGAGTCACCTGCCCCCCGAGGACCATACCGTCCTCGCCCCAGAACCACTCCTATAGCCACCCCCTCCACCACCTCCTGGCCCCAGCCTCTGGGCTGCCCGCCCTGCCTCCGGAGCCCGTATCCCCCCTCCCTCCCTCCTCCACCCCCCGCCTCCAGCTGTGTCCCCTGCTGCCACCAGGAGTCAACACCAGAGACCCTACCCCTATTTTTCTTCACTAATTGAGTTGGATGATGCTACGAGTTCGTTACATATGCAAGGTGGCACAAAGTATCCGCATTGGCATGATTTGGTGGATTTGCTCAAGGTCCAATGTTCGAAGCCAAACTATTTCCTTGTTATTTGCCAACAGCAGATATGGACAAAACACTGACTTCGGTTATGGGGCAGCTCCAAGAGTTGATGGGCAAAGTTGATTATATTATGAAAGCAAAATATATCCCTAGGGAGGAGGTTAGGCTAGGGAATCGACCCCCCATTATCCAGCAGGAGAAGGGTGAGGCTCTCAGGACATTTGTTAGATCCCATTTAAGGGGACAAAGGCAGGACCCTCAAGGATTCAGAAAGGAGAAAAGTTTTCAAGGTAGAGGATCAGGCCTTGTTAATTCAGGTGCAGCCCCTTGCCAATGGGTTTTTACCCAGATGGGAATCAAAAAGTACTAGTTCAGGAAAATATTCTACAAATAACTGGGCTAAAATTATTAGACTCAGATATTTTAGAGGTGAGGGATTTATCCCAAAATGGGTTTACTAGAAAGTTGCAAATTAAATTTTCTCAGAGGGAAACTGTTAGGAGACTTTTTTTTGCAAGGAAATCTCTTCTAGCTAAAGGGATCTCGATTGACAGGGCTCTCTCTTTTGTTTGGATTAAGGACAAAGTGGCACCCCAGGGCAAGATAGAGATTGATCCTTGTGAGGGTTGTATGGATATGGGCCCTGGCCAACCGTGCATGGAGCACAATAACGGCCCTGAGTTACAGAGTGTCAGTTCGGAGCTCCACCTAGTTATGAGCTCAAACAGAGGAGCAAGCTTGATGGATTTAATTAAGGATATAGGAGAAGTCTCAAATAGGGAATTGGAATTCTGTACAGCGTTTGACAAATTACCAGTTATCGATCACGATCTGATTATACAGAAGTTAAATGCACTACAGGCCAAATTGGGGAAAAACATGCTTGATTTCTGTGCCCAGGGACTTAGCCTAAATGCCGACACTTAAAGAAAGGCAGGGGTTCAAATTAGCAAGCATAAGGCTTTGGTCGTTTCAAATCTAGCTGATGGTGGAACATCGCATGCCAAATCTAGCTCAGAGAATAATGCCCAGAGGACTAATGTACAGAGGGTGGACACCGAGAAGGTATTACCTAGTAGTAGGGGGGCAAGCAGTACCATGAGGAACAACTCAGGTCATCCTGGGGAAAGGGATCTTTCCAATCAGAACAGTAATTTATGACTTTCAGCTGCCTCCCCCCGCAAGTCTACCAGAGGTAGTACAGTTAAGGTAATGACATGGAATATCGTGGGGTGGAAAGGTTTGATGAAAAACTATTTTATAGAACTTACCTCGGAGTACCATATTTTGTGCTTACAAGAAACCTGGGTAGATGAGGGTGAGACCGTACAATTCCCAGGATTTGATATCTGGACAAGTCTGGCCACTAGGGTAGCTAAATTTGGCAGAGCCACTGGTGGCTTAGCCATTTTGGTTAATCAAAAGTTCCAGATGCATTCATGTTTAATATCCCTAGGCAATTCCTGGGAGTATTGGATAAGGATATCCTGGAAGCAGTTGCTATCCTTGATGATAATAAACATTTATTTACCTCCCGTGAGGGACATTTATGATAGGGTTAGTTTTTGGTCCCAGTTGGAGGAGTACCTTGTTAATTTAGAGGACGGATACCCTGATTCTACTACTATTCTTATGGGGGATTTTAATTCTAGAATTGGCAACTCGGACTTAGCTATTATAGATCGAATGGCCTAAGAGGAGGATTTCCTTTTCCTTCCCAAGTCCTCCAGAGATTTACTTCTGAATTTGTTTGGTCTTCAATTTCTGCAGTTTTTATATAGGGTAAATTACAAAGTATTAAATAGCAGAACTCTCTCAGATCCCTGGGGAGACTGGACTTCTGTATCTACCAGAGGCATTAGCGTAGTCGACTCCATGTGTGCCCCTGGGATTTTTTGGGATTCTAATTCGGATTGTCAGATTCTGCCTTATGGTTCCAGTGACCATCAACCACTTCTGTTGGAGATGGACTAGTTTTAGTCCTCCCGCAAGGAGGATGGTGAATCAGGCTGTGGCTCATCTAGCATTACAGGGTCACGGGTCTCCTGGTGGAACAATTCCGTTGCGGAGAATGCTAGAGTGGTGCTTGCATCCGAGGAATTGATGGGGTACAGGGAAGAAATCATGGGGCTTGATCCAGCCAACAATTACTTAACCCCTGTTTTTTTTAATATTATCACTCAGCTTAAAAATAAACTCTTTACCCCTGAAAGATGCAATCCCAACCCCTCCTCCGCTCTGTGGTTTGATAAAGAATGCAGAGAATATAAGCGAGATCTAAATAGGAAGGCGAGACATGCAAAAAATACTCTTTCCTCTTTTTGGCGCTTGCTAGTAATTCAAGCCAAAGCTAAGTACAAAAGTCTGATAAGAAAGAAAAAATATAAGTATCAGCATCAATTGTGGAGACAATTGGAGGAGGCTATTTCTAACAAGGATTTTACTGCATTCTGGCAACTGGTTAAAAATGGATCTGGCAACTACGGCCCCAATTATGATCCCAATAATACAAATACAGTATGGCAGCAGTACTTTAACGTTATTTTTAATAGGTATCCGGAAGATCATAGTATTTTGGGAAAAGATCTGGACTGCTGCCCTTGGTGGCCGTCGGTAACGGACGCAGAGGTTAGGAGTTTGCTCTGTGACATCTCCAGTAATAAAGCCCCTGGAGAAGATGCACTCCCTGGTGAGCTCTTACATCACCACATCGATTGGTGGGTGCTGGTCCTTTGTAATTTATTTATTTACCTATATTTATTTATTTTATTTTTTTTCAGACTTATATCCCGCCCCCTCCTGCAATGCAGCTCGGGGCGGCTTACAACAATAATAAAAACAATTAAAACAGTTAAAATATAAATATAAAACATCAAAAAACAGGGTTAGGAAACAATAATAAATAGATAAATGGGCAGGGGATTAAAATCACCCTCCCCCTCCCTCCCTCCCAAAGGCCTGGGCAAACAGCCAGGTCTTACAGTTCCGCCGAAATGTCAAAAGGCTTGGGGCCAGGCGAGCTTCCTCCGGAAGGGAGTTCCACAGCCGCGGCCCTATCACCGAGAATGCTCGCTCCATCGTGGCCCCCCGCTTCACACGGGGGACCTCCAGGAGGGCACCCCCGGCAGACCGCAGGAGTCGTTCCGGGGCGCGAAGGGCGAGGCGGTCCCTAAGGTAAGAGGGGCCAAGGCCGTATAGGGCTTTATAGATCATTACTAGGACCTTGAACTTGGCCCGGCACACTATCGGCAGCCAGTGCAGCGCTCGGAGCACCGGTGTAATGTGCTCCCGGCGACCCGTCCCCGTAAGAAGACGGGCCGCCGCATTCTGCACCAGCTGCAGCCTCCGGGCCAAGAACAAGGGAAGCCCCACGTAGAGCGCGTTACAGTAGTCGAGCCGCGAGGTGACGAAGGCATGGATGAGGGAGGCCAGGTCCGGGCCAGAGACATACGGACGCAGCCTACGTACCAGATAAAGCTGGCGGAAGGCAGCCTTAGCGACTGCCTCCACCTGCCGCTCCAGCCGCAGGTCTGCGTCCAATATGACCCCCAGACTCCGGACCTGCTGAGCTACAGGGGGGCAAACCCCCCCAACCAGGGGGGCCACCACCCCCTTCGCCCTCCCCACCACCATCACCTCCGTCTTATCTGGGTTGAGCTTCAGTCTGCTCCGCCGCATCCAATCCGCCACGGCCTCCAAACATTGGGATAGCACCGAGACAGCAGGGTCTGGGTCGGTAGAAAACGAGAGGTACAGCTGAGTATCATCAGCATACTGGTGACATCGCACCCCGAACCCTCTCACGACCTCCCCCAAGGGCTGCATATAGATGTTAAATAATAATGGAGACAAGATCGATCCCTGCGGAACGCCACACGGTAAGGCGCGGGGGCTCGATGTTTCCTCCCCCAACACCACCCGCTGGCTCCTCCCCGAGAGGAATGAACGGAACCATTCAAGAACAGTCCCGTCCAGACCCCCCCGGTCACGCAGTCGTCTCAACAGCAGCCCATGGTCCACGGTGTCAAAAGCGGCCGAGAGATCGAGCAGGATGAGAAATGTCGAACATCCCGCATCCATCTCCCGGCGGAGGTCGTCCACCAAGGCCACCAACGCCGTCTCGGTGCCATAGCCGGGGCGGAACCCAGATTGAAAAGGGTCAAGGAGCCCGATATTATCTAGATGACCCTGGAGCTGGAGCGCCACTGCCCGCTCAATAACCTTCCCTAAAAAGGGAAGGTTAGAGACAGGTCGGTAGCTGGCGAGCGCGTCTACGTCCAACGATGGTTTTTTCAGCAGGGGGCGCACCACAGCCTCTTTAAGACAAGGCGACAACCTCCCCTGCCGAAGGGACGCATTCACTACCCTCGCCAGATATAGGTAAATTCCTCATGGGTGGAATGCTAGTACCATAACTCCAATATATAAGCAAGGTGATAGATTATCGCCGGCTAATTATAGACCAATTAGCCTGATTTATATATTAGTCAAGGTGTACGCCAAGACCTTGTTAAATAGACTTGGAGTTTGGGTTGAATCCAACTTATTAGTGGCTGAAGAGCACATTTGATTACAAAGTATGTGTTGGGTAGGAAGACCAAATTATATGCAGTCTTCGTTGATTTGAGGGCTGCGTTTGATCTGGTTGATAGGAATTTATTATGGGAAAAACTTGGGAAATTAAAAATTGAGGGTAGATTGCTGTGGTTAATACAGCAGCTTTATACACACACAGAAATTAAGAGTATGGCTGGGAAATAATGGGCAGCTTTCTGACAGTATCCCTACTACGAATGTGTATTGGCTCCATCCCTGTTTAACCTGTTTATTAGTGATATTGTGGGGGCTTTGTCTGGATCTTGCTTTCACCCCCCTTTGATAGGGCAGAGACATTTATCCATACTACTGTACGCGAATGATATGATCCTCTTGTCACTTACTAAGGAAGGTACGAGGAGATTGTTAAAGCCTCTTGGGGATTATTGTTTTCTTAATAATCTAGAAATTAATTACACCAAATCAAAAGTAATGGTTTTTGCTAACTATTTTTCATCCAGCCAGTGGAAGATTGGGGAACATATGATTGAACAGGTTAAGATTTATAAATACTTAGGACTCCAGTTTCACTATTCTCATAGATGGACATCCTATCTCGACATGGTGAAACTGAGGGCTGCTAGAATGTCCAAAGGAATATTGAGTTTTTGGGGTTCTGCGGAAGCAGGACTGGTTAGGCTGGCCATGAAATTACTAAAACAGAAATTATTGCCCCAGTTGCTATATGGTGCGGAGATTTGGGGTCACTCATATACCCAGGGGCTGGAGCAGGCTCAAATGAGAAAATGCAAACGTGTATTGGGAGTTCCTCCATCTACCCCATCTGTCTTGGTAAGAGCCAAGCTTGGGTTTTTTCCTGTTAAACAGAAGGTCAAGCAAGCATTATTTAGATATTGGTCCCACCTGTCGCAGATGAAAGACACTAGGTTGCCCAGATTGTGCTTACTTGAACAAAAAAGCTCAAAATTAAAAAAATACATGGACCTATAGAACAGAAAGCCTCGTGCAGGCTTAAGGGATACCAATAATGGTGCCACCAAAACGTTTTTCCAGGAGTCTGAGGTCTCAGCTGGATTCCAGACTTAAAGATGTTTTTATTCAAACAGAGATGATGTGAGTTAAAGTCTCTTCGTTGGCTCCTGCTTATGCAGAGTTCAAAACCATTTTTCAGTTTGAGAACTACCTGGCGCAGCTGACGGACTCAAGAATTAGAGCGGCCTTTGCGCGGCTGCAGCAGTTTCCTTCGGCAATTTTGACAGGCAGATACAATGGGACGCCTTACAATTTGAGATTCTGTAGGTGTTCCCAAAATAAGGTGGAGGATCTTGAACACTACCTGTTGGACTGCCCGCTCACTGATTCACTGAGAAGATCATCTATCTACCTGTTATTGAAGGGGAAAGAACATTGGAATGCCAACTGGAAAATGGCTTACCTGATGGCTAATTCTAATGAAAAAATAATGAGAACTGTGGCTGAATTTGCCTGGCTGGTGGAGACTGGTAGGAAGAAATGACATTTGGTGTTAGAATAATGATAAGTATACTTGGCTATTTGGGGCTGCTTGTTTTTAGGGATCTGCTGTTGGTAACATAACCCTTGGCCACCAACTACTGCTTTAGACCAGGAGTTGGATTTACTGGTCCAGGCTATTTTTGCTCTAGGCAAGCAGTGGGGCGATGAACCTCCAATCCTGACCCACAGCTGTTTTTATTGTTTGGTGTAACTGAAAGTCCATATTCTCCATTATAGGAGAATTTATTTAGTATGAGGGGTTTCTTCTGTGTACGTTCTCTATACAAATATTCGCTCATCCTCAGGGGTCAAGTGCTGCCGACATAAGCCCCGGGAAGGGCAAGGCAAATTTTAAGAGATTTTAATCTTGTTTAATTTTGTTTTAAGTGTCAGATTTATTTTATTTTACTTTGCTGGTTTTACTTAAACCTGACATTTATATCATGGTAACCTGTTATTTTAATTACATTAATTATTCTTTTCTTGTAACTGAAATTTGATATTCAGAAGGCGAAAGTTTACACTTTTAGGGATTGTAGTTTAAGTGGCCGATATGTTCTCCTTTGTGAGATTTGTATTTTGTCCTTGTTATGACCCATGTTCAAGACAATAAATACTACTAGTTCATTCAAAAAACGCAGTAAAATTGGTTTTAGGTATCTCTCCACAAACCATCTTGCAGGTTTCCCCCCCCACCCTCCTTTTGCTGTTTTACAAACACATTTTCCTTGTTCAAACACATTTCTCTTCCTTTGTTGCTCTGTGAATCTAACAGGTGTGGATTACTATACTCCAAGGCTACAATCCACCAGCCATTTACTCTGGAGTAATCCCAGTGGTTAGGTGGATTGCAGCCTCAGAGTAGTGCTTACGAGCCTCAGTCAGACCCCAACCCCATTGTACAAGCAAACAAGAAGCCATTCCCTGCCCCCAAGTAGCTTACAATCTAAATACAAGAGAGAATAGGACAGATAGAGGGAGCAAAACCAGTAAGTGCTGTGGCAGTCAAAACTTTGACCATTGCTTGCTGATGGATAGGACTGAATGGCCCTAAGATCAGGGACGGCCCGAGGCATGTGCCACGGAGCCACCAGAGCCACAAACAGCTCCTCCCCATGTGCCGATCAGAAGGTTGTAGCCTTGTAAAGAAGGTTCTTCAAGATGGCACCTAACATTCTCACAACCGGGTTGTGCATGGTCACCCTATTCAAATAATAGACCACATGATGGTATCAACCTCCTGTAGTATAAAAAGTGCTCTCCCCCTCAGAATGACAGTTCCTTCCAACCCTTTCTAAAAATAGAAGGAAAAAATTCTATGCGAGGCTGGAAGGGTGGGTATTTGTGAGGATGTTCGAAGCCATCTCAAAAGAACTTTATTTACAAGGTAGCAACCTTCTGTTCTTCTTCGAGTGGCTCCTCACATGCTATTTTTACTAAATATGAACGTGTTTGTGTGATCAAATATTAATAGCATGCAGCTATTTTGATGTGGCCCAGAGGTTTTGTATGTTTTAAATATGTGAACAGGATTTTTTTATCCTGCTATGGCACTACCACTGATGGAGAGAGAGCGAGTTGTCCTACTGGAGTCCCATCCACTTACTGGAGGAGATGCTAGTAGGAGGGTTCTCTCAGTCTCCAAGTGGCAGGGTTTTACTCAGCAGCAAGGAGTTCCCAGTGTAAACTAATGTTCTGTCCATCACATCTTAATGCTGAAAACTCTTTGTTGCTGGATTTTTGGAGGCTCCGCCTACAATGGACAAGCCCCTCCCTAGAGCTCTGCCAGCCATAAGGTTCTGCCAACCCGCCGGCGGCAAAGCCGCCAGCAGACCGGCAAGCCTTTGGGGCCCCGCAGCAAGGCCTGGCACATGGCCCCTCAAACGCTTGGACCGGCCCTGTCAGGGATCCATGGTCACGGTGTTTTCTGCATTTTCTCCAATGGCAATGCCGTGAACATAGCTCCCTGCCTACGATTTAAAGGGGAGAAGATGTGGATAAAAATAAGCAAAGCTACAGTAAATTTAAAGATAAAAAACCAAACCAAAACATTCCTTTATGCAGGCTAGCATTTTGGTTTATAAGGAAGCTATTATTTCCAATGTTGAAAAATGACTTCCAGTGAACAGTACATTACATGCTTAGGGCACTTTCCAACATGCATAAATGTGCAGAAAAGTGCCCGATTTGCCTCCGTGAGAAACTGCAAGAGGCAAACCAGGCGCGGCTTTCATCATGTGGGGGAAACAAAGCCACACGGCTTTGGCGGCGATCATGCCGGAGATGCAAAGCTGGATTTTGGGGCTTTGCATCCCCCGCATGATGGCCACCAAAGCCACGTGGCTTTGCTTTCCCACGTGACAAGAGCTGTGCCTGATTTGCCTCTTGCAGTTTCTCATGGAGGCAAAGTGGGCACTTTCATGCGCGTTTATGCACATCCAAAAGCACCCTTAGCCACAATCTCAACCTTCCAGAGAATCATTTTACTGACTATAAGCTCCAAGTACACCATATACGTAGACAATCCATACAAATATTAGTAGGAACAGCATGCTCTTCAATATCTTACCTGTGGCTAGGTAAACAGGGTGCTGCTGAGCAGGGCTCCAGGCCTGGACAGCAGTACGATCAATCTCCTTTAGCTTCATCCTGCTAAGAGAAGGAAATACAAGAACATGGGATAATAAGTCACCAACAAAATGAAATCTGATGTACACGGAATGTTAAATACAGAGTGCCAGGAGGAGGGGAACACTAGTGTATTTGTGAAATCTATAGGGAAAGGATATTTGCCATTATAGGTTAAATATATCCAGGTAATTATGGGAAGACAGCAATAACCATGAATTATTGTGAAGTCACGTTCTGCTAACAAGAAAGAGGCTGTATAGTAAAACATGGGGTACTTTCAGACATGACGCTAACCACCCTTTAACCACCCTTGGTGGTTATTTATGCATGTTGCAGGGCTGTATTGGTGCCCTATGCAGCCCTGAAACATGCATAAATAACCACCAAGGGTGGTTAAAGGGTGGTTAGCGTCATGTCTGAAAGTACCCATGGTCTCTTGCAGTCTCTCTCTCTCTTTTTAAAAAAGAAAAAGAAAAGAACCACTCCCATGTTTCTACATGTCAAAACGGAGACCTAAATAAGATGCAGTAAACAAGGGATGGGGAACCACAGGCTCAGGGGCCAAATGTGGCTAGTTACTTCTAGTTTTGTATGTGGCCGCTCTCAAGTTCCTGGACCTGCCACCTAGATCCAGTTCCTAGCCTCAAGCTCTGAAAAACTGAGCTCAGGGTAAGGAAGCAGAGATGAAGGCAGGCACACAAGGATTGTGGACTTATCCATGTCATAGATCCATGATCTGGACCTTCCTCTTCCCCCAATTTCTATGCAGCCTTCAGAGCTTGTACTAATTTTCGAAGTGGCCCTTGGGACGGAAAAGGTTACCCACACTTGCAACAAATGATAGATACTAGAGCACAACTGAAGTATAATTAGCAACTTGTTTTTGATACAAAATTTTAAAACTTGATTCAAACATGTGGAAGTACTTCTCAACACTTTAGGAACTGTAAGATGTGGTTCAAAGTGCCTGCAAGTTTATTTTACATCTGTTTTTCAACATTTACAAAATAAAAATAAAATGCACAAAACCAGTTAAATTATAGTGTCTAACTAGAATCAAGAAAACCCTTCAAAGAAATGCTTCAGCTTGCTCTTTGATATTAATTCACTAAAAGGGACAACTCCAGGTTGCTGTTATTTTTGGTGTTACTTGTTTTTAAGGTGTTGACTGCATTCAGATTAAACACTGAGTTTAAGTTTACTTAATTTGAATACTGTACAAGTTTTTGCTTTCCTTTGCTTATTTCTGGAGCCTTCACAACATGCATAGTAAGCAATTTATTAGACACACAGATTCCTAAAAGTTGCCACAGCTGTCGTTTTGTAAAATAGACATACTAAATTTCTAGAGAATTTTCTAATACTGGTGTTCTCTTTAATGATAAGGGACACAGTTAACTAAATTCTAGCCAACTTCAAAGAATGAGTTTAAAATATTGTAGTGTCAGGCAACTACCAGCTGGTTCTAAATACCCCTCAATTGTTTGTGGTGTGACAAGTTCAACCACACTCACCTACTTTTAAATGTTTTCCTTTCTATCTGTAAAACCACATCAACAAGCGAAAGCGCATGACTCATTCTACAAGAAAAGCTGTGAAACCAGTTATGAACAAAGAAAATACCGGAGGCAGAAATGATAAAATATGGTTTAAAATCTCTTCCAGTTATAGTAGCCTTAAAAGTTACTTCCACTAAGACGCGCCTAAGGCGCTGGTGAGGCACCTGCGGGACAGTACAGGGGTGGGCGGGATCATTCTTGAATGGTTCAGCTCATTCCTGACCAGAAGAACTCAGCGGGTGGTGCTCGGTGACTGTTTTTCATCATAGTGGGACCTCTCGTGTGGGGTCCCGCAGGGTTTTGTCTTGTCCCCTCTCCTGTTCAACGTGTACATGCAGTCGCTCAGCAAGGTGATCAGGGGGTACGGGGTGAAGTGTCACCAGTATGCGGATGACACCCAACTGTACCTCTCATTTTCAAATGACCCTGGCCTGGCTGTCTCGGTGCTTACCCAGTGTTTGGCAGCTGTGGGGGACTGGATGAGGGCTAATCGACTGCGACTGAATCCTGACAAGACAGAGGTGATGTTAGCAGGTAAGTCGGTGGATGTGACAGCCCCCTCGATTGATGGGGTCTGTCCTCCACTGACTTCCCAAGTGCGGAACTTGGGGGTGCTCCCAGATGCGCAGCTCCGCCTGGATCTCAAGGTGGAGGCTGTGGAGAGGAGTGCCTTCCGCCAGTTACATCTGCTGCGGCGTCTTCAACCGCTGATTTTGTTCCGGACCTGGCCACGGTCATCTATGCTTTTATTACCTCTTGGTTAGACTATTGTAAGCGCTCTACGTGGGACTACCTATGGTGATGACTCGGAGGCTGCAGCTGGTGCAGAATGCGGCGGCCCGGCTCTTGGTGGGGCTGGGTCACCGGGAGCACATTACACCAGTGCTCCGATCCCTGCACTGGCTGCCAATAGTCTTCCGGGCTCGATTCAAAGTGTTAGTTTTAACCTATAAAGCCCTACATGGCTTGGGCCCTGCTTATTTGCGAGACCGCCTCACCCCTCGGGTTCTGGATCGGCCTCTACTGTCATCAGGGGACGCCTTGCTGGAGTTCCCCGGGTTTTCTGGGGGACCACGCAGAATAGGGCGTTCTCTGTGGCTGTGGAACTCCCTCCCCGTGGGGACACGTGTGGCCCTGGACCTTCCAGCCTTCTGTAGAAACTGCAAAACCTGGCTGTTCCGTCAGGCATTTGGGGAGGGAGAGGGGGAGGGAGTGGGAGGATGAAGGTGGGGTTGTTTTTTAATGTTTGTTGATTTTTGATTTATGTTTTATAATGATAGATTGTTTTTAGCTACGTGGGTCACCTGTAGCAGGAAGCAGCAGGATAAATTTTCAAAAAACAAACAAACAAACAAAGAAGAGCAGGTTAAAAAGTTTTACAGAGGTGAGTTTTGTAATCTGAGTGTTCCCCTTTAAATCCTCCCTTCTCTCCTCATAAGATGACTGTCCGTATAAGTATGTGTTATAATAATAAATGTCTGAAGTGTTTGCCTATTTGTATTCATGGAATCCTCTGAAAAACCTTCCAAATGAGGTGGGAAAGAAGGGTGATAGATTCAGCTGCCAGTGTTGTCACAGTGAATGCAATTCAGTGACCTGGAGGAGTGTGTTCTGCCAGGGTGTAGAAGATGGCATACAGGAGATCTGCAGCCAGCATGGGGCAGCCAGTGGTGGCCTGAAAGGGGAGAGGGTTTCTCTGGAGCCAACATGGGGTGGGGGAAGGGACAGTAGTTTGATGTGGATGTGGGGCCAGTATCTCATGCCATTTTCTACCTATGAAATTTCACAAAGTACCTTGTTGGCATATTACATAAACACTTATATCTGTAAGTTCTAGAATATGTTCCTCCCAAATACAGACATTTTTAAACTGCTGTCTTCTGTCCGATCACCTATGAAAGGGTGGCATGGTCCTTGTAACAGTGCCAGGCAGTCTTTCATGACTGTAGCTTCACAGTAATAGTTCAAACAGAGTTGAAATGAAAAGACAAACTGCTCAACTCTTTTGCACCACCAGGCCCTAACCACCAGCACTGTGAATCTTCCAAATATAAACTAACAAAAACTGTGTAGTGCAGTGCAAAGGTTAATTGATAGTAGCAAGATAATATTTGGGGTGGGGTGGGGAGCTAACTAAAAAACTAGGGTTAAAGCAAAATATTTCTTCTTCTTTACATTTATTGGCCGCCCCCTCATGCCTACGGCATCTCGGGGCAGCTCACAACTAAAACAATAATAAAATACATAAAACCACAATATTTAAAACTACTCCCCCCAAATATTCCCCCTCCCTACCCTACCCTCCGAAGGCCTGGGCGAACAGCCAGGTCTTACAGGCTCGGCAAAAAGCCAGCAGACCTGGGGCCAGATAAGCTTCCTCCGGGAGGGAGTTCCAAAGCCGCGGCTCGGCCACCGAGAACGCCCTCTCCATTGTGGCCCCCCGTTTAACACGGGAGACCTCCAGGTAGGCGCCCCTGGAAGACCGCAGGGGCCACCTTGGAGAACGGAAGGCAAGGTGGTCCCCAAGGTATGAGGGGCCCAGACCGTATAGGGCTTTATAAACCAACACCAACACCTTGAATCTGGCTCGGTACGCTATAGGCAGCCAGTGCAGAGTGCGGAGCACAGGGGTAATATGCTCCCGTCGCCTCGTCCCCGTAAGGAGACGGGCCGCTGCATTCTGCACCAGCTGCAACCTCTGAATCAGAACCAAGGGAAGCCCCACGTAGAGCGCGTTGCAGTAGTCTAGACTCAAGGTGATGAAGGCATGAATAAGAGTGGCCAGGTTGGGCCCGGAAATGTATGGGCGCAGCCTCCGCACGAGATACAGCTGGCGGAATGCGGCTTTAGCCAAGGCCTCCACCTGCCGATCCAGACGGAGGCCCGGATCCAACACCACCCTCAGACTCCGAACCTGCTAGGCTATGGGAAGGCAGACCCCCCCTCCTCACCAGAGGGATCAGCACCTCCCCCGCCCTACCCATCACCATCACCTCCGTCTTATCAGGATTGAGCTTCAGTCTGCTCTGCCGCATCCAATCCGCCACAGACTCCAAACATTGGGAAAGCAACGAGACAGCGGGACCTGGGTCGGTCGAAAACGAGAGGTAAAGCTGAGTATCAGCAGCATATTGGTGACAACGCACCCCGAACCCTCTCACGATATCCCCCAGGAGCTGCATATATACATTAAATAAAAACGGAGACAGAATCGAACCCTGCAGAACGCCGCAGGTCAAGGCCTGGGGGCTAGATGTTTCAGCCCCCAGTACCACCGGCTGGCTTCTCCCTGAGAGGAATGAGTGGAAGCACCCAAGGACAGTCCCGTCCAGACCCCCAAGTCTCGCAGCCGTCTCAGCAGCAGCCCATGGTCCACGGTATCAAAAGCAGCTGAGAGATCTAGCAGGATCAAGAATGTAGAACATCCTGCATCCATCTCCCAGCAGCGATCGTCCACCAAAGCCACCATCACCGTCTCAGTGCCATAGCCAGGGCGGAACCCAGATTGAAAAGGCTCCATTTTATTCATCCAATGCTTCCTAAACAGAAGTTCTATACATAGTAATCTACCAGTAATTCAGCTTCACAGCACAGATTTCTTAGCTTTTTAAAAAAATTAAATGTTGTAAAA
Organism: Sphenodon punctatus; assembly: GCA_003113815.1. Lineage (NCBI taxonomy): Eukaryota > Metazoa > Chordata > Lepidosauria > Sphenodontia > Sphenodontidae > Sphenodon > Sphenodon punctatus. The sequence goes on from QEPC01010231.1 coordinate 557,985, forward strand.
GTCTATGTGCCCAATTCACCAAACCTGTTTTTCTGTTAGGTACAGTGCACTATCATAATTCTGCAAGACTGAAGTTTTAATCTGAAAATTGTTTCCAACTGCAAAACATATACTTGCAATAATTCTATAAATGCAACAAAAGCTTAAATTGTCTAAAAACAGACAAGCCATACTACAGGCCAAGGCACAGAATACATCTTGTTCTCTGATTTTCACTGAGTATGGAATATTTTTTTTAGAAAAAGAATAGATCAATATATTAATATTGCATATGTTCCAACTCCAATTTTCCACATGTAAGTTCTAGTGGGGCTTCATCCATGCAGATACTTTGAGGATCAGAGTCTTAAATTATAATAGAAAAGGTCAATTAATTATAGTTTTATTACCAAAGTCTTGTCCCTACCAAAGTCCAATGTGACAAACCATATATTCTGGTGCTTACATCATGAACCCTTCATCTTCAGTGAAATATATACACAATGATATATGAAACACTAGTTTCATAGTGCGTACCCTAGCTCTAGTATTATTTGAGAGGTAAACAGCAGCTCTTTAATTTACTTGTTCCACACCACTTGTGATTTTATAAACTTCTATCATACCCCTTCTCAATCCTCTTTTCTCCAAACAGAGGAATCCTAACCTATCAAGCCTCTCCTCGTACAGAAGCCATTTCATATTCTTGACCGTTTTTGTAACCTTTCTTGACACTTTTTCCAATTCTACTATATCTTTTTTGAGATGTGGCTATACGTAATAGAACTATACATAATATTCAAGGTGTGGTTGCACCATTGATTTATATAGTGGCATTATGATATATTCTGTTTTATTCTCTATTCTTTTGATGGCTGCTGCACACTGAGCTGTGGATTTCAATGACTAAGATCATTTTCTTGAGTGGCAACACCTAATTTAGAACCCAGCATTGCGTACGTATCGTTAGCCCCTGCATGACTTTGCAGCCTCAAGGAAATAACGACTAACGTCTATGATTGCACAATTCTACTTTGAAACTAGTTGAGGAAGAGCTACCAAAGATTCATGCTTCTTTGCCTAGTTCAGCTTTAGAGAAGGACCCTGTCTAAACACACAAATATATAATTCCTCCTCTCATTTATATTTAGCATACTCCCATGTTAGAAATCGTTATAATTGCGAGACTGTGCTGCCCCATGAAAACCCTTCCAATCCTACAGTTCTGTGTTTCTATAAGCGAAGGATGTCACCAGTGATGCAGGGGTAAATTTTATTATGCAGGAGCCCAAGAGAATGAAGGAGGATGGGGGAATCCAACCCAAAACCAAACCTCTGACACCCCCGCCCCAACCTTCATGTGCAAATCAGCAGTAGTGAGGCATCACAGATTAATATAAATGTTATATCAATGTAACACATCTTTAACATAGCTACAAGTAATTAACACAACAGGAACAAAGGGTGTTTTCAGACGGACAAACTATCTATAATTAAAATAATCTCTGCTGATTATTATCCCAGGATAACAAAGTGGTACCTGTTTAGGCAGATATTTCTATCCCGGGATAACTTAATTCCGGGATAGTCCATGTGAACAGTACATTATGGATTAGAGTCTCTGGGATGAAATACAAATCCCACAATGCTTTTCTGCCGAGTTCAGCATGATGTTTTCCGGGACTCAAACATCACGTCCTTTCTCTGCAACGTCATGTCCTCTGTGCAGCTGAGCATTCTGAGCACATACCTTGCCGTTAGACTCTGTGGTGCTAACCACCGGAATAGGTGACTATGTCATTCAGACGGATATTATCCTAGGATAGTTTAATAACCGGTTGTTATAAACCCCAGCAATTGGGGTTTTATAACACTCTGATATTTTTGTTATCCCGGGATAATAATCACTGTTGACAGCATTTCGACAAACTATTCCGGTGATAATACTCTTATCCCGGGATAAGTGTCCGTCTGAAAACACCCAAAAATATAAATCTGACCAAAAGGGCATGCCCCGACAAACCAATACTTTGATGAAGTTAGGCCTTAAATCACTTGTACTCCTGAATTGTTCCCACATAAAGAACTCTAAACCAACGTTATCCAGGAGTTGGAAAAAACACTATGTAGGCATGAAAAATGGGTCTCTTTGCTTTTTACTTCAAAGTAACTGTAGTGTGAATCCTTTCAATGTTTGGGTAACACTGGGTGTTTTTAGACAAGAGTCTCCCCACCTATTATTACCCACCAATCATGGGGGCTGCATAGGGCATCAACTTGCACAATGGATGGGTGATTGGGGAGGTAATGGGGGGGGGGGGGGAGTAACTACATCTGTTTGCAGCTGCAGCGAGACACTGAAGTGGAGTAGCTACTTTGGTTTAACACTTTGTTGGAATATGCTCATCAATCATCAGGGTAAGGAAAGGGAGGGGGGCGCGGAGTAAAAGCACTGGACAGAGACACCTAGCAAATCATGGTAAGTATTCAGAGGGTTGCACTTGATTGCTTATTCTGAAAGCTACCCAGCATTTGAAAGCAATATGAAAACTTAGTACACTTAGTACACTGTGTATACGACTTGCTAAACTAGATCGCTTCTAAAACAGCATATTGTTTTGCAAACACAAAGATCGAGGCACAGTTTCAGACCAACTGGCAGCAAATAAAAAAGTACTAATCAAAAATAAATTTCGAAGGACTTTTGCTATTGACTTTAATGGTTGACAAGTGCACCCTAGATTTCATTAGCCTACTGAAAAGCCCAAGAACAAGGTGTCAGGATACAGTCACCACAGATCAGCTGGGGGCTCCCTGATGTCAGTTCCCAACAAAAGTGGGGCTGGTGAGGGGTTTTGGTTCTGCTCTTTTAGTAATTTTAGCTTTACATTTTAAGCTGTGATTTTAATTGCTGATTAAATTTTAAGCTGTGATGTTAATTGCTGATTTTATTATGTGGTTTGTTGTGGGCTGCCCCGAGCTGCTATCTGAGCAGGAGGGTGCGGGATAAAATACACTTTGAAATAAATAAATGAAAAGCTACAACATGCCTCAAACAAAAAACAACAAAAAGCCCCCCAGCCCCAAAATCAAAGAAAACCAAAAAGAAAAAGGCTATGGCTCTTTGCTAGCTCTCCTCAATACAATATGGATTAGAAGCCACACTAAGGAATGCATGCATGTTTGCTACCATGGTATAAAAGAGATGCTAACAACATAGCCTTATTTTAAGTCACATTCTGAAATTGCTACCCTAATGAAAGGAAAGCAAAATGTGCAGGTTTAATGTCTCTCCAGTGCCATGTTGGCAGTAAGGCCCCAATTACACTGACCAGAAAAACTATTTTACAGCACTTTTATCGTGAGTCATGCATATAAGGAGTTCACTAGAGAGATGTTAGCATATATCTTAATCTGGAGTGCTTCAACACCTTCAGGTTAATGACTATCCCAAGTCATTTATGTAGCAATAATACTATGCGCTTAAAACATAAAACAATTATGCTACAATACAGAATGGGTGCAAAAGATGCATATTTGTACAAAGTAAAATAAGAGCTATTTCTCCACTCAATATGTCTGATGGAAAGAGTGACTTTTTTTGCGCTTCAAAACCCTATCATTACAAATATTTCTAAGCCATCTGTTACTAATGTCTGGCAGCTCTAAATCAAAAAACTAGCATTCTACATGGACAAATTACTTAAGAAAAAAAATTCTTGAAATAATTTTTCCAGACAAAGTTTCCTGTAATCATCTGTACCTGTATAACTGCTGTGCGGCCATTATCAGATATGGAAGATAAAAATCTCAGTGTTGATGAATGCAGTATAATCAGAGCAATTACAGTGTCAAGAATTTTCTGCATGTCTTTTTGAAGAATTTGCTTTTCAAAAAAACCTTCTCTTTAAGGCCTTATCAACGGGTGAAAACAGACATGACGCTAACCACCCTTGGTGGTCATTTATGCATGTTTCAGGGCTGCATAGGGCACCATACAGCCCTGCAACATACATAAATAACCACCAAGGGTGGTTAAAGTGTGGTTAGTGTCAGGTCTGTTTTCACCCATTATTACAGCTTCCTTTGTACCCAGAGGCAATGCTTAAAAGTGACTTTAAAGATGGCTTCAGCAAACATGATTAAACCCCGAGGTGGGGTTGGGATATCACCTTTTAAAAACAGTTTCATAAGAAAACATAAGGTTACATTAGGAAAATGTAATGTTATGTGCCTTTTGGTAAGAGTTCTTTTGGAAGAGTGTAGGCTACATTCAACCTGGAGGCTATGAGCACATTGCTGTCTGTCTAACCACCGAAAGAAAAGAAAGGACAGTACTAGGTTCATCCCATTGCACCTGGTGCAGGGGGAAAACTAGTAATTTTCCAGTTGACAGCGCTGAAATGTCTAGGGGTGACTTTGTGCCCAACCTACCCCCAAAGAACGTGCCAGCCAGCTCCTTCAAAGAACGCAGCAAGGCTGATAAAGAGACTACTAGGTGGGACCCACACACCCCTTTTGAAAATGGCTACGGTCGTTAATAACCTGTACTGCAGGGAGCGATCTCTGCCATGAGCGAGCAGGGAGGGGAGCCAAGAGGACCCAACAATGGCAAAGCTGCAGTAACCGCGCCCGGGCTCCAGAACTGCACAGACAGACAGACCCTAAAGCACCGCGGGGTGGATGGAGGAGATAAACTTGCCCAAGGCAAAACTTATCTCCAAGGGCTTAGAAACTGCTTCCCCCGCCCGGCAGGAGCCAACGCACCCTCACTCAGGTACTGCAATAGGGTTGTCAGGTCAAAACAACGGGGAAAACCCTATGGAATTAAAGGGGGAAGAGATCTGCCCTGTGGGGGCTACGGAAAAGGGATGCTCTGAAATAAGGGGCGCCCATTTGGGAAGCCCAGGCTCCTGCACCCGATACAGCAGCCCCCAGCACAGGGGACAACAAAGAGAGGCGAGATCCCAGCCAGACCCCCGGGGATCTACCTGCCTGGGCTGGCTCCGGGCCTCGCTCACCACTGAATCCCCTCCGGCAAGGCCCTGCCGCTGCTCCCAACCCGGTGGCGGGCGGCTCCTGACTAGAGAGACTCCTCCACGTTCCGCTTCAACGTGGCAGCCGGAACGCCGCCCCCCTCTCGCTGCTTCCGGGATACACTGGCCGTCGCCTTCCGGGGCTGAGCGGAGGAGCGCGCTCCTCCGCTTTACTGGGAGGGGGGTGTTAAACTAAACTTATCTCCCCCCCCCCCCCCATTGGGGCAGCAGGGAGGAAGCCAATCCCCTCCATGGTCCCTACAGCGACAGGAGACTAAGCCACCCCCCCATCGGGGAGACTGTCGTTTGCCCGCCGGCCGCCACCCATAACAGATGAGGTTAAACCCACCCACATTAGGGTGACACCCTCTTCCTTGCCGCCATACAAAGGGGGAAGAGATCTCACCCTTTTCATTCCTCTCTCCCCCTATACAAATAGGGTAAGGCAGGAAGACACCCTTGCCCCCATGGAAAGGGGATGAGACAATAGGCATAGAAACAGGGGAGGGAGACACCCTCTAATATTACATCCCCTCCCCCGTTCCATTGGGACAGAATGGGAGAGAGACTATTTCTATCCTTCCTTCCCCCACACAAGGAGAGAACATTTTACACCAGTATTTCCTGCTGAAGACAGTTTAGGCAACAAGAGAATCTGAGGGGGGTAAGGGGCTGACGGGTGAAATGGCCAGTTGAAAACATAGGCCCCTTTCATACTTACCGGGAAGGCAGAAAAGCTTCCACAATTGAAATCATGCCTCTGTTGGCACCTGTCATTGTAAAAGCTATGTTGGGGAACCTGGTCATACAACAGTGTTGTCATGGGATAAAAACAGAATATCACATTTTCAACATACACTAATTCCTCTGAGACTAGAGCCACAGTTGCAATCTCAAGGTTTCTATGCCTCCGTAAGGTATGAGAGTAGCCATCCTAGGAAATAAGGGCAGTAAGATAGGAAGGAGCTCTACAGAGCCTTGAAAGTAAAAACATGGAGTTAGTGCAGGATTTTAGGAGGGGGCATGGGAAAGGGACTAAACATGATCAAGGCAGATGACTTTGGCAGCAGAGTGCTGAACAGAAACCGCAACTCCTGCAGAACACAAGCCTCAATGCAAATCACAACTTTCTCTCCTTTATCTAATGCAAACCCTCCTCTCTCAATTCCGTAGTCTCTTCATTCTAATTCTTACAAAAAGCAGAAGTAATACCAATTTGTTACAGGAAAGGGTAGCGATTTTATCATTGTTCAGTGAAATGAGTGGAGCTTCAACTTAAGTTTTCACAGGAAGGTGACATCTCTATGGCACTACTCCTTCAATTCCAGGTAGGATTATGATTTCTGGCAGGACTCCAAACTCTTAAGAGGAAGCTTTCAAATCTCAGCACGTCTTGTAGAATGTTATCTTTTACATGCCCGAGACAGGGTTCGGTGTAGCCTGAAAGCTTGCAAACTCCCACACAGAAGTTGGTCCAGTATCATTGGAACCTCTTTGTCTCCGCTGCATTTGCCACTAACCCAGCAAACTTGATGTCTGCAGAGTATGATGATTGGTTTCAGATGCTGATTAGCAGGGCAACCAGACAGGAGTCTTAAGAGGTTCACTCAAGATGAAGGAAAAGGGTCACGATCGTGGATCTATGCCATAGATCCATTTCCTATCCTGGATGGCATGCCCTCATCCTTGCTCCACTTCCTGAGTTCACTCTTTCACCGATTGAGAATAGGGACTGGATAGACAGGCCAGATGCAGGAATTGAAAGGGGGCCAAACAGCCACAGGTCTGATTTTGTATGTGGGCCGGAGGTTCCCTGCCCCTGCGATATCAGGAATCTGAGCCTTATTCCTGGCTCTTCCATAGGGTATTTTTAAATGAAACGCTACCACGCATGGCCACTCACCCAACTGCTCATTTGAAAGTGGCCCATGCAGCACTCACTCATGGGGCACTGCCAAAAACTGCATTCCCTGCCCATATGCACTAGGGTGCACAGGCACGTCTGCACCCTCGCTGCCTCCCCAGTCCCCACCACAGCCCTACGGGGAGCTCTTAAAGGACTTGTGCACAAAATTGGGCTAACAAACGTCTCCCGTCTTTCGCAAGAGAAGAGCCATGTAGGACAGCAGCGTCCTGTATGTGCCTCTGCTCCATTGTTGCCCAAGACTACCAGCAACTGCACTGGCTCCTGGGCAGGAAGGGGTTACTGGCTGCTGTGGCATCATGTTCCCATAGCGTCTGGGGTTGTGTGTCATGACAGAGGGTGAGCACTTGGGTGACAGTTGGTGGTTGGGAGGGGACGGCTGCCCATATGTGTTTGCAGGGCTGGCCCATGTGGCAGGAGTGCGTGGAGACTGCCTGTGGGGGCGCTGGGGCTACCCTGGGAAGCCTCTCATTCGAATCGCTCTGTGTGGGGGGGCTCTGCAGCCGTGCCACCCCATGGCCACAGACCCCTCCTCAAACCCTGCTTGTTTAAAAACACCCATAGTCTTTAATTGTGAGCTTTGGTAAATGGTTTAACATGTCTCAATTCCTCACTGAATCTAGAAAAACTATCCCACTTATAAGAGCTGGTACTGAATTAACATTGGAGGGCTTACAGGTTACTATAATGCACTAACATCTATAATAATAAGTCAAAACACCCAACATTTAAACAAAGGATAAAGTTTATTATACTTGTTACCTGTGCAAACAAAGGGATTTTGGAATACACAGAGCTTTAGTATGCATTTCCCAAGATTCACATGGCACTGCTGCTGAAACAAGTGTTTTAATAGGAGTTGCCCTTAAAATTTCTTGCTTCCAAATCTCTTACCCATGATTTAAAAAGTTATACAGTAGTTAGGCTACCCTAATCTACTTAATGAAAGTGGACATCAAGCCATTTTCAGATGACTTTCGCAGCAGATTTTCAGGTATCTTCAAACAAATACAGAAGATCTTCACAACTTTCTCCAGATGCCTACAAAGTAAAAAGCAGCATATTAATTCTTTAATAAATTAGATCCATACCTATGTTGTCAATATGAAAATCTGCTTTATCTACATATTAGAAGTTTGTCAGAGAATCTACATAAAACTTACATAAGTATACTGAATTATCCAAGTTAAGCAACAAAAGAGTCCTTATAACAGCAATTACATCCAAGAATGGAAATTAAGATGTTCAGGAATTCCTAACTGCTTAACATCCAGTCATTTCTACTTGTTTCAGGAATCATATTCATTAGTACGTTTGCCTGCTTGCGTTTAGTGTCATCATCAGAGAGAACTATTGTATACACAATCCTCAAGTTAAAACATTACTAGAACCAAAAGAGGTTCAGTTTCCAGATCTGGCAGATCCAAAGGAATTCAAAATTGCTAAAAATCAGTCTTACACTAACTATGTATGTTAAATACCATGGTACAAAAACCACTTGCGACTGTCTTGAGTTTTTTACAATGCCTAGGCACAAACTCTGTCCTCGACTGGTTCTCCTACCTTTCTGACTGCTTCTTCATTGTATCTCTTTCTAACTCCTCCCTCTCCTCCTCCCTACCCCTCGGTTGGGGTTCTCTAAGGCTCTGTCCTTGGCCCTCTCCTCTTCTCTATCTACACCCAATCCCTAGGCAAACTCATTGCTTCCCACGGTTTCCAATACTATCTATACGCTGACGACACTCAACTCTCTCTCTCTCTCCCCCACTCCTTCCCTCTCCCCCTCTGTTCAATCTCTCCGATATCTCCGCTTGGATGTCTCAACACCAACTCAAACTCAACATGGCGAAAACTGAACTCATCTTCCCTTTCAATCCTTCCTCTCCCTCTTCCCTGTCAACTGCCATTGATGGGGTCTCCATCCTCCCTGCCCCCCAAGCCCGTAGCTTGGGCTTCATCTTCGACTCACACCTCACCTTCAAACCTACATTGACTTCGTGGCCAAATCCTGCCGCTTCTCCCTCCACAACATTGCTAAGATCCACCCTTTTCTGTCTGTCTCCTCTGCCCAAACTCTCATCCACACCCTACTCATCTCACACCTTGACTATTGTAGCCTCCTCGCTGGCCTTCCCTGCTCTCACCTTGCTTCCCTCATCTGTTAAAAACTCTGCTGCCAAGATCATTCACCTAGCCTGTCGCTTTGATCATGTACAGCCTCTCCTCTCCTCCCTCCACTGGCTCCCCCTTCCTGAGCGTAGTCTGCACAAGCTCATCTTCACCTACAAAGCCCTTCACAACCTTGCTCCCCCCTACCTCTGCCCTGATCTCCGTCTGTACCCCTGCTCGAGCACTACGCTCCTCTTCCATCCCCTCCCTCACCCGCCTATGCCTCCGCTGCTCCGCCAACCACCTTCGTCCCTTCTCCCTCGCAGCCCCGCACACCTGGAACTCCCTCCCTGCCCTCATCCGCCTTGCCTCCACACCTTCAAGTCCCTCCTCAAAACCCACCTCTCCTACTCTGCCCTTCCTAACTCCTGCTAATCATCCCTACCCATGATTATCCCCTACCTGTTATCTGCAAACTCCTAATTTACTGTAACCAAGCCAAAACGTGTACCTGTGTCCCCGCATCCTCATGAATGCTACATCCTTGTCTCTCCCTCTGTTCCCCCTTCCCTGTCTCCCCTCCCCGTCTTCTTTAGATTGTATGCTCTTGGGCAGGGACCATGTCTATTTTATTCTCTGTAAAGCACCAGGTACATCGCTGGTGCTATATAAAAGCTGATAATAATAATAATTATAATAATAATAGAACTCTGACACTTATGAATTCTCAGCTCATGTTTAAGCATCAAGTATTTTAGGAATAACTGGTCCTGTTTAAGGATTAGAAAATCTTTTAGTCCTACTCCTTAAAATGATGTGATTCTAAGGAATGTTGAAAAGATTACCTTGCTCTTCATAAGCAAACTCAGCCAGGACAGTACACTGCAACAGACAGATTTCTGGAATGGGAAAGGAAAAGGAGTTTGGAATGTATAAATTCAATGATCAAAATGTATGCTTAATCTGCAAACTGAACTGGATATCAATGCTTTAACATCTACTCTGGATTTTTCTTTTTTACCCCATGTCCTCATCAGAAACAACATTAATCACAGCAAGTCATGATGTGAACAGCAGTGAAAAGTTTTAATCATCGGACATTAGGCTAAAACTAGTTTTCAAAGTGCCATAAATTGTAATGTTGACATTGCAGGTCATTTCTAACCAAATTCTTAAGCTGATAAATTGTTTTTTCTTTAAAACAGAAGGAAGCAAGCTTAATTATTCTCCACATCTTTGCATCAAACAGAATACAAAAAATATTGCTATTGTACTTTTCTAAAGAGCAAAGGACTGGGACTGTACCAATTGCTTAATCAAGCCCTAGTCCTACAAAGACTTATGCGAGTAGTAAGCTGTAGGCACTGTGGCTTCTCCAGCTGAAGAAGTCAAATTAATTCAAAAAGCCTTGAAATACATATCTACTTGTGCGTTGTAAAGTAAAACAGTTGTCACATAACGTCAAGACGTTAGCAGCTAGAGAAAGCAAACAAAATGCAGTTGTCTAGTCCAACAAACAAACCCTAATATAATCTCTTTTGTAAATGTAATTGCAGTTCCCTAAATTACATTTTTAATTTTAAACGCCTGAGCAAAGAGTTCCCATTTCTAGAGAAATTTAGATTTCTTACACAAGGTGCTGCTGTAATATATCGCCCACACCAATAAGGCGGAAGTTGTTTTTAGTTCAGTTTGACTTGAATAGGACCACATCCTTACATGATTTTTAGAATAAGGGCTCTGGTGAGTAACGATCAGAGGCCTTTAAAAAGTTTTATATTTCCATCTTTTATCCATGTCTCACTACACCGACAAAAGGGGGGGGAGGGGAGGGCAGCAGCATGCACAGGACTTGAAGAGAATATTTTGGTGGCCTAATGGAATTCTGTGGCTGCATTATTATTATTATTAATGTATTTATATATATTTTAATGTATTTTGATTTGTATCCCACCCTTCCCCACAGGCTCAAGGTGGCTCACATTTAGACTTAACTTTAACAATTAACATCTAACCATTAACATTAAACTAATTAACTCAACTAGTAATACTAAAACTAATAACTAGTAGTAAACTAGTGGAATTTATATAGCACCAGCAACGTACTTGGTGCTGTACAATCAATAGTTACAGAAAGGTCCCTACCCCCAAGGGGCTCACACTCTAAGACAAGGGAGGGGTGAACAGAGAGAGACAAGGACACATTCATGAAGTTCAACATCTACTATAATTGGTGGCAAGAGGAATTAAAAACCAAAGGTCTCTTTCTTTGGTGCACATGCCTTGGGAAAATTATTTATTTATTTATCCAGTCAATTTATATCCCGCCCCTCCTGAGAACAGCTTGGGGCAGCTAACAATTTCAAAAACATAAAAATACAATTATAAAAATATATGCTGCAAAACACTTTCTTTCACTGTTGCTTCCTGTAGGAAGCAGCACCATTTAGACTGTAAGTCTGCTAGGGCAGGGACCATGTCTCTTTCGTACAAAGTGCCAGGTACATTGCTGGCGCTATATAAATGCTTAAACAATAATAATGTCATGAAGAAGTACAACATTTTCCTCATGGTTCAGAAAGCCTGATAAATAAGTTTAAACTATGAAGTATAACAAGGAGGTTTAGCTGTCAGTAAACAACTAAAAAGAATATTCTCACCTGAAGATATCAACACACAAGTTTCCAGCTTGCCTGGTAGGTCTCGACAGTAGAATAATTCCTGCAGAAGTTTTTTTTGTTTTTTAAAAAAATAAAAGATTTTATTTTATTTTTTGCCAAAAGCCATATTATATACTAAATGCACCAGTCAGAGAGAGTCATATTTGCAGACTACTCCATTTCCTTCTAAACCACATATCCTCATCCACATAAGACACTAATCACAGTAGATCATGATGTGAACAGCAGTGAAAAGGTTTTAATCATTGGACATGGGGTCAAGTCAACACGAGGTGAAAGTCAGTGGGTAGCTAGCTACTACAACACTCCAGAAACCACCTATTTTAAATAGAAAATAGTAACATGGCCATTCATTAACAGAAAGGCTTCACCATCAAATGGTAGCTTCATGGTGCAGGTTTTTTCTCTACTTCGCTAAAAGCTAGCTTGACAATAATGGGTATAGCACTGTCATCAGACGAAGCCAAACATTTAGTGGGGATAGCTGCTAAACGTCAGCTCAGGACAAGGTCACACAAAAGCATTGCTTATCTAGTAGTAATTTACCCCCAGAAGGGAGCTCACTTTGGGGCGGGTACAACTGTCCAGGTCATCATTCTTACCAGAGGATCAGTTACCACGAAGTCACCCAAAGTAGCATAGAAGGTCATCCCATATGCTATTGCAGCAGATGGGAAAGTCAACAACTGTAGTACCCCACAGGTAAAGTAGCACTGGGGTAGACTTAGGCCACCGTCACACATCATCCCCTAAGAAGAAGAAAGGGTTTGTGAATCAAGCAGACCCTTCTCACACAACAATCCCTTGTGCTAGAGAAAAGCCGCCATAGGCTCCACTTCAGATTAGATTCCCCGGCTTAGGAGATGTTGTGCAAATGCACCTTTGTTGGGGGCAACTTATGCCAGGTAAACATGCTTCAAGAGTGGGCCAGCCAAGTCAGAGTGTTTTTAAATGAAACACATCCACGACCGCACCCCCAACTGCTCATGTGACAGTGGTGTGTGGGGAACTGCACGCCCGTGACCCATGCAGTGGCCGCTCATGCGGGGACCAGGGTGGCCACCTCCGTGGGCGAGGCAGCTATGCTGGGAGACGCTGGTTTGAAGCGCTCCTCCTGCACATCACGTGGGTGGGCACCCCACAGCTGCACCACTCAGCAGCCACAGACACCCCGCTCCGTGGCGCTAAACACCCGGCGTTGAAGCACACGCTTAGTCTAGTGAGGCTATTGCAATTCCATTCCTTCGCATGAACACTGGACCTTGCCATAACGCTAAACAAATCAAGCAAGTTCGATTCATTCAAAGGAACAAGAAGAGAAAAGCTACCAAGCCGAGTCGGAAATATCAACACTTACCTGACAGGCCAGAGAGGATCCTCGTGGTCCCACTAGCCCTCTGGTCTATTAAGGAGGGGAATATGGAGCAGCGCAGCCCCCCTCCCTATATTTGCAGGGGGCAGAGTCCCTTGGCTCTGTTGAAGCAGGGAAAGCGTGGACGGGGCTACTGGGCAGGGAGATCATAGGCCCCGCTTTCCCCACTCAGCCCCCCTCAGGCTGGCTGTAGGCACTATTATAGCCCCCCTGGCCTGAACAAGGGCGCGCACACACACCCTTCCCTGGGGTTTACACTAGATACCATCCCCCAACTCAGAGAGCACGACAAACCCTTACAGGCCCTGGACTATCAGCCAGCCAGCCAGCCATCCCCAAACGGTCAACGAGGAGACCCACATCCCCACCCAGCAGCCCCTATCTTCCGAGATCCCCGGTACCCCACCAGGCTCCTGTCTCCCCAGCAGCCCCATAAGGACTCGCTTCTCGTTCTCTAGACCACGATGGAGGCGGATGAGGCAGCCCCCTCATCGCGCGCCTCTGAGGCAAACGAGAGAAGAAAAAAAAAAGGAAACGTCTTCTCAGTAACCCGGATATACAGCCACTCAAAGCCGCGCTCCCATTGGCTCCGTGATACGCTGCTTTTGACTGGCTACCGTTCAAGCTCCTTTCCCCTTCCTATAACCTTCTTCCGTTTTCTCACGTGGCGCTGTGCCTGTCTCAACTCCAGTCGCGACCAATAGAAACACAGCGACCAATAAAAGGAGCTGTTTGATAGTGCAAACGAAGAAGAAGTTTATATTTTTTTTAAAAAAGGAAGTGAAAGCCAATCAGAAAGAGGTATGGGAAAGAAGGGACCCAATCACAACGCGTGTTCTGGGAGGCGCGTGTTATAGTAGCGGTAGTGGGGTATGGTGAAGAACTGCGCAGGCGCGGGGAGAGGGTTGTTTTTACAGTCCCTTTTCCTTCTCCCGGCCTGCGCTGGAGCAATGACCCGCAGCTGCTCGGCTCTGGGCTGCACCACCCGGGACAACGGGCGGAGCCGCGAGAGGGGCATCTCCTTCCACCAGTGAGTGGGGTAGGGTAGGGTGAATGCAGTTTTCTCCCAGACTGTTTTAGTGAGGTCGAGGGGAGAACCGAATTCAGCCTAATCCGGTTTAGCGGCGCCTGGATGCTCTGCTCTCGTTCACACGAACACTCATTCTGGAGTCGTTACCCCTTAACACGCTTGAGCAATACTCTTGTTCACAGGAAAGCAGCCTTTCATGGGTCCCCTCTTGGGGGGTGGGGTGTACTCCTGGTTAGGAAATAGAGACAAAGTAGTCAAGTGCATAGCTCCACCAACTGTAGTTGGTCCAATAAAAGATAACACGTCACTACTTTGTCGCTGTTGCCTATATTTGGGACCAACACTTTTCTCTGCTTGATTAAGACTATATACCTAGGAGTAGCTCAGCCCCAAGGATTAGTGATGGTGTGAACAAGGAAAGGGTGTCGTTCAAAGCATGTTAAGGCATTCTAGTCACAATCCTTCAGCTGTTGGCAGTCATTGGCAAAAATCCCATTGATTGTAATGGTGGAGGGTAATGCCAAACAGTTTGCACAACCATTAGCTCTCTGGGTAATTACTCTGCAAAATGGATTCTTATCACCAGAGTAAGTACCTGGAGGAGGGAAGGGGTTAGCCTGTTTGGCAGTGCCACTAAGGCTACATTCACACGGTGCCATCCTGGAGACACCAGCTGTAGCACTGAGATGAATCTCTTTCACTTCATTTAGACTTTCATCAGCACAAAGAGCTAATGACACAAAGCAGCTGCAGGATTGTGTCCAAAAAGTCATTGCCCCCCTCCCCCTCTCTCCAGGTTCAGCCTGCCAAGTGCTCATACCATTGCTGATCGTGGATGCACCATGTGGGGTTGCAAGATAAATTTTTAAAAATCTGTGGCTGCTATAGAGCGGTGGTGTCTGTTTTCTGGCAGTGTGATGGTAAAATAGATGTTTTGGCAGCTAGAGCAGGAGGATTGCTTTCTTAAACCACTGCAAGCTGCCTTGGCTTCAGATACACATTACTTGGAGGTAGTGACGCACAGTCAGAAGATACTTGCCTACACCATGTGCCCAGGGGAGCATGGGGATTGCACAGTTGTCACAGTCCTTTCAGTACATAGCACCATTGCTAGCAGTTAATAAGGGCACAAATCCCATTCACCTCGCTTAGTTTTGCTTTTTTCATACCTGTGCTAAGTGCTAGCAGTGGGCCGTGGCTCAGGTGTTAGAGTGCATGCTTGCATGTATAAGGTCCCAAATTCAATCTTCGGCATATCCAATTCAGGATCGCTGGTCGCATGCTTGGGTGAGGCCTCTGCTGGGGATCCTGGAGGGTCTCAGGTCGCACGCCTGGGTGAGGCCTCTGCTGGGGATCCTGGAGGGTCTCAGGAGGGTCTCACGCCTGGGTGAGGCCTCTGCCGGGGATCCTGGAGGGTCTCAGGAGGGTCTCACGCCTGGGTGAGGCCTCTGCCTGAGACCCTGGAGAGCTAGTTTTGAAACCCTTCTGCTGTGTCAGGTTGTGACAATACTAAGCTAAGATGGACCATTGGTCTGAGCTCCTTATGTATCCCGAATCCCTTCCCGTGCTCTGGGGGCTGAGGCAATGCTATGGAGAACTATGGAGGAAGGAAGCACTGGTTTGATGACAGCGAATAATTAAGTACTATACAAAAAAGATATTTAACAGTGGCTGGAATGTAAAAATGCATAGATTAAAATTAGAAATAAGGAACTAATTTTCTGTCAATGAGGGTGATTACCCATTGAACACTCGATTGCATGCTACTCGCAGGATGAAATCCTGGCTTCATTAGAGTCATTTGCAACCCATTGACCTATAAGCCCTGATCCTGCAGCATTAGAATCATTGGGAGTCTTGCTATTCGTTTCCATTAGAACAGGATCATGCCCACAGAGTGTAAAAGTAAGGCAAAGGGTGGAAGACTTGACTGGAGTTGAGATTTACATTGCTGGAACTAAAGGCAGAATTTGACTAATCACATTGGAAGAGATTGCTCCTTTGTTGTTCCAGGTTTCCTATTGATGCCATCCAGCGTACTAAATGGATCCATGCTGTTAATCGAGTGGACCCCAAAAGCAAAAAGGTTTGGATACCTGGCCCTGGGGCCATCCTGTGTTCCAAACATTTTGCAGAAACAGACTTTGAAACATATGGGATGAGAAGAAAACTAAGGAAAGGAGCTGTGCCTTCTGTTTTCCACTACAAGGTACTAACGAACAACTTGTAATGCAATTGCCATCTTAAAAAAATTGGGAGACCTTAAAGTCTCAGACGACTTTAAGAATGGTGGTAGCAAAAAGCAAGGAGTTCTGCAACTCAGGTTGCTGTAAGGCTTCTGCTACACCAACTGGAACTCCTTTATGCTATAATGTCACAAATACACTCAAACAACAAAAAGCGATATCGGCAACTATATCTTCTGTTTCTTTTAGAGCCATTTTTGATACCCTTAAATATATTGCCTTTTTCAGTTTAAGGCCCCAGTCCTGCAGACGTGTATGCATAGTTGGGCCTACTACTAATCATTTCTAGCTTTACAGTAAGATCTTGGATGCAGGTCCATGCCCAGTGGGCTTATAATCTAAGATGGACATGACTGAGGGGAACACGGAGAGAGACAGACACAAGCACATTCCTATTTTGCAGATGGGGAACTGAGGCTGAGAAGTTGCAACTTGCCCATGGCCCCTCAGCGAGTCATGCCGAGGGTAGAATTTGAACCCTGGCTTCCCAGGCCCAAGTCCAGCACCTTATCCACACCACCACCCTGGGCCCAATGAAGATGGAACTTACCTGCATGTTTTCAAAATGTGCAAACATTTTGGGGCATAAATGTGACTGGCTCTCATCCCAGTAACTGGTCCTTTGAAGCCACAGTGGCTTAGGAAGGATTTAACCTTTTTATGGCATGCCTTAATTTATGCTAGCTTAGTTCTGATCAGAGCCTTGGAGATAGCAGCCACGTTAAAAAAGCAAATCTAGGAAACTTGATCCATATCACACTCATATATGCAAATTTGGTGTAATTAGTAACTTGTTTGTGCTATATTGTTCTTGTATTTGGCTTTGGCTAAAATTTTCAGAGGTGTCTGTGTATCCTTCTGTGGCAGGCACATAGAAGGTGCAGTCTTCAGAATATTTAGTGCCAGCACAAGTGTCTTGTGGAAGTGGATGGGACTTGGTGAGAGAGCCAGTGCCAGCTCTAACCGCCCTTAGGATTGCACCACTTGTCTTGTTGAATGTCACTTTTGAAAATAGGACAAAGTCACTTTTGAAAATAGGATTAAGTCACTTAGGTGCTTTTGATAATTTTACCGTTCGCCCCACGCCTGTCATAGTAATTACGATGCTACAACCACACTGAGGGGGAAATGGTCTCTTGATTGGGACTTGGGAGGTTGGAGATCTGTTCCTTGCTCTGTCACAAATCTTGGGTGACTTTGGACTTAACCTCTGTGTGCCTCAGTTTCTCTATTTTTAAAACGGGAATAAATTATCTACCTGCACAGGAGTGCTGTGAAGTTGAATTCATTCAAGCTCCTTAGATGCTTGAGATCTGGAGGTATTATAGAGCCACAATTGTGGCTCTGTAGTTAAGGCGGTAGCAAACACTCATTGAACGGTGCCTATGCTGTTCAGTGGGAGTCAGTAGAGCAAAAACGTCCGGTTGGCGACCATTTTAGCTTTCCTCCAGCAACACATGTGTTCTGTGATTACAAACAATGAAGGGGGGCCCAGGGGTGGATCACGGGAGGCGGGGGAACGGGACTGAAGAAGGGGGGTCCCCATCTCTCACCTGCCTCTGCCCGCTAATAGTGCTGCAGCAGCAGCAGTGGAACCCCAATCGGACTGGGAGATAAATCTGTTTGTTTACAAACAACTCCTCCCCATGTGAATGATCTGAAGGTTGTTGCCTTGTAAAGAAGGTTCTTTGAGATGGCTCCCAACATTCTCACAACTGGGTTGTGCATGCTCACCCTATTCAAATAATAGATCACGTGATGGTCTTGAGCTCTTCTAGTATAAAAAGCACTTTCCCCCTGCAGAAGAACAGTTCCTTCCAACCCTTTCTAGGAATATAAGAAAAAAATTCCATGTCGGACTGTTGTGAGAATGTTTGGAGCCATCTTGAAGAACCTTGTTTACAAGGCTACAACCTTCTGTTCTTCTTCGAGTGGCTCCTCACAGGCCATTCTTTCATAGCTCTACCGGGTGGGGGGGTCCTTGGGTGTGCCGGGCAGGGCATGCACATGGCCGCACACGCCCCCGGAGCAACCGCTGTTTTCCCCAGTTGCGCCGTGCATGGGGACGAGTGGGGATGTGTGTTAGGCCCGCACGTGCGCCGTGTCGTTCACACGGGGCTCCCCCACCCATGAACACATAGAAATCTGCGTGTTCATGGGTGGGAGAGGCCTGTGTAAAACAGGCCGCTGTTAGGTGGTAGGGGGGAAGATGGCTCTTTAGCCTTGCTTGAACCACCTTTTCCCCCACAACCCACAAGGAACCTCTCGGATAGTAAAGGATCCTCAGGATCTCTCCGGAACAAAGAGCAACCCAGATCATCATTGGGTAGAGAGGGCGTTCCTGGGGGAAGAGAACAGGGGGAGCACTCGGAAACACGCTATACTTACACACTCGGGGGCCCGTCGCCAAGGATTCCAAGGGTTTGTGTAGAGACCACCAGGGGATCCGGGGGTGTCCAAGGTGAAGGAGGGGGGGAAGGGAAAACACGCACACAACCTGGTTTGCTCTTCCACCTCTGCACTAATGGGTGGGGGGATCAGGCAGGGGAATTCACCCAGTGTGCACTCTGTCCACGCTCTCACTCTTTCACCAGATCAAGCACACGTACCCACACACACTCACCCATGCCCACATTTCTCCACTCCTCTCTCCAGCAACAACTCTAGCTACACAAGGTCCAGGGCCAGCCTCTCAAGCGATTACCAGCAGGGAGCGGAGGCCCCGCAAGCTCTTTTATCTCTGTCCCCCGCCCCCTCCCGGCTGTGGCCAATCTCCTCCTGTTCCGGAGCCGCCCCCACAGCTAATACTGCGAGGCGGCTCCCCAGCCCTGGCAATCCCGCTGGGATGCAGCCGCGCACTGTGCTGTAGTGGGGCCTCGGGTTGCATAGCAACCCGTGGCCTGTGCGACGCACGCAGTGTGTCCTCCTGCGCTGCTGCGTGTCGGCGCTCAGGGCTTCCCCAGCGGCACTGCCGTAGCCTGGGTTGCCTATCTCCCCGAACCGCAGCTCGTCGACCGCGGGCCCTGACAGCCACAGTCTCACAACTGTCTGTCTTATACCATCTTAGGTAGGAATTTAGGATGTAAATCAATATCTATTCTATCTTGGAAAATCTGCAGATATGATTCTGAGATTATTATGCCTGCTATTTCACTAACTTCTTAATGAAGTTATTGCTAACAGGAATACTGTCTTCAAAACCCCACCCCATAACCAGTTCATTTGCGCCCCCCATACAATCAATTCACGCTGCCTCGGGGGCACAAATGAAATGGTTATGGGGTGGGGGCAGCATGAATTGATTATGGGGGCACAACTGAACTGGTTTTATATATATATCTTTTCATGACATAATGCGCTTAATTGGTTGGCTGCATTTTGGGTGTCTTGTGTATTTGATAGTAGCCGCCAGCAGGACACAAAGAGGGGGGCCCATCTTGACTTCTTGGCCAGGGGTCCATTGCACCCTAGCTACGCCCCTGGTCTAGTGTGCTTGACTGATCGGTTTGAATGAGAGCGCGTGTGTGTAGTGTGTATGGATGAGTGTGTGTTTGATCAATTTGAATGAATGTGTGAGATGAGAGCATGTGTGTACTGTCTGAATGATTGTGTGTGTGAGATCAGTTAGAATAAGTGTGTGTGTAAGAGGTGAGAGCACGTGTGCGAATGAGTGTGCGACCTCTTTTACATGAGCCGTACCCACGGAGTGGCATCGGCGGGTGTGTCTTGTATGAAAGCAGTTGCTTGTGCGCTCCTGTGTAACACGCACCCCTGCACAGAGAAACCTGCGAAAAAACAGGTTGCTCCATGTGGGGGGATGGGTGAGCGCCTACGGGCACCTGCCGTGTTTTCTGGGGCCAGTTTATGCATTAACAAAACTATTAAGTTTCAACAGAAGGGCAAATTACCTAGTCTAAAAACCTTCAGTTTAAGAAGCTTGTTAAAGCGGCATTACAAATTATACTCAAACATTAACATGACAGTAAATTGTATGTTACGGCAACTTTATTAAATATCAGACCAAGGTATACATTTTTCTTTTCTCATTCATTAATAAAAAAAATATATGACGTAACAAATTAAACTCTATACATTCCTCGTCACGTATAAGTATTGTTCAGTCACCCTACCACACAGATGCAGCTTAATTTCAGTTTTCATCATTTTTTTTTATTAATGAATGAGAAAAGAAAAATGTATAGATTAGTCTGATATTTAATAAAGTTGCCGTAACACACAGCTTTCTGTCATGTTAACGTTTGAGTATAACTTGTAACGCCGCCTTAACGAGCTTCTTAAAGCAAAGGTTTTTTGTCTAGGTAATTCTTCTTGTCCTCTGCAGCATCTTCTCCAAGGCTGTAAAATCTTATGAAAGATTGACTTGAGCAGCCCACAGTAATTTGACGAGAGCTGGGAAAGGTCTAACAATTGAATATAGAAACAGAAAATACATCCTTTTGCAAAAAAAAAAATTAAAAAAAATGTTTGCATTGATTTATTTTTCTAATCTATAGCTGTGCTTGATTTCAATTATTTTTGTTTCCCAATAACCCTCCAATCCATATTGCTATTATAGGATCCTCAGAATACATGCCTTAGGGACAGAGCATCCCAGAAAGCACTAAAGCAACCACTCTTGCACAATTCTCCCAACGAGGAGATTGTTACAGAAGATCACAACTACAGCTTGAGGAGCCTGGCAGCAGCTGTTGAACAACAGACAGAAATGAAAGAAAAGCTCCCCTTGCCTAAAAAGAAACTGGTAGTAGCACGAAGGTGCCTCCCATATCGGCCAAGAAAGGTATTTGGTTTAATCAGTGAGCTGGCAGAGAAGAAGCTGCTCTCAGAAGAAGCGGTGAGCCTGCTGCAGACCCAGTTTTCAGGTATTGTTCGGGGCATTTTAGGGTAGAGTCAGTCGGGACTCTACCCTACTAGTGTGTGTGTGTGTTTTTACAGTCTCCAGCCCAGTGATCTGGGTGCCACTGTAATGCAAAGAGTAATCAATACTATCGTAGCAACCAGAAGCTTTGCATAAAATCTCTGTTCTCTTTGGGATATTGTAGTTGGTGGTCATCCTGCATCCAAGCAGGGGGTTGGAGTAGATTCCTGGTTCTCTCCCTGGGGGACAGGCCCCCTGTGTGTGTGTGTGCGTAAGGTATCCTGGGGGGGGGGGAGGATGGGGAGCACAAAAATGACCATAGATCGCAAACGCCTTGTTCCTTTCTGATTAAGTTAGGCAGAATCTTCACAATAATGGGGTGGCAAGGGGGAGAGAGTCCAAGAACAAGGAGGGAGGTGAAGTAATAGGAGCGTGTGCTGCCTGAATTACACGGGGCAGCCTGGTCCCCCTACCTTTTTTGACGGCCCCCTTAGCTGCTGCCTTTTGAGGCCCTCCTACTCTTTTCCTTATAATTTGAGCCCTTGGTGGGCGAGACGGGGGAGAGGGAGTAAGGTGTGTGCGTGTGATTGTAGTGGCTGTGAGGAGCTTCAGTTACCACCAACAAGCACAAGGGCGGAACGTAGACCAAAAAGTTGGGGCACCAGCGGACTACATGACCCTCAAGGTCCCTTCCAACTCTTAAGATCCTATGATGCTTAAAGCTATCTTTACAGAGTTACTAAAGCTAAACATTATGCAAAGTACCAACCTCCTTCAGCTGCTGTTGAAGCCAAGGGGAGTTCAGTGTGCAAAGCACCTCAGCAAAGCAGACCATGGCCGTTTTTACACGGACGGCGCTGCTGCGCCGATGGGTGGGTGAGCACACCCAGCGGTGCCGAGCAGGGAAACAGTTACACGGACAGCGCCGCAGGGGGTTGTGGGAAGGAAAGTGGAGGGGCCGGCAAACACCCATCCTGGAAAGCACCCATGCAAGTACACGGACAGCCGGGAACAGCGGGGAAGCCCTGCTCGGCACAGCGACGGCACAACATGGCTGACCGAGGGCAAACAAAGCCGCGCAACGCGGCCCCACCCCCGAGCTGCCAGGACCCGCACGGGCGGGGCGGAAGGGAGATGGGATGACAGCTGCTACAAAGGAGCCGACTCCACACAGCCCCGGCACAGAGCCTGGACATCCCGGCGCCAGCACCCCCCAGCAGAGTGGCCCCCACACAGCAGACAACAGAAGAACACAGGGACGGGGCCGGGGGGGGGGGAAGGCACCCACACAACACAGGTAACCCCGCAACACCCCCCCAAAGGGAGCGGCACAAGGGAAGAGGTCAAAGCAAAGCACAACACAGACACACCAGGATGGAACACAAGCGCCTTTAATGAAAGGAGGAATCAGCAATGGGGCAACAACAACAGGCCAGGGAAGGGGGACGGGGCAACAGAAGTGGGGGCCAGCAGCGGCAGGGACGGGGCAACAGAAGTGGGGGCCAGCAGCGGCAGGCCCGGGACAACATCCGGTCAATAGGGCCAGTGACCCGGCGCCAACACTCGGCCTGCGCGTGGTCCAGCCTGTGCAGCCGCTCCAGGATGTGCAAGAGGAGCTCCAACAATGCTCCCTGCTCCCGGGTCCGCTCCGCGATCATGGCTTGCACTGACTGGTACAGAGGGAGAGGAGACAGCCATCAGAGCCGGCCCCCGGCACCAAGGAACAGAACCTCCCATGGAGGGACGCAGACACGGCCCAGCAAACAGACAGCACACTCATCGATGCCATCGAACAGCCGGCCCGCCACCCGCATGTCCCACGCCGCCCGCTCCAGCTGCTGCACCATTGCACCCAGGCGCAAGATCGCCAGGAGCACGACAACAG
Organism: Sphenodon punctatus; assembly: GCA_003113815.1. Lineage (NCBI taxonomy): Eukaryota > Metazoa > Chordata > Lepidosauria > Sphenodontia > Sphenodontidae > Sphenodon > Sphenodon punctatus. Next base: position 581,126 of record QEPC01010231.1, read on the forward strand.
GAGCTGCAGGAGAGACAGGACAGGACAATGGGGAACGCCAGCACCAACGGGCCCTGAGAGGCCAGGGGCAGCAACAGCACCAGGGGCACGCGCCGACAGCCACCACCCGAAAGTGCACTCGGACCCCTGCATGAAGAGGGATCAGAGGGGCCAAAGCCTGGGCCAGCACAACCCGTACTCACGCTCAGCTGCCCAGCACCCATTCTGCTGCCACCCATCCATTGCCACCAACACAGACTGCCCGCACCAACAGGGGGCCGGAGCGGAGGGGAGGTGCAGGGCCACACCAATGCCCAGGCGAGTCCAGGGTGTGCCCGGCCGACTGCCCACCACCAATACCACCCCTTGAGCAAGCCCCGGCAGCAGCTTCCAGCAGGGAAGCCGCTAGGGGAACAAGCACCACACAACCGGCACACATCCCACAGGTTCGGAGCCCACCAGTACACACCAAGCACACACCCTGCACACAACCACACAGATGGGGGCAGGAGGGGCCACCAAGGGGAGGGAGCACCCAGCCGCCACAGCAGCAAGAGAAGCAAGGCAGGACAGACCATCACAGAACAGCATTTTATTGGCATCTGGGGAACGGGGTCCCCCAAGCAGTGAGAGGCAGAGCAGGGGGGTGCGGGTGGACCCACAGCCGGGCAAGAGAAGCACAACAGGAGGGCACAGGTGTGCCCGCGGATAGCAGGCGATGGCACCAGGAAAGCCCCAGTGGCAAGGAGCAGCAGTCACCCAGAGGGGGCGGTGGGGTCCAGTGAACCATGCGGCAGCCAGCAGCGAAGCAGACGGCAGCGCACAGCCCGATCGGCGGCACGGGGGGACCAGGCAAAGCACCGTCCAGGG
>QEPC01010231.1:582809-678102 GCA_003113815.1 Sphenodon punctatus
GTGCAGCACCAGTCGGTGCCCTGCCCCCACTGGGCTACACAGTACATAAGCAACCCAATGCAGGTGGTGAGGCGGAGTGGCTGTAGCACGGGGTCGAGCAGCATACAGAGAATGGCGACACCGAGCTGGGTGGACACAGAGGAGCACCTGCGATACCAGGGCAGAGTGGGCCAGGGGCACAGGCCCCACAGCGGAGCGTGCTGCGGCCAGGGCATGTGCCAGCGGGGGGTGGCTAGGAGTGGGGAGCTGCGGAACCATGCTGCCGGGGGACGAGTACCCACAGCCCAGGGACGTGCTGCCGCGACTCCTAGATGCAGCCCTCCTGCTGCTGCGCATGCTGCTACAGCAGATAGCCCTGCTCCGCCTGCTGCGTCGAGGTTCCATCCTCCTGGGGGCACGGCGGCAGAGGGCAGCACGGCGGCAGAGGGCGGCGATCATGCGATGGGCTGTTAGGAAATAAATGAGGTGGCGTGCCTCAATTTATCCCAAACGGGATCGAAGGTTGCCAATAAGCATGCCAAAGTATGTGGGTACAACTCTGTTTTATTGGATAGACACTTAACATCTGGACATGGCAGTGTTCTCAGTTACAAACCCTAGTAACCCAAGATACCTTACGTGCCAGAGGCACAGTCCGAGACGAAGGCTGGTTCAGAGGAGAAGGGGAGGGGGCCCAGCAGGCAGCTGGGTAGGAGTCTCTCTGGATCTTTGAGAGCGTCGATAAGGATCAAAGACACCCCCCAAAGCTCACTTGCAAATGGTAGTGGCTGTTAGCATCAATGACAAATGGTAAAGGGCTGGCCTTTCCCTTTTGTAGCTTTATTTATTAGGGATACATGTTGCAGGGTCCCCTCTTTGATCATACCAGGTGCAGGAATAAGCTGACTTCATCTCATTAAAACTACTTTTACTTTTTGGGGAGTTTCTCTTTCTGCACTGTTTAATTGCCGGTCTGACCCTTTGAGGTTATCTATCTCTTTCAGGCCTTCTTTATTAGAGATAGTGGCCATCTGGGGTAGTTGATACCGCCTTGGAAATACATTCTTCCTGCTAGAGCGTGAGTTATTTACGACTTCTTCTTATAGGCCTCTTTTGTCTGTGTCATCCTGAGGCCTATGTTTCAAGTTAGCTGAACCGAGTTTGTTCAGGCCCCATGCAGGCTGTGTCTCTGACCATGGCCAATACCGACTAGTTAATTCATAATAGCCAAACTTCTTAATCAATTCCTAATAGGGCGAGGTGGGCAGCCATCAGGCACCGTGCCCTGTTGGGCTCCGCGGTGTCCCAGCAAGACCAGCTTATCCTGGCCCGACGGACCCTCAACGTGTACACCCGCCATGAGACCCTGCAGCGGCACCGGTCACGCTCCCGCACCAGCAACTGGTGGGAGAACATGTTGGCCACCTGGATGGACGGGGAATGGTCAGACCACTTCCAAATGCCCCGCTCCCTCCTGACTCGCTTGGGGAAGCTCCTCAACCCCCACCTCCGGAGGCAGGAGACGAACATGCGCTTCCCATTGCTACCAGGGATGCGCGTGGCCATGGCGGTGTGGTGGCTGGCCACCCCCGATTCCTGTAGGAGTGTGGGGGAGCAATTCAGGGTGGGCACCGCCACCGTGAACGGGGCCCTCCATGATATGTGTGACCTGCTCATGGAGCTCCTCTTGGAGCGGGTCATCCAGCTCCGTGACCCCCTAGGAGGTGATGCGTGGGTTCGAGGAAATGGGTTCCCTCATTGCATTGGGGCCATTGACAGCACCCACATCCCCATCATACGACCCCCTCATGCAGAGATCGACTACATGAACCGAAAACAAGCCTTATCCATCAATCTGCAGGCCATGGTGGATCATAGGGGCCTGTTTATAGATGTGTACACAGGCCAGTCGGGGCAGAGCCACGACGCGCATATCCTGTGTGCCTCCCCCTTCTATGCACGCATGTTCAAGGAGATCGCCCCCAACCTGTACCGCGTGATAGTGGGGGTTCCTATGGCCCGTTGTGATAGGGGACCCCGCCTACCCACTCAGCCCGTGGCTCATGCGGGCCTACCCAGTGGCGCGCAACCCTGACCGTCGCCTGTTCAATGAGCGCTTGTTGTCCACACGCAGCATGGCTCCTGAAGATGTGCTGGCGCCTCCTGATGAACAGGAGCCAGTTCGACCTGGTCCTGTTGGGAAGCTGCCATGGTGTTGGTCAGCTGCTGACCCTCCTTCTGCGGCATGGCGAGGCCTGTCGCGCTGGGGGTCATGCCGCAGGGCCTCCATGGCCTCCCCCATGAGGTCCATGAGCCGTGCGGCCTGATCCTCCAGCCCGTCACAGGCACGCCGCTGCTTGCGTTGGAGGGCGGCCTGTTCCAGAGGTGCTCAGTGCGGGACTGGGCCATCATGGCAGCCAGGATCTCCCGGTCCCTTTTCCCCTCCCCTCTGATGAGCTCCCTGGTGAGTGCGAGCTCCCGGGAGTGCACCGCGGCTAACCGTTGCGACTCCTCCAGCAGCTCCCTGCCGAGGTCCTCCCTCCAGCGCCAGTTCCTGGCCCGCATCTCCCAATTCCACTCCACGCTGCTGGAAGCTGCACCCGTCGCGAGGGCGGGCGCCTCGTCTGTGAACAGGAGGTTGGACACCACGTTAGTGCTTCCGGCCTCTGTGCCCCGCTGCCCAGTACTGCTTGACCCGGGGTGCCTGGTGGGGTGGCCCCCATAGTGTGGCAGCTCCCCTCAGTCCTCCCCTGTGGGGTCTTCCTGCCCTGCCCTCTCATGGGATGGCCCCCCAGCAGCTGATCACCATGGGTGGGGCTCGTGACAGTCAGGTGTGCCGTGGGGACCACTGTGGGCCCACCCAGCCCTTCCCGCCTGCCCCCGACACCCCGACCCCTGTTGGGCCCTGCTGGTTGTGGTTGCATGCCCCCGGGTGCTCCCCCTGTACCTTCGCCCCTGGCCCCCCTGTGGCCCCTTGGTCAGTGTGCCCCGCCATGGAGGGGTGCCCACCTGGTGGTGGGGGAGCTGCTGGGCCCACCTCGTCGTCATCCTCTGCATCCTCCACCTCGTGCACCTCCAGGCGGCCTTGTGCTGCAATGGGATGGCGGGCCATTAGTGTTTGCTGGCCCCCAGCCGCTGCACCTCCGTCCGGGCCGTTCCCCACCCCCTGGCCCCACTGGGGCGATCGTACCTGAATCCTGTTCCTCCATTTCTTGGGGGCCATCCTAGGTCTCCGCTCGCTCTGGGCGCACCCCCTGTCCCTGTGGCCGGTAGGCCTGTGGGTGTTGGGGGTGCGCACTGAGTGTGATGGTCCGGTGCTCGGATTCCCGGGGCGCCGCCTCCCCCTGTGGGACGGGGCTGTCCCCTCCCGCTTCCTGGCTGGCCTCGTCAGGGGCACACCCCCCCCCCCCACTCTGTGGGGTTGGTCGGGGGGGTTGCGTGGTGGTCCTGCGTCTGCCCCTGGCGAAGGCACTGCCGTGTGTGCGGGAGGCCACGATGTCCCCGTCCATGCAGAGGAACTTGTCCAGCTCCTCCTGGAACTTGGATGTGCGCGTGGCTAGGCCGGACTTGAGATTGTTGTCCTTGATTGTTTATATCCGGACCTCAAGTCCTTTGCCTGCTGCATGCACTGGGTAACATCCCTATTGTACCTCTGCCACTGCATCTCCTGGGCGATGGCTTCATAGACTTGTCTGGTCTTGTAGCTGCGCACCAGGTCGTGCTGGACCCTTTCGAACCCCCACACGCGTATGAAGTCCCTGATCTCCTGCCTTGACCAGGGCTCCCCTTTTTGGGACCCGCGTGTGGGGGGCTGACTGACTTGGCGGCATGGGACCCGCCCTGTGGATGTGGTAGCTGTGGTGATGGTTGTGTCCTGTTGGGGGTAGTGCATTAGGGGTTACTCTGGGTCCTGCTGGCCCCCTCTGTGCCCCCAAGGGGCCTGCCCCCCCTCACCCCCTGGGGTTCCCTTCTGCTCACTTGGCTGTCTGGGGGGGGTCCTCCTCGGCCGTTGTCCCAGTGGTGCGGTGCTCCATTGTCTGGGAACTGTCCTGCAGGGACGGGGGACCGGGTTATGCGGCTGCCGCCTGCCCTGTGTTCCCTGGCCCATGGTGCCGGGCCTGGGGTGCGGCCCTCCCATCCCTGTGGGGAGGGTGGGGGGTGGTTCCCTTGCGCTCACCTCACTCTCGCTGCTGCTCCTCGGGCCTTGCCCCTGGGATGTGCTGGTCTGGGGGTCCTCGACTGGGGGGGGGTCGGTGCGGGCCCTCTGCTGGGAGACGTGCACTGTGTTACGGCCTGGCGCGTTTCCCCCCCGCCAGGGCACCCCCCTCGTACCGGCAGCCTTGGACCCCCCCTCGTACCGGCAGCCTTGGACCCCCCCTTGTGCCTTCTGCCTGGGGGCCCCCCCCCCGCGCCGCCTTGCCGGGGGGCCCCCCCCGGCACTCCTGGGTCCCCGTGCTCATCTGGCCCCTTCCCACGTGTGGGGCGGTGGCGGCTCTCTTGGCCTTCCTGGTCGTTATCGTGGGAGCCCACGCGTATATGCCATGGTTCCGCCCTCCTTTACTGGCTCTCGCCCCGACATCTGGTACACACACCCCGTGGACGTTTCTGCGTGGTGCCCCGTGGTGCCGGCGCAGTGGGGCTCCGCCGGTCCGGTCTGTGTGGGTGTTTTCGCTTTTACACGGACACTCAGATGTTGGACACGTCTTCACCCATAGAGGGTGCCGGCTCCCTTGCGGCTGCTCCATGGGTGTTGGCGGGTGCGTCGGGCACGCGCCCCCACCCGCTCATGGACTTTTACACGGACGCTCTCCCACCCATCCGATGGGTGTTCGTGGGTGGGTGGTGTCCGTGGAAAATTGGCCTATGACAGGTTGTGATGCTAGAGCGTTAGAGCTCATTCTAAGGTTTTGTTTCAATCAGTGAGCATTGTATTCTCACCTCAGAAAGAGTGCCTAAAATTGGCTCACTGTTTACCACATGCATATGGCTGCAAAATCTGGCCCCAAAAGCCCAGCAGCTAACAGCACCCACCTAGAGTGACAAGTGTTCTGGGAGAGGCCTGGGGTATTTGCTGCTCCATCCGTTTTCATGTTGGGAAAAGTCACCAGAGCATTCTTAAGCCGTTTTCACACAGACGGTGTTCTGGCAGGGGAGGGGGGGCATCCGTGGAAACAGGGCGGTGGTGGGTGAGGGGATGGGTGTGCACCTGTGTGAACGCCACGGCCGGTAGGTGTTCGTGCGTGTGCACTCCCGGCGCGCACCCATCACCCACAGGGCCATCCAGAAAACCAGAGGAGGCCCCATGGGTGGGTGTCTGTGTAAAGGGACACCCACGCACCTCCACCTACCACGGTGGAACACCCATCCCCCCACCCACCCCCATCTGTGGAAAAACAGCCTTAGTTTTGTTTTTTTTCATGTCAAGCTCACATCTTAGTTGTGTAGCAACACATTGGTTTTAGGAACAGCCCGTTGTGGGTTTTTGGTGGTTTTTTTATGATCTATATCATGCCCTGCAACAGGGTGAAAACAGACCTAATGCTAACTCCACTTTAACACTGCTCTAACGTTTCTTATGCATGTTGCAGGGGTATATTGGTACCCTATGCAGCCCCGCAACATGCATAAGAAATGTTCAAGTGGAGTCATGTCTGTTTTCACCCAATGTGAGCATTTTTCTTTGGCATTAAATAATCGACTCTTGACAATTCTCACCAAGCCTGATCTGTATTTCTATTTCAGATTTGCCGTGGGAGTCGCATAGTTGGAGGCAGGTAACAGAATACACTGCAGAAATGAGGCAGTTTGCCTGCACGCTCCATCTGTACAGCAGTAAAGCCTATGATTACGTAAGGAAGATTTTTCCTCTGCCTCATCCTTCCAGCTTGACAAAGTGAGTCTTTATTATCGTTCTCTGTGATTACATCTCCAGGTTCCTGTGTGACAAGGAAGAGCTGGAGGAGTTACAGTAGAAACTTAATGTACACCAATTCGGCATAACAGGAAGGGTCATTTTTTTTTTTTTTTTACTTCTTTGTATTTCCTCCAACGAGCTAAGCAGAGTGACTTGCAATTCCTACAGCAGAGGCGCCTCTCTCCCCTCACCCAAGTGGGGTTTTGATATCGGGCTGGGACTGCAATCCCATGGGTCTTTTACATACATGTTTTTGTCTAGGAACACAGAATTATACCTAAGTCTCCACAGTAGATTCATGCAGGCCAAACTTCGGAAAGCACTGCTCTCCAGGCATATCCGAGAGCATGGTATGCAGCATTGTGGCGAAAATTTGTGCTGTCAAAGTGGTATCTCACAGGGTTAACATTTGCAGTTGCAGGGAGTATGTGCCTTATGCCCATGACTGTGATCCTGAAGTTGGCTGGTGTTGGGGCTGGCTTATTGCACCAGCACCAGTGCAATTCCCAGTGAAGTGAATAGGACATATTAGCCCAGAAGGCTAGTGCCAGCACCAAATTGCTTCAAGATCAGTCATGGAGAAAGAAAGGTATCAAGGGCTGGTCTTAGTCGACCTCTGGTTTCAACTTCTGGTAAAAGGAGGCAACAAGTATTAAAATGGTATGGATTACTGCAGTAAGCATAGAAGATATGGAGGCTGTTCCCAACACTGAAATGCTTATTCATTATTACGGGTGCAGCCACACGAGATGCTTACTACGCCTCGGGCAGCCTTACCACATGACGCAGCACATTGTGTGCCTGGCGGCCACCAGATGTTCCCCCGCCCCGGGGCTGAGGCTGAGAATGCAGCACGTAGCAACTTTACTCAAAATGGGGTAAGGCTGCCCAAGGCGCGGTAGCTCATGTGCCTGCAGTATAGCTGAGTTTAAAAGAGGTTTGGACAAGTTTCTGGAAGATAGGTTCATTAGCAGCTATTGGCCAGGCAGGATTGGGGAACGCAACCCTTTACTGTCGGGAGCCTGGGGATGACCCACAGGGAATGGACAGCATGGTGACCTGTTGGGTGCTTCTCCCAGGCCCCCGTGATTGGCCACTGTCCGAGACAGGATGCTGGGTTCGATGGACCATTGGTCTGACCCAGGATGGCACTTCTTATGGTCGCTGTCTGCCCCATTGCACGGTGAGGTCCACGGTGGTGTTCTGAGCGGCAGCCGCTAGCTCCAGTCCTGCACAGCCACGTCATGACCGGGGGTGGAACAGTGATCAGGGTGGAAGGTGGGGCAGAGCTGGGTGCCCACTCATGTGGGCACCAGAGGCTGCTCCAAGCAAAGGGATAGGTCTGAAAGAGACACAAGACCATGTAGGGGAAGATAAAGGAAGTATTGATAAGAGCTTAGGGAAGCTGGAGGAGGAGAGGAGAGCTGAGCTACAGACCAGTATTGTAATACTTCTGGCTGGTGAGATTCTTGTCCTCTGCCACCTTATTGCTTTATTATAGTCACTGGACTGATTCTTTAAATTATTATTATTATTATTTTTTAAAGCCCATGATCTGTTTTTCCCCACTGCGAAGTCGTTTGTCTTGAAGACAGAAGCAGTGGCTATATATGATAAGGGGAGGTTTAAGTTAAATATCGGGAAAACGTCCTGTTAGAACAGTTCAGCAGTGGAACAAGCTGCCTGGAGCAGTTGTGAGATCGCTTCCCTAGAGGTTTTCAAGTCAAGACCATGCAGGCACCTCTCCGGGATGCTCTAGGCATCGGATAGCCAGCCTCCATCAGCACATGGGGCTGGCTAGATGACCCATGAGGTATCGTCCCACACTCCAGGTCTATAGTTGTTTAAAGGTTTTGGGCTAGTCGCCCTCACCCCAACTCCAAATTCTAGCTCCTGATTATTTCCCCCTTCTTTCTTCCAGTTGGCTGTCCAGTGGCAAAGCTAGTCCAGGCTTCAGAGACAGTATTTTCTTTCAGCTTCAGCAACGCGTTGAAGGTGGAGAAGAGGCCTACTGGTATTGTGCGCTGATGATAGAAGGGGTGGTTCTCAAGCAGCAGCTGGAGTGGGACCCCATGACTCGGCGTCTGGTTGGGTTTGTAGATCTGGGTGCTGGCGCACTTGATGTGGATGAAGCTCCGCTGGCCTCTGAAGCTCTAGTCGTAATGGCGGTAGGCATTCTTGGTCACTGGAGAGCGCCTTTGGGCTATTTCTTTCTGAGTGGGACCATGGGCCACGTGCTAGCTCAACTCCTCCGCCAGGCTATCAGCAAACTGAACAACATAGGCATCATGGTGCTATCGGTGACGTCCGCTGCCACCCCTCACAACATGGCGATGGCCAAGGCGCTCGGAGTGCGGATCGATGCCAACAACATTAAATGCACTTTTCAACACCCCCCAGGCTCTTCTCACCAGATCGTCTATTTCTTTGATGTTTGCCATATGCTCAAGCTAATAAGGAATGCTTTCCAATGCTTTCATCGGATCCAGTTCCTGGGTGAAATAGCACAGTGGCAGCACGTGGTAGACCTTGCTGCTCTGCAGGAGAAGAATTTATTACACCTCGGCAACAGATTGGCAGACAGGCTCAGAAACCGGGATTGCTGTCACGTGAAGGTGAACTCTGCCACCCAGCTGTTCAGTGAAAGTGTGGCTGATACGCTGCGTTGCCTCCAGTTGTTGGGTCTCCCTTCATTTCAGGACTGCTGCGGTACCATCCGATTTGTGCGCTTGATTAACAATCTGTTTGATCTTTTTAACAGCAGAAACTATTATGGAAGGGGACTGAAAGGACCCGTGTCCTCTAGAAGCTACGTCAAGATAAATTGCCTCCTAAACGAGGCCAAGAATGTCTTTGTCACGTTAACGGACAATTCAGGGAGACCTGTTCTGAAAAGTAAACGTAAACTAGGCTTTTTGGGATTTTTGCTTAATGCTGAGAGCTTGAAATGGCTTTACACGAACTATGTGTTTCCAGAGAACACACCCTTTCAATACCTCCTGACTTATACCTTTTCCCTAGACCATCTGGAATTATTCCTCAGTGCTCTCCGACAAATGTGCACTACCAGCAGCAACCCAACGTGTGCGATGTTCCAAACTGCTTATTGCAAGCTTCTGAACAATTGTAGCTTGACATCAGGATTACAGCTGAGTAGTCTTGTAGGTGACATGAGCACTCTTGATATCTCTATTGCTCGAAGGACAGAATTGTCCCTCCGTGGAATTCATTCTCAGTATGATCCCAGTGGTAAGGAGGTTAGACCAGTGGGCAATATTTACCATGCGGGGCATGTCTCGTTTAGCTCCCCTCTGAGAAATGCGTTGACAGAGCTGTCAGTCTATGCAGAAAATGTCGCCTGGGCTGCTGGCTTGGTTGCAGAGACGTTAGCAGAGACCGTAAAATGTGAAACCTGTATCCCATCTCTGTTTGCTTCTGATGACAAAATACTAAAATGCAGTCCTCTGATGTGCATTAGAAAGACTGGCAACTTGAGGATGCCCTCAGTGTGTGTGTATCGGATTGTGTGCGTGTCTGAGCAAGTCCTCAGAGTGCACACAAAAGCAGAGGCCTGTACAGCAAACTCAAAGCAATGGGGATTGCCTTTAGAACAGAAAATTTTATATGAACTTTCCGAGCCAAAAAATCAATTTTTCCACCAGTTAAACGATCATCTGTTTGATGATGAATTGTGTGTTGTCAATCACTACACAAAACTGCTAAGGGGAACAGTGCAATGTTACTTAAATATCAGAGCCAAACAGGTAGAAAACCAGGGCCTGGAATGTTGCTTTGGGAAGCAGAAAAGGTTTCCTAGCCAACATATGTTCTCATCATTAAAAACTTATAAATCTATCCAAATCTTACCTGTGCCAGAATGATTCTCTTGTGCTACTTGGTGACAGATGTTGTGGTAGATACTGTGCAGGTATTTGGCCAACAAGGACTAGAGTTCGTAGTCCTGAGGAAGGATAAGGGGATGTGCTGGCATACTGGAACTGGCAGGTTATTCCCTACAGAGGACATAAAGGCTTAGGCAAACTGGATTGGTGGGGCAGGAGAGGAATGCAGGAAAGCTAAGATGTATTGCAGGTTCGTTAGGCCAGGCCTTTGCCAGGAGGGAGAGACTGAAATGGGCTTAGGAAAATGTGGTAGGGGAGAAGCTTCACTCATCAGCTTTGGAAATAGAGATGCTCAAGCTTTGACATAAGTGCAACATATTATATAATACACTGTCCTGTGCTGACGTGGACAAGGGTTCAGTCTGGTTTTGTGTGTAGCATTGGACAATAAGCTTTATCAAATACACAGAATAAAGATGGATCAAATGCCATTTTTTCTCCTGTTTTTTTTTTTCTACCCTCTTCCTTTCTCCCCCGTGCCTTCCAGTAATCAACTGCTTGATTTCTTTCACTCTTCACTGTTCTCTCCTAAGGGGAACCTCCAGTCGGGGGGCTAAATGTGGCTTGCAATAAGTTTTGGTGTGGCCCCATTCCAGTTCCTGGATTTGGCCTGTTTTCCTCCTTCCACCACTGAAAAACTGAGTTCGGGGTAAGGGAGCCGTCATGCCCACAAGGAGAGAGGACTGATCCATGCTACAAATTCATGATCTGGCCTCTGCTTTTCTTGAGTAGACCCGTTAAGCGCCCCCATCGCCAACTTGTATATCGCCCTCGGTAGGAGCTTGTGCTCATTGTCAAAGTGGCCCCTGGGATGCAAAAGGTTCCTCACCCCTGAACCAACATTTCTTAAACTTAACCCCCTTTGGCTAGGAATGCCTCATTTTTTCAACTTTGACTCGCACTTCACCTTCAAACCCTACATTGACTCCATCGCCAAATCCTGCTGCTTCTCCCTCCACAACATTGCTAAGATCCGCCCTTTTCTGTCTGTCTCCTCTGCCCAAACTCTCATCCACACCCTAGTCATCTCATGCCTCGACTATTGTAACCTCCTCCTTGCTAGCCTTCCCCGCTCTCACCTTTCTTCCTTCCTCTCTCTTCAAAACTCTGCTGCCAGGATCATCCACCTAGCCTGTCGCTTTGATCATGTGCAGCCTGGGCCCTGCTTAACGCGTCCCTGCAGCAGGGGAGGTTGTCGCCCAGCCTCAAGGAGGCAGTGGTGCGCCCCCTGCTGAAGAAACCATCTTTGGACGTGGATGCACTCGCCAGCTACCAACCTGTCTCTAACCTTCCCTTAATAAGGAAGGTTAATGAGCGGGCAGTGGCGATCCAGCTCCAGGCACATCTAGATGGCATCGGTTTCCTGGACCCTTTTCAATCTGGATTCCGCCCCTGCTATGGCACCGAGACGGCGTTGGTGGCCTTGGTTGACGATCGCCGGGAGATGGATGCAGGATGTTCAACATTTCTCATCCTGCTAGATCTCTCGGCTGCTTTTGATACAGTGGACCATGGGCTGCTGTTGAGACGGCTGCGAGACCTGGGGGCTCTGGACAGGACTGTTCTTGAATGGTTCCGTTCATTCTTCGGGGAGAAGCCAGCGGATGGTGTTGGGGACTGAGACATCTTGCCCCCGCGCTTTATCCTGCGGCGTTCCACAGGGTTCCATTCTGTCTCCGTTGTTGTTCAGTGTATACATGCAGCCCTTGGGGAGGTCGTGAGAGGGGGCGGTGTCACCAATATGCTGATGATACTCAGCTGTACCTCTCTTTTTCAACTGACCCAGACCCTGCTGTCTAGGTGCTATCCCAGTGTCTGGAGGCCGTGGCGGAGTGGATGTGGCAGAGCAGACTGAAGCTCAACTCCAATAAGATGGAGATGATGTTGGTGGGGCGAGCGAGGGAGATGTTGGCCCCCCTGATTGGGGGGGGAGAGGGGTTCGCCTTCCTATAGCTCAGCAGGTTCGGAGTCTGGGGGTGATATTGGACGCAGATCTCCACCTGGAGCGACAGGTGGAGGTAGTGGCGAAGGCCGCTTTCTGCCAGTTGTATCTGGTGCGGAGGCTGCGTCTGTACGTCTCCGGCCCAGACCTGGCCTCCCTCATCCATGCCTTCGTCACCTCGAGGCTGGACTACTGCAACGCGCTCTACGTGGGGCTGCCCTTGTGCCTGGTTCAGCGGCTGCAGCTAGTGCAGAATGTGGCGGCCCAGCTCCTTTCGGGGACAGGTCGTTGGGAGCATATAACACCTGTGCTCCGGACTCTGCACTGGTTGCGAGTAACGGGCCGAGCCAGGTTCAAGGTTCTGGTATTGATCTATAAGGCCCTTCACGGTCTGGGCCCCTCATACCTCAGGGACCGCCTCGCCCTCCGCACCCCAGAGCGGCTCCTTCGGTCTGCCGGGGGTGCCTTCTTGGAGGTCCCCCGTGTTAAGCGGGGGGCTACAATGGAGAGGGCATTCTCAGTGGCCGCACCGCGCCTTTGAAACTCCCTCCCGGAGGAAGCTCGCCTGGCCCCGAGCCTTTTAACATTCTGGCAAATTTGCAAAACCTGGCTGTTCGCCCAGGCCCTTTGGGGGGAGTTAGGTTTTTTTTAATTTCCTGTCACCCTTATTTATTATGTTTCTTGGTCCTGTTTTAATTGTTGTACTTTGAGTGTTTTTACATATTTTATAGTTATATTTTTTAATATATATATATGAGATTGTAAACCGCCCTGAGCTGTTTCAGGAGGGGCGGGGTATAAATGTAACTAAATAAATAAATAATTTGAGAGACCGCCTTACTCCCCGGGTTCTAGAGTGGCCCCTGCAGTCATCCGGGGGCATCACGTTGGAGGTTTCCCGGGGGCCACGCAGAGCAGGGCATTCTCGGTGGCTGCGCTGTGCTTCTGGAATTCCCGCCCCAGACCTCCCAGCCTTCTGTAAGAACGGGTTGTTCCGTCAGGCATTTGGCGAGGGAGAGAGGTAAGGGTGGTAGGGGATGTGGGTAGGTGGAGTGGGTTTTTTCCCCCGTTTTGGTTTTTGACTATCGTGTTTTAAAGTGTTTTTAAAACTGTTTTATATTATATATTTTTTGTATTGTTAGCTGCTCTGGGCTGCTGGATGGCAGGAAGAGCGAGGTATAAATTTTGTTAAAAATAAAAAGACTAGTGCTCAGATAGTGAATGGACCTCTTGACATACATGGTCTGCTCCTTCCTCGACCCCATTCTCTCTCACACACCCTGTGCAAAGCCCCAAAGAATTCCTAGCACTTGGGAAGAGTGGTGGAAGTGTGAATATATAGAGTGTTTATTTGGAAAAAGCTCCATAGGCAATTCATGTATCTTAACATATACGCACAGGGCACTGACCAGCAAGCAGCAGCCCTGACCAAGTGGATGGAGAGAGTGGGAGTCCCTGCTAAGTAGTGGTTGTAGAATTCCTCTGTAAATTCAGCATCTACCTTCGTAGCCACCCGCTCAGTGATATAAGACCTCGTGAACAGATGGAATGAACACCAAGTTGCTGCCTTTCATTTTTCGGTACAGTGATATAACGGCACAGTAACTAAAGTTGAACTAATCGTGCTTTGCAATTAGCAGGCATCAGCCACTTGTGAGAACAGATCCATAAGTGCTGCTGGGGGGGGGCAGGTGTCAGACCAATGGTCCATTGAGCCCACTATCTGACAGCGACCATTCCCCAACCTACTTGGCTAATAGGACCTTGCTGGCTTTCATAAATACTTATGTAAATGGCAAACAAATGCACCCAGTTAAGAGCCCAGCTAACATTCAGGTTTTACCTTGAAGTCAAACGCATGAAGTTTGGGGAAAGGACACCAGAAGGGAGGGCATGGGGTTGATCCCAAGCCCCACATGCGACCCGCTCTCCCCCCCCACCCCCCGTTACAGCGACACTGGCACGTGGGATCCATGCCCACAGCGTGGGTGGGATTGGGATCACAGCCAATAGGGGTCCCACTGTGTAGGTACGGAAGGGTCTACAGAGCTTGCTCACACACACTTGGCTCAGGGGACTGTCACCAAGAAGAACAGTAGCTGGACTGTCCATGTAGGTATGAGGTGGGGGGGAGGAGGACTAACTTCAGCAGGCATCAATATAATCAAATCACACACGAACAGCAAAAGGAGGGGGGGGGGGATTAAAAACCCACAAGAACCAACATTAAAAAGCAATTTTACTTTATAGGGGGAAAAAAAAGAGAAAAGTTGTTACGTCCCATCTTCCACAACTAAAGCATCCATGGTTCTAAACCTGCTTCTTGGTAAATACTTTTAAATCTTAAGAAGCAATAAAAAGTGGGAGGTGGGGGGGGTTAATTTTCAAGGTTTGTCATCAGATTTGTGCTCAAAAGCTTTGCCCTTGATCCTGCCATCGGCTCAGCATGGATGTTAGCCACGTGCCTCAACTCAAGCCAGTAGGGCTCTGGATTGGCAGAAGGGTATGCTCATGCAGATTGGTTTACTGGACTGAAACCTAGGATGGGTATCAAACTATTGGCGCAAAGCCTAATTTTTTGCTTGTGCCAAAGAGTTAGTGAAATCAATATGCACCTGGGCACATTCACCTAGTTTGCATATACAGATGTTGGTTTCTCATTTCAGCCACCTACTCAAGTGTGTGTTTAAATCCCACTGAAGTCAATTGCCACAATCAGATTCCTCTGATATAAGTGGATTGTGGTCAATGGTCACAACTTAGATGTACACATTTTTAAAAGAACATGCTTAAGGATGAAAGTTTTCAAAAGA
Source organism: Sphenodon punctatus (assembly GCA_003113815.1). NCBI lineage: Eukaryota > Metazoa > Chordata > Lepidosauria > Sphenodontia > Sphenodontidae > Sphenodon > Sphenodon punctatus. The sequence continues at coordinate 597,360 of QEPC01010231.1, forward strand.
GAAACCTAGATCCTTTTGAAAGCCAACAAGATTTAGGTTTTGGAGTGATCAAGTCGCTTTTAAATATTGGACTTGAGCACTTTGGAAAACTGTACTCCACTGGTATAATCCAGCGCCCACTGAACAGCCCAACGACTTCAATGGGAACTGAATTGCACCCGTGTGTTTTTCCGACTATTTCAATTTTACTTAATCAGGGAAAATTCGGTGATTGCTGCTAGGCTGACAACTCCCTAATAATTCTATTATTTTCATAAACGTTATGCTTCTGTTACATATAAGGAAAGGCGTTCAAAGATCATCTTTACAGAATAGTATAAATGTTTATTTTTCTTTGTGATTTATCTGACTGTTTTGTATTTTTTTACAATATAGAAAAGTGTATTCTTTGAATAGGTCTAGTAAATATAAATTTAAATCTTTCTACTTTTAGATGTAAACAGAACTAGAAAATGCGCCCCAGCCCTCCCACAATTTTTTTTTAAAGATAATTGAATGAGCTGGACTGTCACTTTTGTTCAGCATTTTGATGCAAACAGCTAGGTACAAAAATGATTTAGTACATACTACACAAGGGAGAGAAAACCAAGCTGAATACTTTAGAAAGCTTGTTCAAAACAAAAAAGAAAGAACTAAGAATATTTGATTGCACCTTCAAATCTTTACAAGCAAATGCCATCATACATAGTCTACAACCAGAATCCAAGTTTCACAAGCATTTTCTCCACACCGCATATAAATACATCACAAAAAGGTGCAATTCAGAATAAGACAGAATATATACAAAATTAACATGGATATATATCATTCTAGACAAAAAAAGTCTATTGCAATTCTTTTGAAAAATAACTTGATCAGGTATTACTTTATCCACTTACACTAATTTACATTTATACAAATCTTACTGAACAGACTATAGGAAGTCACTAAAAGCTGAATATCTGCTCTATCTACATTAAAGAGATCGCACTGACACTTTTGATTAGTCAAAGTCCTAATTATATAAAAAAAGATTCTATTGAATGAATAACGGATTCCCTTTTCAACCATCGGTGAGTGAACACACCCAGTCATGTTAAAGAAATGTAGTTACATATGGAGAGAATATAAAATCCCTTTTGGAAAAAGAAGTAGCAATCTTCTTCTGTTAATTACGGAGAGGATTACAATACCTAACAAAAAGATCTGCAAATTCAAACATGGTTAAGTCAGTATAGGATCATTTAGCAGGTTTCCTACCGTTTGTAAATTTGTTGCATTATAAAAACATGCATTATTTGTGTTTACTTTTTTCTTGTTGCATATCCTGGGAAAAGTTCCCACTCTTGAATGCCTTTATGCACAGGCATATTTAAGTTGTTTTCTCATAAAGGATCAGCAGATACTTAGCAGTCGGTAGCCCTGACTGACCCAATATAACAGAATGTTAGGTTCACAAATTGTAGTTCTAAATTACACTTTTAAAGTAAGTCAGATAAAACAAGTGATATCAAAGAAGGTACCTGGGTTTAGATTTTCTGACATGTAGTCCTGGATTAGTTTAGATGCAGCTCCTTAGAAATTCCCGCACAAAAAGGCTGGTTCCACTCCACGCAATAACATGGTTTCTAGAGCGTTTCTAACCCTAGGGGCAGCCTGCCCAGGAATCAAACACAATCTTAGACTAATTTTCTGTCCATTATTTTTCCAACATAAGAGCTCGATCCTGTGAGCTGCTAAGAGGGAAAAACACCCCACTGCCTTCAACAAAAGTTTGAGCTGTCCAGGACATGGGCACGACGGAGCCTAGGCCACAAACCACTTACTCCTGAGTAGTCCCACTGAAACCTACTCTGGAGTAAGTGTCCTGTGGATCGCGGCCTAGATGTATATAACAGGATCTTCCTGTTGAGGTTAATCAAATGATCCAAGAGGAGTGGATCTTGCTTTTAATGCTACCTGAATGTAAAATCCCAGAGTTTGCCCCAAATCCTGCTGGTTTATTCTGCCCAAGCCAGTACCTAAGATTTCCATCATTAAAAACATTTTCTATTTTAAAACCCTTGTTCAGCAAGTTACCTAAGCACATGCATAACAGAATAACGCTTGACTAGCCCCACTGAAGACAAGGCCAGCCATATATTTAAGTGCCTGCTGAACTGCTTTACCTCAGGATATTATATTTTTTAAAAATCTATTTCCCTTCAGGATCAACTCTTGTGGATGTGATGTTAGCTATCTATATTCTGCTGCCAAAAAGTGTCTGGTTTTGCCAGTGTCTTTTGTTTTTTTCATAGAAACTAAGTGATGCAGCTTTATATATTGTAAATAATATATTATTATAATTTATAAATGCTCTTCAAGAAATTTTTTAAGAAAGGAATGGGGAGGGGAGGAGGCGGACATCTCACTCTTAACAAAGCCAAAGGAAGTTAAAAGCTGTACAAGACCAGGAGAAAAATTCATCTTTAGGTATCGTCCTAGATCAAAGAAGATTTGGCTAAGATTTAAAAGAATCTATTTTCCTGGTTAGAAAAGATTTTCTTGCATCCATATTATGCAACACACTTGAAAACAAACACCAAGTTTAAAATAATGGAATACTACTACTCCTCCATCCTCCTCCTCCACCGTGAACCAAAGTGTCCCTGTGCCTTTAAGTGTCCTTTCAGTCTCGTTTATCGTAGCTCCATGTGCAACAGTCAGCAGTTCATGGCACAAGGGTCGTTTCTGGACTTTCCTGCCGAGTTAATGACTCTCATCAAACAGCGTCCAAACTCCTCCAGGATCATCCGTTCTGCCGCTGCCTTAGACTTGCCCGTTTTCTCAGTCTGCTCGGCCTGTGCCAGTAAGCAGTCGCACGTCGCATCAGCAACCTCCTTGGTTACAAATGTGAATGGCAGCCTGAAAAAAAGCAAGCCAAGCCCGTCAAAGTCAATAGTATGGCTATGACCAGCACTTTCCCCCAGACACACTGAAACGGTAGGTGAAAGATAGTGAATTAGAAAGCAAGGTGTCTTTTATATGCTAGAACAGTTTCACCATTATATTAAGACAGGGACCATGTCTTCGTATAGGGCAGTAGGGCATCAAGGAAAACGGGGCCCTAGCAGGGCTTCTAGGTGCTATTCTAACATTGAATAATCAACTCAAGCAAGTAAAACATTCCATTATAAAAAAAAAAACCTCTGGTTTACAGTATTAGTTAAGGCTCTTGCAAATTCAATCATGTGTTAAAAAGCATGGAAATTGCAAGTTAAGGCTCCTACCTTAGCTTGCGTGCCATATATTATTATTATTATTAGCAAGCATTTATATAGCGCCAGCAATGTACCTGGCGCTTTACAAAGTAATGGAATAGACACAGTCCCTGCCCTAGTGCTTACAATATGAGAGAAAGAGGGAGAGGGGAAGGAGACGAAGGAAAGGGAACAGGGAAGAGACAAGGGGCGTAACATTCATGAAGATGCGAGGCCTCAGGTGCACGTGCTTGGCTTGGTTACATCGGGAATGATGGCTGGCTGGTCCACGTGGTGAGGATATGAGTACACAGACTTCAGGTAACAGATTGTACTGGATGGAGGGTATCAGCAGGAGTAAGATGAGGGGAGCGAGGAGTCAGGGAGGACAGAGCGGAAGAGGTGGGTCTTGAGGAATTTGAAGGTACGAAGGGAGGGGGCGAGGCGGATGTGGGCAGGGAGGGAGTTCCAGGAATGGGGGCAGCTAGGGAGAAGGGATGAAGGCGGTTAGGGGAGCAGAGGAGGCGGAGGGCAGGAGAGGGGACAGAGGAGGAGTGGCGTTCACAAACTCGAGTATGGAGGGAAATTAGCACAGAGAGGTAGGTTGTGAAGAGCTTTATAGGTGAAGACTAGGAGCTTGTGCGGGATTCGTTCAGGACGGTGGAGCCAGTGAAGAGAGGAGGAGGGGCTGCACATGATCGAAGTGACGGGTGAGCATGACCCTGGCAGCAGAGTTTTGGACAGAGATAAGGGGGGAAATGTGAGAGCGGGGGAGGCCAGCAAGTAGAAGGTTACAGTAATCTAGGCGAGAGATGACCAGGGCGTGAACAAGGGTTTTGGCAGAGGAGAGAGGGCGAATCTAGGCAATGTTATGGAGGGAGAACGACAGGATTTGGCAACAGAGTCGATGAAGGGTTTAAAAGAAAGGGGTGAGTCAAAGATGAAGCCTAAGCTACGGGCTTGGGGGACAGGAAGGATGGTGACCCCATAAATAAGGATTGACAGGGAGGAGGGAGAGGAAGGATTGGGAGGGGGGTGGGGAGATAAGGAGTTCAGTTTTAGCCATGTTGAGTTTGAGTTGACGCTGAGACATCCAGGTAGAGATATCAGAGAGACTGTTGGTGAGGCAAGCTTGAATAGATGGAGAGAGAGAGAGGGAGTAGAGAGATAGAGTTCAGTGTCATCAGCATAGAGGTGATATTGGAAGCCACAGGAGGCAATGAGTTTACCTAGGGACAGGGTGTAGATAGAGAAGAGGATAGGGCCAAGAACAGAGCCTTGGGGAACAGCAACCAAGAGGGGAAGGGAGGAGGAGGTGGAGCTGGCAAGAGACACATTGAAGGAGCAGCCAGAGAGGTAGGAGGAGAACCAATCGAGGACAGAGCCACGGAAGCTAAGGGAGTGAAATGAGTCCAGCAAGAGTGAGTGGTCAACAGTGGGTATTTTCAGACGTTACGAGACCACGCTCAACCACAGTCAATACCCTGTGATGGGGAATGGTCTCGTAACATCTGTTGGGGAACCGGAAGTTCCCGCCCAGATGTTAACCACGGTCAATAGCGGCAGGGAATCACATTCACCACGCGATCGGCGAGGCTGGCGCCGATTGCACGGTGAATGTGATTCCCCGTCGCGATGAAGGGGCCCGTCTCGTCTGGATGGAAACCACGGCCCGGAATCCCCAGCGGGATTCCGGGCCGTGGTAAATTGGGGCAGGCGCTGTGGCTGCATTGGCTGCGGCGCCCGCCCGTCTCCCCAGAGGGCAGGTGGTTGGGGGGGTGTTCGTGCGGCCACACGTTGCCCACGCGGCCACGCCCCTTCCCCGATTCCCCACTGGCACGTCTGTTGGACGTGACGGGCTGATTCCAGCGGGGAATCTGAAGACTGATTCCGGGATGGGGCTAATGTCGCCCCGTCTCGTCTGAAATCACCCAGTATTGAAGGCAGAAGAGAGGTCAAGGAGGACAAGACTGGAGTAGAGGCGATTAGATTTAACCAGAAAAAGATCACTGGTGATCTTAGCAAGAGCAGTTTTAGTAGAGTGAAGGGGGCGGAAGCCAGATTGTAGGGGGTCACGGGAGGAGTTGGCAGAGAGGGAGTCAAGGCAGCGGGAGCAAACAACACATTCAAGAAACTTGGAAGTAAAAGGAAGGAGTGAGACAGGACGGTAGCTAGAAGGGTCATAGGGGTCAAGAGCGAACCTTCTGAGGATAGGAGAGACTGTGGCTTGCTTGAAGGCGGAGGGGAAGGAGCCAGTAGAGAGGGAGAGGTTGATGATGTGCAGGAGGGAAGAGCGACAGTAGAAGCAATGGAGGTCAGGAGGGGATGGGGTCAAGGGGGCAAGTGGAAAGGTTGGAGGAGGAGAGCAGGGAGATTTCCTCAAGGGAGGCAGGAGGGAAAGAGGACAGGAGAGAAGGAGGGGGAGGGGAGGGAGTAGGGAGAGGAGTGGGAAGCTATGTCTAGGCGGATCTTGTCTATCTTGGAAGTGAAGAAGGAAGCAAGATCCTGAGCAGAAAGAGAAGAGGGAGGAGGAGGATAGGGGGACTTGAGGAGGGAGTCAAAGGTGGAGAACAGGTGGCGAGGGTCCCGAGAACAGGACTCAAGCGTAGTAATGCTGTCTAGCGAAGGAGATAGCAGAAGTAAGGGAGGAGAGAGAGAATTTGAAGTGAAGGAAGTCAGCATGGGAGTGGGATTTGTAGCAGAGACATTCAGCAGCACGGGTGCAGGAGCAGAGGTGGCAGATACTGGGGGTGAGCCAAGGACGGGGGTTGTGGGAGTGGGCGGGGCAGGAAGAGAGGGGGGCAAAACAGTCAACAGTGGAGGAGAGAGAGGCATTGAAAGCCAAGACAGCAGTCACGGGAGGAGAAGACTGAGGGGAGAAGGCAGGAGAGAGAGGAAGCAAAGTCCAGGGGATTAATGGCCTGCAGGTCCCAGAAGGGACATTGAAAGAGGCAAGGAAGGGGTGAGAGATGGGATGAGGATCAAAAGGAGAGATCAGAGACAGAGCAGTTCCTAGAGAAGACGAGGTCAAGAGAATGGCCATTAGCATGGGTGCAGGCCGTTACTGTGGGTAGGGGAGTTGGTCCAAAGGTGGAGGCTGAAGGAGCAGGCTAATGCGAGGAAACGGGAGATGTAGGGCTGGGAAGGGACATCAACGTGAATGTTGAAGTCACCAAGAATGAGAGTGGGGATATCGTCGGAGAGGAAGAAAGTGAGCCAGAACTCGAATTCAGACAGAAAGGAAGAGAGGGAGCCAAGGGTCGGTAGATGACAGCGATACGGAGATGGAGGAGGGAGTAGAGGCGCACAGTGTGAGCCTCAAAGGAAGGGAAGGAGGGGCGGGGGAAGAGGAGAAAGTGGTTGGAATTGACAGGAATTAATGTAAGAAGTAAATATGTTGTGTAAGCAGTAAAGATATAAGCAGTAAGGATGTTGTACAGTCTCACATATTGTGCTTGATTCCAACTTAGGCTCCATGCCCCCACACTTTGCATTGGTCTTTCAGTCCCAATCGTTTCCTCTGCAGTTGGGGGCAACACTGAATTTGGGGAATGGAGGGGGTAGCGGCAGAGCTAGGGGGAGCCTAGGGCTGGGAGAGCAGAGGCTGCAGGTGGGGATAGAGGGGCAGTGGGACAGTTGAGGAGGAATTCAGGACCGGAAGAGTGGGGACAGCAGCAGAGTTGAGGGGAGCTCAGAGGTGGGGGAGCAAGGGCTGAAGGTGTGGATTGAGGGGCAGTGGCAGACTGGGGAGAGCTCAAGGGTGGGGGAGCAGGGGTGCAGGTGGAGACTGAAGGGCAGCAGCAGATCTGGGGGGAGTCTAGGGCTGGGAGAGCAGAGGTTGTGGGTGAGGACCAAGGGGCAGCAGCAGAGGTGGAAGGAGCCATGGGCTGGGAGAGCAGGGGCTGCAGGTTGGGACTGAGGGGCAGCAGTAGAGCTGGGTGGAGCTTAGAGCTGAGGGGAGCAGGATCTGAATGGGGGGGGATTGGTCTACAGCCCCTGCTCTCCCAGCCCTGGGCTCCCCCTCAGCTCTGCTCCCTCATCCCTCCGTTCTCCAGCTTCAGTGTTTCCTCCAACCTGCAGAGGAAACGACTGGGACTGAAAGACCAAGGTAAAGTGTGGGGGCATGGAGCTCAAGTTGTAAGTGAGCACAATACGTGAGACTGCCCAATGTCATGGTCCGGAAGTTACGGCAGGAGCCTTAACTTGCAATTTCCATGCTTTTTAAGGCAGGATTGAATTTGCAAGAGCTTTAACTAATACTGTAAACCAGAGGGTTTTTTATAATGAAATTTCCCATTGTTTTTTAAAAAGGATATTCAATAGAATCTTAATTGCATATGATTATATACGTATTTAATTGCACCCTCCCACACCCATACCTCTCAAGTTCCTGCAATCCTGCTCCCAGCCCCTCCCAGACATTCTCCCTTAGCTCTCCCAAATTCTGCCCACATCTCTCAGCCAGCCCTTCCCAGACACTCTCCCTCCCCTTAGCTCCCCAAATCCTACCCTCATCTCCTCCCTGCCAGACCTTCCCAGACAGTCCCCTTGCTTCCTAGCTCCCCCAATCCTGCTCTCTGTCTCTCATACACACACACGCACGGCCACACACACAAGTGGGGGCCACATGGACACACAAACACACTGGGACACAGGGGACACACACACAGGGACATGGGGACACACACAGTCATGGTGGGACATCACCGATGCAGACATACACACACTGGGACAGACACACATACAAAGAGGGGGACACACACGGGGGACACAGACGCACACACATGGGGGGGACACACACAAATGGGAGGACATTCATGGGGGGACACACACAAACAGGGGTTAGACAAACACCCACACACACACAGGGGACACACACAAACACCCACATGGACACACACACCCAGAGGGAGGACACACACATGGGGGGGAGAAACGGGCACACACAGGGGCACACACAAACATGGGATACACACATACACAGGGGGACACACTCTCACACACTCACAAGGAGACACACACACAAACACACATAAGGGGCCACATGCACACAGAGACATGGGGGACACACGCACAGGAGGAAACAGACATGGGGGATACACATGAGAGGAAGCAGACATGGGGGACAGGGACACACACGGGGGAACAGAGGGACACACAAACACACGTATGTGGACACGGACATAGGGGGAAACACACACGGGAGACACACATGGGCCTACACACACACAAACACATGGGGTCACACACACACACACACAGGGGACATACACACAGACACACGGGAGGACACAAGGACATGGGGGTACACACGGGGGGCACACAGGGGCACACATGCACACAGGACACATACACACAGGGGGACAACACACACACACACACCCCACAAACACACAGAGGGGGAAAACACAAGCAGAGGGGGGAAACACACATGGAGGGACACACACACGGGGGACACACAGAGAAAGGGGACATACACACGTGGACACGGACATGCACACAGGGTACAAGCACACAGGAGGACATGGACACACAGAGGAGGACACACATGGGAGACATGGACACACACACGGAGGGTCACACACAGAGGGTCACACACAGACATGCAGGGGGCAAGGACGGACACACATTTACACACTGGAGGACACAAACTGGGACACAAAACACACGGGAGACACAAATGGGACACACACAAACACATGGGGGACACACACGGGAGGACACACGTTTATTTTATTTTATTTATTTTATAAAATCATTTGCTACCCTGCCCCTCCTGCTCCAAGCAGCCCAGGGCGTCTTACAATGTTAAAACACACAAAATCCGTAAAAACCAAACAATATAATAAAAAGAGAAGGCACAGAAACAACACCCACCCCCCTTCCCAGCCCTCCATCCCATCTCCCTTGCCAAAAGCCAGACAGAACAGCCAGGTTTTACACAGATGACGGAGGGAGGGGAGATCCAAGGCCAACTGGGCCTCCACTGTTCCACAGCCTAGGCGCAGCCACCGAGAACGCCCTCTCCATAGTGAAGGGCAGATCACAGCGACCGTTCGAGAGCACGGAGAGTGAGGTGATCCTGCAGGTAAGTTGGGCCAAGGCCCGTATAGGGCTTGATAGGTCAAAAGCAACACCTTGAATCAGGCCAGAAGACTATAGGCAGACAGTGCAGAGCCCAAAGCAATGGTGTAATGTGCTCACAGCGACCCGTCCCTGTAAGAAGACGGGCCCCTGCATTCTGCACTAGCTGCAGTCTCCAGACCATCACCATAGGTAGCCCTACGTTGAATGCATTGCAATAGTCCAGTCTCGAGGTAATGAAAGCATGGATGAGGGTGGCTGGGTCACTCTCCGAAACATATGGCTGAAGCAGTTGCACTAGATGTAATTGGCAAAACGCACTCCTCACCACAGCCCCCACCTGGGAATCCAGGCGGAGCTGCAGATCGAGGAGCACGCCCAGACTATGGACCTGGGATACCAGCGGAGGGGAAATCCCATCAATGATGGGAGTTGCCACATCCACTGCCCTCCCCACCACCATCACCTCCATCTTGTCGGAATTCAGCTTCAGTCGGCTCGCCCTCATCCAATCCCCAACAGCCACCAGACATCAGGTAAGCACTGAGACTGCCGGGTCTGGGTCGGAGGAAAACGAGAGGTAGAGTTGGGTGTCATCAGCATATTGATGACACCGCACCCCGTACCGTCTCACGACCTCACCGAACAGCTGCATATACACGTTGAACAAGAGCGGGGACAGAATAAAACCTTGCGAGATACCACACGTCAGGTCCCATAAAGATGAAGAACAATCCCCGAGCACCACATGCTGTGTCCTCCTGGTTAGGAAAAAGTGGAATTAGTCAAGGATGATCCCTCCCACTCCAGCTCAATCCCACAAGCGAGTCACCAAACATCTCATGGTCAACGGTATCAAAAGCAGCCAACAGATCTAACAAAATTAGCAGGGTCAATCGACCCTGATCTAACTCACGGCAAAGGTTATCGACCAAGGCCACAAGCGCAGTCTCGGTGTCATAGCCTGGATGAAAACCGGACTGAGAGGGATCCAGATAACCAGTGCGGTCTAGGTGCCCCTGCAGCTGCTGGGCCACCACCCACTCAATAACCTTCCCTAAAAAGGGAAGGTTAGAGACCACGTGATAACTGGCGAGGGAATCAACGTCAAGTGATACTTTTTTGAGCATAGGCTGCACCACCGCCATTTTGAGGCAGCCCAGCACTCTGCCCTCCCAAAGGGAGGCACTGATCACCCCCACCAGCAGCGGCTCCACCGCCTCCCAGCTGGCCTTAACCAGCCAGGACGGGCATGGGTCAAGTTCACAAAAGGTGGCCGTAACAGCCCCAAAGACATCCCCCGCCCCGGCGGATGACACTGACTGAAATTGATCCCACGAAACCAGACACGGCGGAGCTTCCACAACATCTGGTTCATCCACTGCAATAAATGCAGCATCGAAGTTGTGGTGAATTTGAGTGATTTTCTCTGCAAAGTAATCCCCAAACATGTCACAGCGGGCATTAGATTAATCCGATTCCAGGTGGAGGGAGGGAAGACACACACAAATGGGGGCGTGCACGCACACAGATGGTAGGATGGACACACACACGCGCACACGGAAGGGGATGCACACACACTCCCGCCACACAGACACAGAGAGAAGGGGACAGAGAGAAAGAGAAAGAAGGACACACAGAGAGTAGGGGTAGAAACACGCACAGAGAGGGAGACGGGGACACACATACACAGAAGGGGACACACGTACACACAGAGAAGGGGACAGACAGAGAGAGAGAAGGGGACACACACACGGACAAACTTAACCCCCGCCCACTCGCCTGTTGCTGTCGCCACCGCTGCTGCTGTTTAAAGGCCCAGGGCTGCTGTACACGTGCACATGCTGGGGGCTGCTAGGTTTCCTAGCATGGCATTCTGGGAAATGTAGTCCCACCAAGCCACGCTAGGAAACGTAAGTGCAGGTTTGCATTCTCCCATAGACTGCAATGGGAATTTAAACATGTTAATAATTTTAAAAATAATGAGAGTTTTTTTTTAAAACAAGGCCAAGGCACCCCTAGCCCACAGGCTTGGATCTTCTAAAATTATTTCAAGTCCTGACCTATAAGTAAAAAACTGCCAGGATAGTCAAATCAAGACGATTACAAAAAAAAGCAAAAATAAAGCTGCTTCTCAGCTTTCAACCTTTCAGCTGTTGGATCTCAGCCATTTTACGTCCGATTTCTCTGAAATGGGAACAGTTTAAACCTCTCACCCAAGCAACATTCCATGCAAAATTTCACAATGATAGTGTAAAGTATCTCCATTTTATAAGGAATAGAATGTTTGGGCTTTATAATGGAGCATGCACGATGCCTTAACTATCCAGGCACGTGAGGACAGAGGTCAGGTTTTGCAACAACAGTTTACAGGGATCCACTAGATCAGAGGAGCAAAATATCTAACATGGGGAAGAGAAAGTTTTACTCCAGCCAGGGCATGTTCACAAGAGGATTTACCCCGGGGTTATTATTATTATTAACAAACATTTATATAGCGCTAGCAGTGTACCTGGCACTTTACAAAGTAATAAAATAGACACGGTCCCTGCCCCTAGGGCTTACAATCTGAGAGACAGGAGCTGGGGGAGAGACTTAGGAAGGGGAACAGAGGGAGAGACAAGGGGTCTAACATTCATGAAGATGCGAGGTCTCAAGTGCACGTACTTGGCTTGGTTACGATGAGAATGACAGCAGGCAGGTCCATGTTGCAAGGATAAGGGTAAACCGATCGTAGGTATAGGAATAGTGGCTCAGCAGGATAAAGAGTCAGACAGAGCAGAGCGAAAGAGGTGAGTTTTAAGGAGAGATTTGAAGGTATGAAGGGAGGGGGCAAGGCGGATGTGGACAGGGAGGGAGTTCCAGGCATGGGGGGCAGCAAGTGAGAAGGGACGAAGGCGCTTAGGGGAGCAGGGAAGGCGTGGAAGGGTGAGAGAAGGGACAGAGGAGGAGCGAAGTGCACGGGCTGGAGTATGGAGGGCGATAAGTGCAGAGAGGTAGGGGGGAGCAAGGTTGTGAAGAGCTTTATAGGTGAAGACTAGGAGCTTGTGCAGGATTCGTTCAGGAAGGGGAAGCCAGTGAAGCGAAGAGAGGAGGGGCTGCACATGGTCGAAGCGACTGGCGAGGTAGATGACCCTGGCAGCAGAGTTTTGGACAGAGATGAGGGGAGAAAGGTGAGACCGGGGAAGGCCAGTGAGAAGGAGGTTACAGTAATCGAGGCGAGAGATGACCAGAGCATGAACAAGAGTTTTGGCAGACGAGACAGAGAGAAAAGGGCGAATCTTAGCAATGTTATGGAGGGAGAAGCGACAGGATTTAGCAACAGAGTCAATGTAGGGTTTAAAAGAAAGGGGTGAGTCAAAGATGAAGCCTAGGCTACGGGCTTGGGGGACAGGCAGGATGGTGACTCCATCAATAGTTATTGACAGTGAGGAAGGAGAGGAAGGATGAGGGGGGAAGATAAGGAGTTCAGTTTTAGCCATGTTGAGTTTGAGTTGACGTTGAGACATCCAGGTAGAGATGTCAGAGAGACAGTTGATGAGACGAGCTTGAACAGAGGGAGAGAGAGAGGGAGTAGAGAGATAGAGTTGAGTGTCATCAGCATAGAGGTGGTATTGGAAGCCATGGGAGGCAATGAGTTTGCCTAAGGATGAGGTATAGATCGAGAAGAGGAGAGGGCCAAGAACAGAGCCTTGAGGAACACCAACTGAGAGGGGGAAGGAGGAGGAGGCGGAGTTGGAGAGAGACACATTAAAGGAGCGGTCAGAGAGGTAGGAGGAGAACCAGTTATGGACAGAGCCACAAAAGCCAAGGGAGTGAAGGGAATCCAGCAAGAGTGAGTGGTCAACAGTATCGAAGGCAGCAGAGAGATCAAGGAGGACAAGAATGGAATAGAGACGTTTAGATTTAGCCACCAGAAGATCGTTGGTGATCTTAGCGAGAGCAGTTTCAGTAGAATGAAGGGGGCGGAAGCCAGATTGGAGGGGGTCAAGGGAGGAGTTGGAGGATAGGAAGTCAAGGCAGCGGGAGTAGACAACACGTTCAAGCAGCTTGGAAGCAAAAGGAAGGAGTGAGACAGGACGATAGCTAGAAGGGTCAGAGGGGTCAAGAGTGGACTTTTTGAGAATAGGAGAGACTGTGGCATGTTTGAAGGCAGAAGGGAAAGAGCCAGTAGAGAGGGAGAGGTTGATGATGTGCAGGAAGGAAGGGGCGACAGTGGGAGTAATGGAGGTGAGGAGGCGGGAAGGAATGGGATCAAGGGGGCAAGTGGAAGGGTTGGAGGAGGAGAGCAGAGAGGAGATTTCCTTAAGGGAGGCAGGGGAGAAGGAGGACATGAGAGAAGGAGGGGGAGGAGGGAGAGGGGTGGGAGTGGGAAGAGAGGAGTGGGAAGCGATGTCGAGGCGGATCTTGTCTATCTTGGAGGTGAAGGAGGAGGCAAGATCCTGAGCAGAAAAGGAAGAAGGAGGGGGAGGACAAGGAGGCTTGAGGAGGGAGTCAAAGGTAGAGAACAGGTGGCGAGGGTCCCGAGAACAGGACTCAACGCGGGAGGCATAGTAGTGTTGTCTAGCAAGGGAGATAGCAGAAGTAAGGGTGGAGAGACAGAATAGGTAGTAACTTTACGGGAAGTAAACTTGAGGAACAGTAACCTTGACTATGAGCATTCACACCGCAATGATCCTTCTCAGTTATGCGCGTAACTTATGTATATTGGTAGTGGTAAAGCAGCCACCTTGCCCAATGAGAATATACCCCCGTGTGCAACTCTGGATTTTGGTGCTGTTATCCAAAGGTGGCTCTCGGGCACTGCAGAAGGAATTCTATACGCCAGGAGAGGGTTGACAATTACCTGAAACATTCACACCAACTTTAAACCCAGGGCAACAATCTCAGGAGTAAGTAATCCCAGCCAGGGCAACTAAACCTTGGCAGTGATCTCCAATAAAGTTCAGAACGGGTTTAACATGATGAATGCACAGTCTGTGTGCTATAGTTAAATGGGGGTGGAGGGAGGGGTTTGTCCTGGGACTAAAATGCTCAAGTCAAAACAACAGATTGTGTTAACTTACTTCCCCCCACCGCTTGTCAGTGCTGGCGTGGGCCTGGTTAGCAGGTCGGAAATTTGCGAGGACAATTTTGTCTTTGCAGCTGTCTGTTGCTGGACTCTTACTTCTGCTGCGTCTGCTAAGTGCATCAACGTCTTCCGCTCTGGACTTTCTTCAAAGTTCTTGCAACCAATACACTTACATATTGAAGAACACATGATTTTTGCCTAAAAGGAACAGAGAGAGTCTAACACATTCTGCTATTCCTCATTGCCGACTCAAACACATCACCTTGACAGGTTATAAATATGTGGAAAACAGACAGGCATCCAGTACAGCTTTCTAAATTGTAGGCTTTTAGAAACTGTACAGCTCAGTGCAAAGCTGATGAGTCCGCAGTGATAAAGAGTGACATATAACCCACAATGATACGTTACTCTGTTCCCTAGAGCCATGCTTGTGCTTGAAGGGTACGAGTGACTCCACACCTCCCTCATGGAATGCCACATCCTCACAGTACTCTGCAGGGGTGAGGCTTCATCAGAAAAGGGGCAGAGGTTACTGTGGCCCCCACCCTCGTTCCCTCATGGAGCACCAAAACATCACGGCACTCTGTACAGGGCAGGACTACGGCATCCCCCGTTCCTTTCCAATGTGGCCCTGCCACCATGGAATGCTGTGACAGCACATCCTGACGAGACCAGTTGCTTCAGGTCACAAGGCTGATCCTTTCGCACAAGCACTGGAAGCTCGTGTGCTTAGATTCACAATCATTGCAGATGGCCTGCTGAGGTGCACTGACAGCCGCGCGGCAGTACCGTAAGCTACCACGCAGGTGATGTGGTCTAAGGGCTTGACATTGCCCATCGATACAAAGCAGTAATCAGAACACAATCTGTACTGCACGGACATGTACAAGCATGAAGCAATTAATCTTACAAGATGTACCATCACACAGTAGAACTCCCTACATCCAGACACCCTGGGGGGATATGCTTTAGTTATAATTACAGAAGTGTCCAGATATGTAAGGGTTCAGATATGTACAGCTGACTGATGGCCAACAGACACTTTTGTGTTCACTGCAGAAGTAGTAAGGGACATAGCACATCCAGAATAAGGAAGCATCTGGAAAAGTCCAGATAAGCGAGGTTTCAGTGTACTGGAAGGAAGGGCTAAGATATGAATATTAAAAAAAAAAATACTATTTGGCATGCTACAAAAATATCTTTAGACAGCAGTACCCAGATGTGCTATTTTGTTAGAAAGAAGTTAGCAATGGTAGAAAATTGAATACGAGCTTGACCACGGTATAGTGAATGTCAAAACGTAATTCATGAGATCCTTCTTCACTGACCAACATATGTTGGGCAAAGTCAAAAGGATTTGTTGTTTTAATATATTTTTTTCGGTGAAACTAGTAAAAATTACTCCAGCAGCTCTAATGGCGGCAGGTCATCTGAAAGTCTGAACTAGACACGGGGCAACGAGCCAGAGTTACACTTCGATTCTTCTCTCGATTTCCCAACTCACCTCATAGCATTCACAATAGTTTTTGAGACACCCCGATCGCTTGCAGTTGCATCCTTTGCTGTGCCGCCGATCCGATTCCCCTTCCTTTCCCTTCCCTATTTTGGGCTTGAAGGCTTCAGGGTTTCGATCAAGGCAGGCCTAGCAACACAGATACAAAATGTCGGTCACCGTACACGCAGGGAACAGGATCTAGAGCACTGATTCTCAAAACTACGTCGAACTGCGCTCTCATAGTCGAGGCACCTCCAACACCACATCCCCCCACCTTGCTCCCACCCTCCCTCTCTCTCTCCACCCTTCTATTGCCTTCCCTCACTTTCTCCCTGTTCTTTGACGCACTCTCCCCCTTTCCTTCTCATTATTTTGGCAGTTCCCTTCCCACTAGTCTCAGTGAGTGTGGAGCTAGCGGTTTGCCAGCTAGGGGTCCTTATCACACCATCCCAGAACACTACCTACCCCCCGCCCCCAGTTTGAGAACCTTGGCTCCAGCAAATCAAGCCCAGAATTATGGGAGAAGGAAGGGGCGGTCATGCTCTCCCATGTCCCAAACAGCAAGGTTACTACTTCCTCTGCCCACAACAGAGTGCAATAAAACAAGAGGTAAATCAATCATTTCAACAGAGGTATTTAGAACAGTGAAAAGGGGCTGCTCTTGCTGCTGTTGAGTTCTGCAGACTTGAAAGGGGGAAGGGGAGGGGGAAGAGGGGTTTTTTTTGTTGATTTTTTTTTTTTTTTTTTAAAAGCCTCACCTTTATTGCTTTTTGCCTATCATTTTCATGGTCCAGGTTGTTATAACAATTTGTACAATTGCAGTTGTTGCAGAACTCACCGTTTGCAAAGCAATCACAATATCTGAAACGGAAGACCCAAATGGCGTGTTACAAACCCAGACTATGTGTTCGTACAACCATTCAAGTTAGTGCTAGGAGTGCTCCAAGAGCTCTCAAAAGCCCCAATTAGGAAGGAGCTCGCTCGCTCGCTCGCCTGCCCTCCCCACCACCACATCCCGTGCTGGGCACTGTAGAGACCCAGGCCTTGTTCCAGAAAGCTTCCAGCCTAAAAAGGTACAAAACAGCACAGGGGATGCTCGCACGTACACTGTGTAAGCAAACAAACATGGTGACATTTGTGTAGCCACGTCCTAACAAGGCTGTGCTAAACGTCCTCCTGCAGAGCATCTGAGAGTTGGAAGGAACCCCAAGGGCCATCTAGTCCACCCCTGCCATTAAGCAGACTACACGGTACTTCCACCATCTCGATAGCAGCACGTCTTAATGAGGCACTAACAAGGCCGGCTGCCAGGGGCTCAGCAGATTGCCTGCTTGCGGGGAGCCTTGAGGAAGGGGAGGGTAATGAGTATATGGACATTAGGGATATTTGTTTCATGAATTGGGAGGGATGGGAAGAAAGAAAGCACAACAGTGTCTAGCAGGGGTGGGAAACCTTTTCTGTCCTGAAAATTAAGACAAGCTCCGAGAGACACATCGCAGTTGGTGGCAGGGGTGATCTGTGCGATGGACTTGTCTCCTGTCCCATCACCTCCTAACGTAAGTAGTGCCATACCAGGTCGGGTCAGCGGTCCAGCTAGACCAGCATCCTGTCTCCAACAGTGGCCAGCTCTGGTAGCTCAAGAGAAGTACACGTACAGGCCATGGAGGTGTGAGAGACCCATCTGCTGCTAACCATTCCCAACTACCAGTAGCCAGGGGTTTAAGCCCCACTTGGCAGGCATTTATGACTCTAAAGAATGTATCCAATTTCCATTTGAAGCTCGTTATGCTGCTGGCTTTCACAGCATCCTTTGGCAATGTCCTTGGTTCACACCCACATCTCTCTTACCCTGATCTCAGTCTTCCAATGCTTGGGAATAGGAACTGGATCCAGGGGACAGATCCAGGAACTGGAAAGCGGCCACACAATAAACTAGCTGCAGGTTGCATTTGGCCCCTGGGCCTGAGGTTCTCCACCCCTGGTTGGACCGAAGAATTCCATCCAAGCCCAGTCTGACTCGGACTCGATGCAGACAGGCTCTTCTGAACGTAACAGGATGGCTTTGCGCCCCACAGAGCACTGGGACATCACAGCATCCAAGAAAGAGAAACCATGTCAGGAAAAGGGGACGTCCTTCAGACATAGCTCTGCCCCCACAGGGTGCCACGTCGTCACAGTGCTCGACCCAGTGTGCAATTGCCCATGTCAGGAAAGGGGCAGGGATGCCTCGACCCCACCCCTTTTCTGATGCAACCCCCTCATACACATCCATCCACATATCATAGCCCCCTGTTGGGGTGGACCAACTGGGTCCCATTGGGCTTGATTTGGTCTGCGGGGGTTCTACAAAGATGATGTTTATGGTATGGACTAGGGACACATGGACCAGAGGTATGGGCTGGGTAAAGTGTACTAGAAATTTATTTATTTATTTATTTAATAAATTTATACCCCGCCCTCCTGCCATGCAGCCTGGGGCGGCTTCCAACAACTTTAAAATACAATAAAACCATTAAAAACTCTGATAAACATAATAATACTTATTAAAATATTAAAACAGGGCTAAAGTTATAAATATAATAGACAAACTAAAAAACCAAAATAGGTGGGGGAGCTAAAACACTTCACCCTACCCACCCTCCCTCCCAATGGCCTGGGCAAACAGCCAGGTTTTACAACTTCTCCGGAATGTCAACAGGCTAGGGGCCAGGCGAGCTTCCTCCAGAAGGGAGTTCCAGACCCGCAGCCCAGCCACCGAGAATGCCCTCTCCATTGTGGCCCCCCGCTTAACACAGGGGACCTCCAAGAAGGCACCCCCGGCAGACCGCAGGAGCCGCTCTGGGGCGCGGAGGGTGAGGCGGTCCCTGAGGTATGAGGGGCCCAGACCGTGTAGGGCTTTACAGATCATCACCAAAACCTTGAACTTGAAAATAAGGATGAGTAGCTTTTGTTCCGTGTTTAGATGAATAGAAAAGCCACAGACATACTTGGGGGGCGGGGGGGAGCTGGGGAGAAAATCGCAGCATCTTTATAGCCACATGCATTATTGAAAGGAAATACGCCGCCTACAGCCAAACAGTATGTAGGATTTATCTATCACCTGTCTGCATCTTTTGTTAACTCAACACAGTTATTGAATACATGGATTTTGTATCCATAGCTCTAGAACATGGATGCTGCACAAGATTCCAAAATGTTAAGTGCCTAAAAGTTGGGGCAGAGTCTGATCTGTGCCTCTGTGGTCCTGCCCACATGTAATGGCAAGAAGGGATAGGATGGCCAGGATTTATTTACCATACAGCAAAGCTGAGGAACCTTAGGCCCCAACGTGGACCATGGCTAGTTAGTACGTGACTTCTTTCCAGTTCCTGAATCTGACCCCTGGACTGAAAGAGTGAACTCAGGGTAAGCAGAGCAGAGATGAGGGAACGTACACAAGGATGGAGCACAGATCCATGATCTGGCCCTTCCTCTTCCTGAGCCTCACCCCTTAAGCACGCCTGCCCCAACTCTGGAACTTCTCCTAATTGTTTTTTTAAGTGTCCCCTGGGAGAGGAGAAAGTTTGTCAGCTCTGCCATAGAGTAGCCCTCTGTTAAATCTGAACATGCAAAGGTTCCGAAGTGTGTGATAAACTACCACACACTATGGTCTTCAGAACTGTTACCCCTTACTTACGTAACAGAGGAAACTTTTAAGGGGGTAGCTTACCCTTAAGCAGTAATAAACACCAACTGCCCCCACCTAGGTTAGTTTGTGGTTACCACCACTCATGGGTAACCTATCCCCTTACTAAAATAACAGTGAATGCTAGTAAGGGGTAAGAACCCGGAAGGCAGGCGTGTGTACTAGCTTATCACATGCTCCGAAGCATTCTCATTTGGAGATACTAGAGGGAAGGGACCTCATGGCTCTGCTACCACGGAGTATCGTACCCCTCACAGCCACATGCAAACACAACCTGCAAAACACCATCCACCCTTCTGGCCCTGTAGATATGAACCACACAACCAACACTGTCCTAAGGAAGCTGACAAGTCAGTGAAATTCTCTTTAGCCTCCCTGAATTAATATCCCAAAGTTACAGAAATGAACAAATCCCTAATGCAATAATCCTTTTGCTACAGCAGAAAATCTACTAAGAAAAAAGGCAATCTATTTAGCTAGAGGCAGAGGAAAGCAGCAGCCCAGTGAATACTCAGTCCCTTTAACGCCAAGAAGAAAAGGCCAGGGAAGTTCAAAAGCGGATCAGAATCCTGTTCCAGTATCACTTCCCACTATTCATGCTCTTGCGCTCAAGCGGTTAAAGAGCTTGGCACAGCATAATGGAATCGCTGTTCATCTATGACCCTTTTCAAATGGACGCCTGCCCTCGCCCACGTGTGCAACTGCATGGGGAAGGGGGGGGGGGGGGGGCTCTGCCTGACTGCCACAGCCGGTGGGTGGGGGTGTACGCTCCCGCACGCTCCCCCCACCTCCACTGATCTCCCACACACGGACGCATCGGAGGGGACTCCGTGCACGGAGATGGGTGCGTGTCCGTGTGACAGGCCCCCCATGTGCCGCACACCCTCTGCCACCTCCACCCATCCCCCATGGACCGAGGCTCCTTCTCGGTCTGGTTAAAAAGGGCCTATGCAGTCTGTCCAGAAGGGACTAATGCTGTCGATCAAAACTGTATTCAGGATTATTTTTGTTTGTTCTACATTTTCTACCAAGACTGAAAACGAAGCTCAAAATTAGTTTGTCAAAACTTCAGAGCAAAGTTTGCTGCTCCAGATAATTAAAGATTTTCTACTACTGGATTTTGTAGAATAAAAGTAGTGAAAAGGACCTTAAAATCTACACAGTGCTTAATGCCCACATCTTCAGACATCCCCATCAGGCTACCCAAGGACCCAGGCCCAATGCCTGAAAATACGAGCATTACCCAGAGAACACCCAGCAGTCCCAGTTGGGGCTTGTCAGTTTCAAAGGCCAGCCAGCGCTCCCCCTGCCCCCCACTGTGCCTCTCCACTGAGAGGTGCTGTAGGGCGGGGGACTGGCTTTTGAAAGCAACAGGCTCCAGCCTGGGCTGCTGTGGTCTTGCTCCGGGCCGGTCAGCTTCAAAGGCTGGCCTGCGCTCCCCACCCCTTCGAGCACTCTCGTGAGGGAAATGGCCTTCGAAGCTGACAGCCCCGGCCAGAACTGCTAGGGAGCTGGTCTCTGCAGTGGTCCCGCCTGGGGCCTGTCACTTTCAAAGGCCCAGACTGTAAGAATGAGCAGCCTGCTGGGTCCCATCCAGGCATCGATGGGGCCCAAATGGGGCTGGGTTACTTCGGGCACCCAAGATTCATCAGGGGCGTCTGAATCTTTGGGTACCCGGTTGCAGTTCTAATACTGCACGACCGCCTAGACCAGGCACGGGAAACTTTTTCCTTCCCAAGGACCACTCTGAAAATGAGGACAAACTCCAAGGGCCACCTAGAAGATTAGGCGTGGGTGTTTAAAGGGTGTCGGGATCCCTGCCCCCCTTTTTGTCTTTTAGATTGTAAGCCACAGGCAGGGACTGCGTCTAGTTCTGTGTTCTGTACAGCACCAGGTCATACGACTGGCGCTATGTAAATGTCTAATAATAATAATAATCATCCTCGAGCCTTGTGTGCATGTCTTCACCTCTGCTTCCTTATCCTGAGCTCAGTTTTTCAGTTCTTAGGGGTAGAAACTGGATCTAGAGGCCGGATCTAGGCACTGGAAGGGACCAAATAAAAGCTAGCGGTGGGCAGCATTTAGCACCCAGGCACAAGGTTCCCCGCCTGGCCTAGACAGATGCAGTGCTATAGCATCGAGTACTATTTCTTCCATTGTCTCTTCTTTAGAATTCATGATTAGAAGGAATATCCAGGAGCAAATGAAAACGTACATACTTAGTGCTATTTAAAATGCACCTACTTGACCCTATAAAAACATGTGGAACATGCAAAAGAAAACTAAACACACCATTAGTTAATTCAGCTTAGGGAGGAGAACGGCAGTGAAGCGGGGAGATGATAGAAGGGTTTTACAAAATCATGTGGTGTGGGGCAAATATAATAGGGAGTGGTTATCCATCCCTTCTCAAAATATTTGAATTAGGGGACATTCTTGAACCGACAATAGATTTATAACAAATAAAAGGAAGTTCTTTTTTCACTCTGTTAACCTGTGAAACTCATTGCCAGAGGATGTTGTGAAGGTCAATAGCATAATTTAGTTCAAATAATTATTGGTTAAGTAATGCGAGGATAGGTCCATAAATGGCATTCAAGTCAAGTAGGTCAGTGAACATGACCCCTGGCTGTCGGGGAATGGGAGTGAATAGCAGGAATCGGATCACTCTACAGGGGCCTATTGTGCACTTCTCTGAAGCATGTAAACGGTGGCCACTGTCGGAGACAGGATGCTGGGCTACATGGACCACTGGGCACTTTTTATGTTCTTATGCTATATTAACGAGTGATCAAGAATATCTGAGCTAGAATGCATTGTGAGCACCCACAGTCTGAACAAGACATGCATTACATGGGGGGTGGGGGGAGCAAGAGAGGAAATTAACTCCAGTTGCTAAGAAAGAGATGGGTTTCCTAAATGATTCAAGGGGCTGTGCTACCAAAGGGGAGATGATATAACACCAGCTTGGGTAGCCTCTTCATCATGCAGTTACTAAGGATGCACAAATTACTTCATCTTGATAGTGCTAGGAAGTGTGTGTTCCAAGGCTGCATAACGTAGGAAGGCTGCGATGACATCATCCCAAGTGAACATTATGTAGTCACACTAGATCCGGATGGAGCAGAGCGACAGGAGGTCACCCGGGAATTCTGGAACGTCACAGCACTATGGTGGTTTTTCTAAGTGTAGACTTTAAGGCTTTGTTTACATTAGACTTTTCTTCTGTAAGTCTCCCACTGTAGGAGCCATGGAAGCAACTTCACCGGCAAGAACAGTTCTGGGTGCCTTAGGCCACCTCCTCGTCACCTCATAACCCTACAAGCGGGCAGCCTGCCTGTACACTCCCAACTCTCACCATCAACACAAACCACAAAGGCTGGAAATTTTAAGCAAACTGCCTACATCACAGCCAGTTACAGAAGAACAGACAAGCTTTCAACTGGGATCCATTTGATATGCTGGCATTACGGTTTGCAGTTTAATGTGATCATCATTTTTGGTCTTCACAAATTTTTAAACATTTGACAATGATAAAACTTTCAAGCAGGCTATACTTACAGCTTCAAACACAGTGACTTTGTACAATTGCATGGCTTCCTGGGGCGATTTGCAGATTCGGAGGGAATTATTCTGGAAAAGAACAATTAGTTTTTCTTCTCTCTTTTTTTTTAAAGTTCAGGTTAGCTATTATTAACAACCACTGATCTGTGGAATTCCCTGCTGTATTTCCCTCCTACAGTGTGTGCGCTATGGCCACTGATCAAGACATACAATTTAGGATGTACAGCACTTCTAAATTTGAAGGAGAGGCGAAGGACTGCTTATGACTCTAGCTACAAGCTTGAAGGCTCAGGAGAAGAAACACAGAGAGATAGTAGCTTTTGCACATGCCATGCTGATAGGGTTGGTTATTTGAAAAAACAAAATTTGGTCAATTGGCTGGTCAAACATTGGTCAGGCATTGTTAAAGCATTAGTTTACTAGAACAACAAAGAAACTTTAACCTTCAATAGATTAAATACTTATCCTAATTACAAAAAAACAAATTATCAACAGTTATTATAAAACAATGAAACTAAACTCTAAAAAATGAATTATTATAACTTTTAACAATGTTAACTTAGTATAAATGGGAACAATAGCAAGATTCAACAGTGGTTCTTCTCCTTGACTTTTATTCCAAACCCCAGAGTCAGCCCAAACAATTACAAAATTTTAAAAAATGAAATTAAAGAGAGTTTCTAAATGCAGTTATGTTAAGTAGACAGCAGTTCAATTATCTTGCAGAGAGAAATGAATGCGGGGCTTTTATTAGTTTGGGAGGGAGCTGTGTTTGGGGGGGGTGTAACGTTTTGGTTTGGGGCCGGTTTGTTGCTGGAGTTTGAGAGGGGGATTTTTGTGTCTTGTTTTGCTGGGGGGTGGGGCACTCTTTGCCCTGCGCTGGTGTGTTTTTTTTTCCTACTTGGACTAGTGTGTGTTAGAAACCAAAATCTGTGTATGTAAATTTATAATCATGCAAATTTGTCCTGCTTGCAGTCAACTTGTAGAATTTGGCTCCCCTAGTTTCAGAATTTAATTTTTGTGTGTGCAGTAAACAGGTCTCTTTAACCATGATGCAATAAAAAGAGGTAAGCCACTACCCACCCAAGGCCATTCTTGGCTTCATGGAATATTTTATTTTATTTATTTAAAAAACTTGATACCCCGCCCCTCTTGTCTCAGCAGCTCAGTGCGGCTTACAGTCATAATAAATAAACGTTAAAACTAGCTAAAATACATTTTTAAAAATAGGTTGTTAAAAAAACCCAGTCCACCCAACCACCCTAATCCACTCCCCCCACCTATCACCCCCGTCAAACGCCTGGCAGAACAGCCAGGTCTTACAGTTTTGCCCAAAAGAGGGAAGGTTCGGGGTCAACTGGGCCTCTGTCAGGAGGGAGTTCCACAGCTTTGGTGCGGCCACCGAGAACGCCCTCTCCATCGTGGTCCCCCAGGATACCCAGGGGACCTCAAGAAAGGCGTCCCTGGACAACCACAGGGGCTGATCCAGGGCCCGGAGGAGGGGGGGGGGGGCGGTCCCATAGGTAGGCATGTCCCAGGCCATTTAGGGCTTTATAGGTAGACACCAAAACCTTAAATCGGGCCCGGAAAATAATAGGCAGCCAGTGCAGAGATTGGAGCACTGGTGTAATGTGCTCCCCACTAACATCACCTCCGTCTTGTCAGGATTCAACTTCAGTTGGTTAGCCCTCATCCAGTCCCCCACAGCACCGGGTAAGCACTGAGACTGCCGGGTCTGTGTCGGATGAAAAAGAAAGGTAAAGCTGGGTGTCATCAGCATATTGATGACACCATACACCAAACTGCCTCACAAACTCGCTGAGCAGCTGCATATACACGTTGAACAGGAGAGGGGACAAAACAGAACCTTGAGGGACTCCACACAAGAGGTCTCAGGGTGATGAAAAGTGGTCCCCGAGCACCACACTCACTGAGTTCTTCTGGCCAGAAAAGAGCAGAACCATTCAAGAACAGTCCCGCCCACTCCAGCACGGTCCCACAGGTGAGTCACCAATATCTCATGGTCAATGGTATCAAAAGCAGCCGACAGATCTAGTAGAATCAGCAGGGTCAAGCGACCCTGATCCAATTCACGGCTTGTGGCCGTCGACCAAAGCCACAAGCTCAGTCGCAGTGCGATGAGCCAGACTGCAAGGGATCTAGAAAACCAGCACGGTACAGATGCTCCTGTAGCTGTTGAGCCACAACCCGTTCAATAACCTTCCCTAAAAAGGTTGACAAAATGGGAAGGTTAGAGACAGGCCGATAGCTGGTGAGGAGTCAATGTCAAGTAATGTTTTTTTCAGCAGAGGCCGTACCACCACCTCTAAGGCAGCTCGGCACTCTGCCCTCCCGGAGGAAGGCACTGGCCACCCCAGACCACAATGGCCCCAGCATCTCCCGGCTGGCCTTAACCAGCCAGGACAGGCACAGGTCCAGTTCACAAGAGGTGGCTCTGACTGCCCCAAGAACATCTCCTGCATCAGGAGGTGTCACCCCATGAAATTGATCCCACGAAATCGGACAAGGCGGGGCTTCCATAACCTCTGGTTCCCCTAGCGTAAGAAGTGCAGCGTTGAAGTAGTGGTGAATACAA
The DNA here is from genome assembly GCA_003113815.1 of Sphenodon punctatus. NCBI lineage: Eukaryota > Metazoa > Chordata > Lepidosauria > Sphenodontia > Sphenodontidae > Sphenodon > Sphenodon punctatus. Next base: position 623,073 of record QEPC01010231.1, read on the forward strand.
GCGATTTTATCAGCAAAATAATCCACAAACATGTCACAGCGAGCACTGGAAGATTCCAGTTCCAGGCAGAGGGAGGCCAGCCCAACCACCCCCTGCACCACCTGGAAAAGCTCCGCTGGACGGGATTTCGCGGACGCTATGAGGGTAGCAAAGAACTCTTTCTTTGCTGTCCGCACAGCCCTAGTATAGGATCGTAAACTAGCTCTATGACGCAACTGGTCAGCTTCAGCACGCGAACGGCACCACCGTTGCTCCAACCGCTGCCCTTCTTGCTTCAGTAACCACAGTTCCTCAGAAAACCAAGGAGGTTCACTCAGGGAGCGAACGCCTAGAAGCTGTCTGATCAATTATCTGTCAGCACAGTGTTCCAAAAGGCAACAAGGTCATCGATAAGACGGTTGTCAAGATTCATACTCCAGCCCGTGCACTTCGCTCCTCCTCTGTCCCTTCTCTCACCCTTCCACGCCTTCCCTGCTCCCCTAAGCACCTTCGTCCCTTCTCACTTGCTGCCCCATGCCTGGAACTCCCTCCCTGTCCACATCCGCCTTGCACCCTCCCTTCATACCTTCAAATCTCTCCTTAAAACTCACCTCTTTCACTCTGCTCTGCCTGACTCTTTATCCTGCTGAGCCACTATTCCTATACCTACGATCTGTTTACCCTTATCCTTGCAACATGGACCTGCCTGCTGTCATTATCATCATAACCAAGCCAAGTACGTGCACTTGAGTCCTCGCATCTTCATGAATGTTAGACCCCTTGTCTCTCCCTCTGTTCCCCTTCCTAAGTCTCTCCCCCAGATCCTGTCGCTCAGATTGTAAGCCCTAGGGGCAGGGACCCTGTCTATTTTATTACTTTGTAAAGTGCCAGGTACACTGCTGCTACTATATAAATGTTTGTTGTTAATAATAATAATAATAATAATAATAATAATAATAATCTGGGGGTATCTCCCCCAAAGCATTCCGGAACCGCTCTGGTTCCATCAGTCTCCGGGGGTGAACCATCCGAATCAGTTTCCGGGGGCAGACATGCACCAGGAGGCAGGTCTGCAGGAGGTAATGATCCGTCCATGACAAAGGCACAGCTGATATCTAATGGCTCCCCTGCCTCAAGGCCGGTGCAAAATAAACAGTCTAAGGTATGTCCTCTGTCATGTGTCAGGCCGATGACCATCTGCAACAGGCTCATGGGGGTCATGAACTCACGCTCTGCTCCTCCAAAACTGGCGTCAGCATGAATATTGAAGTCCCCCAAAATGAATGTCTTTGGGGACCGCAATACCACCTCTGACACCAGCTCTGCCAGAGCATGAAGGGAGGCTGCTGTACAGGTAGGTGCACGGTATACTAGCAGCACTCCCAATCTGTCTCCTGCCAAATTGATCACAAGATGGAGACCCTCGATGCCCAATATCGATTGCACCAGATACCTCCAAACAGACCATGAATCCCTAAAAACCATGGCTACACCCCCACCCCTCTGACTGTGGCTGATGTTGCACGGAGTACCTGGCCAAGGTCAGCCAGGATAGGCCCCAGTTCGGTGTCCAGTCAGGTTTCCGTGATGCACACAAGGTCAGCCACTCGGTCCAGGATCAATTCCTGGACAGTTGTTGCCTTATTAGCCACCAACCTCGCATTCAACAGCATCAGAGTAGGGCCAGGGGCCCCCTGATTGTGAACCACCTGACCAACTGCTCGGAGGGTGGTGAGAGGGACAGGCACCTGTCCCGTCTCACAAATCGAACACGTCCCCAAAAGGGACCCTACCTCCCCTGCCCCATCACAACCCCAATGGCTGCTGCGCTGGCCCCCCTCCCCGATACCCGCCCTATTTGACAACAACGGATGGTATTCAAAGTAATAGGCAAACGAGCAGCCAATTGACAATATTTGACCAGTCATTTGTCTGTCTTCCCAAAACTACAGGCTGAAGTTCAAAAGAAGAACAGCCAAAACTTTCCCAAAGGGTAAGTCCAAGAACATCCCACCAGCAGAGCAGGCCGCCCAAACCTGGTGTCTTCCGTGGACCCACACTGCGGCTTCGCTCCTGGCTGGGGATTGCCCCGGGCAATGCCATAGGAAGGAATAGGTGGAGTCTGGCTGGGTTTCTGGGTGGGGTTGTGGGAGAGGATGGGGGTTTGAAGGAAGGGTGGTTTTTTGTATAAATTTTAATGTTTTTAAAGACTTTCTTTTACGGACTGTGAGCCACCCTGAGCCTCATGGGATGGGCAGCACAGAAATTCAAAAAATAAAAATAAATTGAATTAAATAAAATAAATAAATAAATAATAAAATAAATAAATAATTAGATTAAGCTAGCTGCAGGCAGCAGCCTAGTGCGTTGGGCAATTCACCCACAATTTTATGGTGAACGGGAGGGGGGTGACATGCAGGCAGCTGCCGGGTCCGTATAAACCTGGCGCAGGCGATGTGAGGCTGGCCACCCTCAGAGCAAGTCCGAGGGGGGGCCAGGCCCAGATCCATCTAAAGACACCCATTGTGACAAGTCAGTGTGTTTCTTTTTAAAAAAGAAGTATCTTCAAAACACTTACCCATTGAATGGCAGTCTTGCTTGTGTCTGGATACTCGGTGACCCAGTAAAACTAGTGTTGCTTGCTATAGTTACGTAGGACGACTGCTGTAGCTGAGAAAACACAAGGTAAGCGCATGATGTACCGGTTGGGAACTTTGCACAACTTTATACAAATACTGCATCTTCTATTAAGCATTTTAAGATTTGCTGCATAAAACGTGTCCTCTTAATGCTACGTTTGGGGGGGGGGGTTACGAATTCTCTGAAGGCTTCACAAGCCCATAGCATGCAATCCGCAGACCACTTACTCCAGGGCAGCCCTGCTGAAGGGAACAGCCCCCACCCATGGCTTCAGCGAGGCTGCTGAAGTGGTTTGTGGATCATGGCCACAGAACAATAAGCAGCTCGAATGTCCTAGAGCAGTAGTTTCCAAACTTCATGGACCAATGGGGCACTGCCAACAGACCAACGTATACCCACCAGAGACAGCTAGGTCCTAGAGTTTGGGGCGAGCTGGCTGAGGATGCACAAAAGCCAGGCAGCTTGTTTCCACATGCATATTACCGTAATTCCACAGCCCACTTTTTACCCCCTCTAGAAACTGCTGCTGAGATCGAACCCTGGCCACTTTCAGACCTCCCCTCTTCCCCCCATATTTTGGCTGCGGGAGGGAATGCGCAGCCAGGATATGCGCGGGGTACCATCGGTCTGAAAGCGCCCCCCCGCGCAGCTTTGCCAGCAGAGACACACAGGGATGCAGAGCAGGAAACCCAGCTCTACATCCCTGCGCGTCTGCCGGCAAAGCCGTGAAGGGGTTCAGACCGGCTGATCCCCGCGCATATCCTGGCTGCACTTTCCCGCCCACAGTCAGAATATGCGTGCAGGGGGGTGGGGAGAAGGTCTGAAAGCAGCCTCTGCTTCGCTGCAACTGCCTCCACAAATGAGCTGCACATCACCTGCAATGGCACTGCAGACTCCAGAGGCACAGCTGAGGAACCGCTGACTCGCTGCTACCTATTTTGTGTTAAAGTTTCTATTCACCTTGTTTATTTAAAAAAGGGAAATGCTCTAAGGGTTTTTAAACAATCTTCATACAGTACTTGATACTTACATTGACAGGATGTCTTTCTTCCTGAAGGGTGCTAAAATGCTTTATAATCTAAACTGACAGACATGGTATATTCAAGAATGCCCTTTCCCACCACAGCGGAGCTTGAAAGATGCAAATGATTCCACATAACTACCGTGTTCATTGTGGTTTTTTGGTCTGTTTTAACACAATAGACTTGGGTCTGATGACTGCATGCACCAACACCACCTTTGCTACCAGGGACTGAACAGAGAAAGAGAAAACAGTAATCCTCATTTCTAGCCAGTGAAGTAATCTCTCTGATCAGTAATCTGATCAGAAGCAGCTTTAGCAAGAACGAGAAATCACTAATGATTTGCAGTCTCTTAGAATTGGATATTACAAGCTTTCCCACTTGCCCCATTATCTCTGGGTTATTTAAACTGTCTTTTTCTTGCCTGGGTTCTATTCCATGATCAGTTTACGTCAGGGATGGGGGAACATTTCCCTCCCATGGGCCACTTTGAAAACCTGTGCAAGCTCTATGGGCCAGACGGGGGTTGCAGAAGGTGGTGTTTAACGAATGGGCTCAGGACTGGATTCATCCCCTATCCTTGAGTGTACACGCTTACCTCTGCTCCCTTCCCCTGAGCTCGCTTTTTCAGTGCCCAAGGGCAGAGACTAGATCCATGGGCCAGACCCAAGAAAACTTGAAAGGGGCCACAGGCCACACTTGGCCGCAAGTTTCCCACTCCTGGTTTAAGTGCAAAAAAAAAAAGTGCCCTGGGAAGGTCAACCAACCTGACCTTGCTCTTGCATTTCCATGGAAGAAACATGCTAAGAGGATTTCCCACGTGCAACACAGAGTTTCCCTCCCGCAACAGCTCTGCTTTCTGTGTATTTGCTGCTTTCCCTTCACACCTTTTCAAATTGCTGATCTGGGCCAGGGACAATGACTGATCCTGCATCTGTTTTCCCTCCTGGCAGCCTCCCCAAATCACCTTTGAAGACTACCAAAAGCAGACCACTGATTGGCCAGGGGGCAGTAGAGAGCACGGGGGGTAGAGAAGCAATTCAGCCGGTACAAATAGTAGGGAGAATATGGAAATAAATAAATACAATCCTCCTGCTCCTCAGTGAAGTCCTGGTTCCACAAAATTCAACAGGAGTTTTGCACCCCAGACTCCAGCGCTCGGAGCCTGGGTTTTAGCTCACCTATCCTGTTAAACTTTTTTACTCTTAAGTCATGAATTTCATTTCTATTCCTTCCAGCTCCCGCTGCCAAGACTCTAGTCCACGCTCTTGTCTTGACAACTACAACTTCCCTCTTGCTGGCCTTCCCTGCTCTCACCTTGACCCACTCATTCTGCTGCCAAGATCATCCACCTTGCCAGCAGCTCCGATCATGTTCATTCCCTCATTTTCTCCCTTGACTGGTTTACGTACAGTTCCTTTGTCTACAGGAGTCCTGAACCTCCAACTTTCTCATTCCCTTTCCAAAGCTCTACCAGCAAAACTACTCGAGCAGCGGCTGGCTCCCCCTATCTACTTTGGACATGGAGACAGACACTGCATATTTGCCACATAAAAAGCTTACAGTTAGTGCCTGGAACGGGTCCTCCTGGTGTGGCTCAACAACTCTGCTTTGGGGGGAGCTGTGCCCAGGGTCCTATGTCGCCCTCTGTCTGCCCAAGCCCAGCTGGCTTACACACTTCCCCACCCCCATTTTAAATACACAATGAATACTCATCGGGTGCTATGCCAGTAGTGCCTGGTACATGACTCGAAAACAGCAGATCGAGTAGTGCCTATCTGACAGGAATACTCATTTTGGAGAGTGCTCATTTCAGTTCTAATCCTGTGTAAATGCTGTACCTGAGTGACATATTGAGCCGGAAGAACTGCATAGCCCACGTTCCCTGTGCCAGGTGCTGGGGCTAACACTGTGCCCGGAGGAAGGTTGGTGAGGTTGGGTTGTATCTGGGGCAGTGGGGTGGCTGGCATAATAAGTCTCTGCTGCGGCTGGCTAGTGGTGACTATCTGTGATGTTGGAGTGATAGGCTTGGGAACCACCTGCAAGGGAAGAAACCTTCATAAAGAGATGGGTCTGCTTAAAAAAATATAAAAACACACACCCATAAAACACTTGATATCATCATGCTGGATTTCCCAAGCTACACTTGCAATGAGTGTTTGCCGGCTAGAAGGAAACTAGAATACAGATTTCACAACACACTCACCTGTTTGACTGTCTGTGCTGGCACTATGGGGACCGACATCCTCACTGGCGTTGCGTTCACTACCACTGGCTTAGCTGGTCAAAACAAACAAGGTCACAGAACACGTGACACACCAGACATGCACATTTCAAATCCCTAGCATGTAATTCTCAAGCACTTCCACATACCCCACCCAAAAAGGGAATTTTCTTTTTTTTAAAAACACAACGCCTTTCTGCAACAAAATTAAATGGAATTTACTGTCTTGGATTATTTTGCTTTAGTTTTTAGCACTTTGTTTGGCTACTATACTATTTATTTTATGTGGCTTTACTTATTGCGGTGGCTCCCAAACTGTGATCCATGAAGCCGTGGTAAATGATTGTGCTGGTCCACAGAACCGCTCATGACCACTGCAAAGTGGGCTCTGGTCCCTGCGGGCCCCACAACCATCTCCAGATAATGGCGGTGCCAGGGGGATGACTGCAGCACTAGCAGGGACAGAAGCCAAAGCCAGAGTGACAAAATCAAAGCTAAAGTGAATTAAGGAGTAATTGCTTCAGAATAAATGTTCACGTGAACAGACCCCCTCAGGCACTCTTTGCTGGGCACAGGAGATGGCAGTGGGAGAGAGCCCTTCAAACAGAGGACTGGTATGAAATTGGCCTGGTCTGACCATGGCCCAACATTAACACCATCAGATACTTATTTGACTTCAGTCTATTGTCTTTAATATCTCTACTGTGTTTAACATGCTTGAGCTACATGCAGAAACTGCCATATTAGTGCTACTTACTAACCTTGTTGAAGGGTGGTTGTGCTGGTGCTGGGATTCTGACTGGTTGACTGGGTTGAGCCATTGGCTGTCGTGGCAGTAACAAGACGCACATAGTGGAATTTGCTTCCAGGTACCTGAATCTGCTGGACGTTGGGTGCCGTTGCCAAGGGAATTATAGTTTTAAACTGAGACGTACCCACTCCCCCAACAGTGATGGACTGTACTGCTGATTTCACAGCCTAGGAAACAACACAGTTATTGCTAAATTACTTCCACGTTGGTGTGGAAGTGTCAACATATCTATCCCTTTCTTTATTGCTGCGGATAAATGTAGAGATGTGTTTAGATGTGTGGCTAGGGCATTTGCGTTGGTAGTGGGCTTCATGCTACAAGAAATGCACCAGTGAGCTCCCTGTTATGAGGGAGTCTGCTAGGGCCTCTAGAATACCTTCTGGCAATTTTGTTCAGGGCTCCATAATTCCTAAGGGTGCCTCTGGATTCATTCATTAATCCTCAAATGTACCAAGAGAATAGCCACTCAGCAGCAGCAGCATCTGACTGTTCCAGTTTGAGATACACGGGGGGTAAGTCACTTGCCAATGGAAGTCAGTAGCAGACACAACTCAGGAGTTCCTCCGTTCCATTCTCAATCCATCACATGACTCAGATAAGCCAATGCTATTCATTAGGGGTGGGACTCCAGGGGGATTACCGGATATCGGATTTATCGGTATCGGATCTCCTGATATCGGATTTATCGGTACTGGAATATCGGATTTTTAACATTGCCGATTTTCTTGGATTTTTAACAGTGCAGCCATTGTTAAATGGCGTCGACGTAAAAATCTGGTAAAACCGGCAATGTTAAAAATCTGATATTGCCAATACCAACAATCGTCACCGATTATCAGTATTATCCGATAATCGATACAGACAATTATCAGTATTATTGGATTAATCCGATACTGCCCCATTATCGGATTAATTTGATACCGATAGACCCACCCCTACTATTTATATAAACAAAAGCACTTGATCCCCAAACAAAGTTCTCACAAACGGAAGACATACATCAAGTGAACAGCATAACGAGTTTTTAATACATAATCAGCCCACAAAGTGACTGATTGGGTGAGCTTTCAGAGTCTGGGACACCCAGTTCTCCATCTGCACCCTGCTAAACAAGAAGACTGATCTTCTCAAAGCCAGGCCATTATACCATGCGGGCATGAGTTGTTATTCATTTTCATAATCTGTCCTAATCCCCTAAATTTGGTACACGTACAGAGATGCATTTGTAGCACCAGCTAGTTACTGCCACTGCTAGCTATTATTTATCCACACTTCAGTTTCTATCATTTTAAAGAGCTTAAGCAATGGCATGCATGCCACTGTGCGTCAGAACAAGGAGAAAGGGAGTCCAAAGCAAATTCACGGCAGTGACTTCCCATAGCCAACAAGCCCCTTTTCCATATGTCCATAAGCTTTAGCTTCTCTTCTTACTGCTTTAAAAGCAGCGAATGAATCAGTAAGATCCCCCAGCTTTGGCTTTCTTTTGCTGACTCGCATTCATTTAACAGGATTCATATACAGCTTTTGGTGGGGGAGGTAGGTAGTGGGTGGGGGTTTATTGGCTCCATTCAGATTGTATTTTATGATTTTACTGTATTTTTATAATGTTATTTTATATTGGTTTTAAGATGTATGTACACCACCCCGAGCTGCCTTGGCAGGAGGGTGCGGGTTACAGATTTTTGTAATAAATAATATTTTGCTGCACTCCCTGACGGATTCTCAGTGGAAAACCCCCATGACAAAGTAGATGTATAACTCCGGGCCCCTTTCACCGAAGTCCCTTTTCTGAGGTTTGCCACCTCTAGGATTTCACCTTCTCTCTCTCTCTCTCTCTGATTTTGGGGCTTTCATGCCCAGACATTTCCTTGCTTGTTCCCTGCCTGGAACTTTCTCTGCTGGACTCTTTATAAAAAAAACCTCCTGCTTGCCCTGCAAGGGGCACATGTAGTATCCCAAGAGGAATTCCTGCGGATGACTTGCTAGAAGAGCCGGTGTCACCCAATGAAAGATAGACCCATACCAGTAAAAGTAAAGCTGATAACTTACCTGAGCAGTTGTATGGTTGGCTACTGCCTTTCCTGGAGAAGAGGATGCTGAATGCTGCACTGTCAGGATCTGCTGACCCAAGGTTACATTCAGTGGAACACCCACTGTTTTCTGAGGGGAGTTTGGAGACTGGGAAGCCACCGACACCACTGTTAGCTGCTTAGCAAAACGAAGAAGCAAATTAGAAATATCCTTCTGCAATAGACAAATCACATCCACGGCAGAATATCTGATAAACAGGTTGTCTCACGTGAAAGCTCATGACTCCTTTCATCAGTTAGGGTGTTAACAAACAAGACGGTAGCTCACACCAGGCAAGTGTCATCCCCCCCCCCCCCCCCACTGACCATGCAGCCCCCACTCACAGCAGGGTCCCAGAAAATGTGGAGCCCGCCATGTGGGCAAATGCAGGCTAATGTGTGCCCACGTGTCTGCATTCTGTCAATTAGCTTGCATGCAGCCTGCTCACATTCAGGTCCTCCAGCACCACGGAGTCACGGGCGAAAAGCCTAAAGCATTCCAAGGAGTGACCACTTCCTGCCCTTCTTGCTCTTACTGTCACGCAGGTAATGTCTGCCTTAAAAGCCCACCCCACTGCACCATTCTCTAAGCTCATCCTGGTTGGCAGTATGTGCCTGATGCTTACTGTTTCCCAGCCGCTGCGTTCTCCGCAACCACCTGTAGAGGCTTACCGTCGCCAACAGCCAGAGAACAACCAGCAACGCTACCTCACTGTGCAGTCACAGGCACTCGCGGTCTATAAATCTACCCACCAATGCTGCAGTCCAGATGTAGCTTTCCAGACATAGTTCAAGGAGCCTAAATGGCTCAGGCCCAAGGATTCTCCTTCCCCATGTTCTGCTGCGATCCTCAAGGTCAGCTGAAAACAACCTCCTACTGATGCCACGGTCATACATCATAGACCTTCAATGAGGCTTACTCGGTGGCTGCCCCAGAGCTCTGGTACTCCCCATGAGTGGGGGCTGCATGGAAATTCTTGGTCAGACATTTGATGGGCGGGGATAAGCTTTACAGGGGTGCTGTTTCGGGGGGAAGGGGGTGCTACATACAACATGCTTTTGGTTGTTTTATAACCTGTCCTGAGCCCTCAGAATAGGGTGGGATATAAACCAAAATAAATAATGGTCCTTAGATGAGTTATGCCCTAGCAGAATAAGGGTTTTTTTCATGCTTAGCATTATGTCCCATTTAAGGTGCAATATAATTGAACTTGAATAGCAGTCCCCCTGATTAGAGAGTGATTAAAATGGCACACTTGTTTCCGCCAAGACGTGTCACTTAAGCTGTTCCAACATGCTTTATGTTTAACATATCTATTTTTGAAAACAAGCAATTGTCATTTATCAATGTTAATAAAACAAAAGGTTTCTTCTTATTGATGTCTTTGGCTAGTTTAATGGCCAGTGGAATAGACCAGAAAGTCATAAGTTCAAATCTCAGAAGAGAATTCTTGTCTCAACTATAAGCAACACTAATACAATATAGACTGAGGTACACTCTAAAGCAGCACTGGCTTTCAAATAATATATTGAACCAAGAAAACATTTATGTCCTCATTAGAGCTGCAACCCTTGTGTGTAGATGCCTGAATGGAACTTGACAGGACCGCTCGATTGCACCAGCTGACCTTTGAAAACGACAGGCCCCAGCTGGGACCGCTGCAGAGTCCAGCTCAGCAGCAGTTCCAGTTGGGGGCCTGTCAATTTCAAAGGCTGTTTCTACCCCTAGAGCGCCTCTCAGCTAGGGGGTGCTGGGGGTGGGGGGAGAGTGCCGGCCGGACTTTGAAACCTACAGGCCCCAATTGGGGCCTGTCACTTTCAAAGCCACTTCCACCCCTACAGCGCCTTTCAGGGGCTGGGGGTGAGGAAGAGCATCAGCTGGCCTTTGAAGCTGACAAGCCCTGGTTGGGACCACTGGGCCTGCCCATTTCTCTAGGTAATGTTTGTATTTTCAGACACCTAACTGGTCCTTCAGGTGCCTGAAAATGCAGGCATTACCCATGGGTAGTATCTAGTACCCGTTGCAGCTCTAGTCTTCACTCACAGAGGTGAAAGACACTTTATGAGAGAGCATGTGTGTCTGCATGGGAGAGAGGGAGGCGCGGCTACTAGTTTCCAGTCAGTCTCTCCCTGGATCTCAACAGGAGCCAGAAACTTCCTCTCTCTCAGCATTATTTGAAGCCAAAATAACTTCCTTTTGGTCAGTGTCCTGCGCCTTTGTGTTATCACCTCAGAAATGATTGCGCCTCCTTTTACGCAACTACTGACCTCCAACGAGAAATAGACCCCAAGACAACGGAGTGATTTATTTTGCATTCACAACTAATCTAAGGACCTGAAATAGCTGCAGATCATTTTAGACTAATCTCTTCTTGATTAGGCTACAAGGGAGTACATAGGTCAGCTATACTGGAAGCGACGGAAGCTACCGAACATTCCCTCCCTTTGCAATGCCACAGGTGCCATCTAACTGGCACAGCAAACAATATTTTAGCAAATCGAGAACACCTGTTTCCCCTTGATGATTCTTCCAAGGCCCACTGGAAAAAGACAAATCTGCTTCCAACTATTGGGTTGCCCAATCCACAGACCACTTACTCTGGAGCTGCCCCATGGAGTAATCCGAGGTGCAGGCCAGAAAAAACAGAACTAATCTTCAACACTTGCTCCTGGTCTGCCTGGAACTTGGGTAATGTCATGCAAGAAGCACAAGAGACAAAGTAGTTCAGTGATGTCTTTTATTGAACCAACAACATTTGGTGGAGGTATCTATGCAAGCTTTCGGACCTCACAAGGTCCTTTGTCAAGCAAGCCTGGATTTACAAAACGAAGAAACAAAGCAAAGCTGAGATATGTAATATAGAGTGGAGGGGGATGTGTTCATTGAACTCGGAGGGAGGGGAGGGGATGTGGAGAATGAGGTGGGGAGGGAATTGCAATACAAAAGGGAAAATACAACAAAGTAGCAGCTATTGATAGTAAACCTAACATTACCTGTAACTGTAGACAGATAGGATTTACAGATTGCTGTAATGTCTGAAGAAGCAGAGCAAAGCACAGACATAAACAGATGGGGTAAGATAAAGAGCAGGTGTGCATTGTTCTTAGAGGAAGGGGAAGGAGAGGAGACACGGAGATAGGGAGGGGAATGCAAGGCAAAAGGAGCAGTACGACAAAGTGGTAGTAACCCCAAGTTACCTGTAACTGAGACAGTGATAGGATTTACAAATTACTGAATGGCAGAGAAACCGATGACCAAAACAGAGTGTCTAGTTCTTGGAGGGGGTGGGGAGGTAGCAATTCAAAGGGGAGAATACAACCAAGTAAATAACAAGTTTCTGTCATTGTCGACAGTGAAAAGATTTACAAATTTCTGTAGTGGCTTGTGAAGCCTATTTCCAAATTTCATCCATTATTTTTAGTATCTAGTTAGAGCTATCTATTTTTGTTCCCAAGTTCACCTTTTTAAAAGTGTTGCATAGATTTCCTATTGAGAGGTCCTCAATAAAGTGGTCACTTTGGGAGAAATGAATGCCATCAGTAGAATCTGTGCTCTTGTCCATGATCTTTTTTCTGTGCGAGTTCATGCGTTTGTACAAAGGTTGGTGGGTTTCACCAATATCGTTCCCATGGGGTCATTCGGTGCACTGAATGACGTATGCCAGGTTTTTAGATTTGCAGTTGTAGGTTCCTTGTATTCTGAATATAAGGCTCCTTCCTCTCTCCTCCCTCTGAGTTCAATGGACACATCCCCCACCGCTCTATAGACTTCTGCTTTGCTTTGTTTATTCATTTTGTAACCCCAGGCTTGCAGCCTGATGAAGGACCCTGTGTAAGGTCCGAAAGCTTGCATACCTCCACTAACTGTAGTTGGTTCAATAAGAGAGATCACTTTACAACTTTTTCTCGATTGTCTATATTTGGGATCAACATGGCAAACAATACTTTCTCTACACTATGCAAGAGCAGCAACAGAATAAGCAAGCACGCATCCAGTGCACATCATACCTAAAGATCTAGGCACCCAGTATCTTAGGTCTACGTTTATGCATGATTGGAGATGTTTTATGGCATTCCTTGGTAAGGCTGTGGTTTTTGAGGAGATGAAATCTGATAAGGAGCCTTGTTTTGTTATAATTTATTTTATCGGGGTGCCTGGACAAGAACAGAATTACACGAGACAAGACATCATGAAAACTGTGAACAGCTTGAGAGTATTGGGGGAATGGTATCTGCAAAAATCTCCCTGTAAGAAAGAAAGAAAATTCCACTGCTATCCTTCAGTGTGGGTGGACGGTTTGTAATCGTAACAACGTGTTTCCCCTGTGCTGAGTGGTAAAGAGGGCTGCATTCTTATCACTTAAGATTCTGCCTCCAAGATGGATAGCAAGACGACCAAAGTTGAAGAGTTAACAGTATGTGGCTGAGGAGAAAGCTGGCTGAGTGGGATTGGCAAAGCAAATGTTACAATCATGTATTTGCCTTTTTCAAAGCGAGTCAAGTTCAAGCTATCTTTATCTGAAATTCATAGCAATGAACTGTGACATGTAAAGCTAGAGTTTGTCCTGACAGGTCCTTAGGCAATTTACTGAGTGCAAGAAAGATTCAATAAATAGAGATGTTAGAAGCCACCCACCAGGATGAGACAAGGAGAAGACTAGCCAAGATAATTAGAGTTACTACCTTATTTGGTGACTTGAGTGGTGAGATGGCTATTTTATTTGATGTCTGTTGCGTTGTAGAGCTTAAAGAGGATCCGATAACTCCGCTTTCAGAGATGGTGATGGTCTTTGGTGGTGTTCCTGGAGCAGTCTGCGAAAGAACCCTACCTGTAAACAAGGGGCACAATGGCAACTTAATTATTGTCATGTTGGTCATCTTCTTGCCAGCAAAAAGTTTGATTTCACCTCCTGGAGGTTGACCGCACGCTGACGCACTTTTGTACCACCCCAAAAGGAAAGCTGCCTCAATTCCCTCCCTATCCTTCCCACTGAACAAAAAGTGGGGGGAGACTTTTCATTCATTTTCTCAACTGAACCCGTGAATATTGAGAGAGAAAAACACTTCTGCTTTTAAATTATGAGTTTTACTGCTCCTGAAAGTGAGAGATTAATTATTAATGACAGCAGCAAAGCAAGGTGCAGACTATAGGAAAGTGCTATGGGAACTCGCAGTGCAGGAGCAGCCAGGGCAGAAAGGCTACAATTTGTGGAAGGAGGGGGAAGCCCAGCACAACCTGGTGCCCAGCTGCTTGCTCCCCTCACAAGCAGCATTGCTGGGTGGCTGCTATGGGGAACTAATGTCTGCTTGCCCCTGCTCCTGCCCCAGCTGCCCCCTGGAATAAGTCATCAGATTGTTTATAACCATGGCTCATAATCGTCACTTCTGATGTCTGCAGCAAGCTTAAAACATTTATTCAATCATTTATTAAGCCTTATAAACTATTTACAAGCAAACCATTTATGTTAAACGTGTACACGAGTATGAAGTGATCCTACCCAAACGTTAAGACAGATCATGGCAATGCTGCAATTACTCCTTCAATGAACACACATGCTCGTGTTAAAAATGGCTCACCTTCAACAGCTTGCAGTGTTTTCAGTTTATTTGTCTGAAGAAAGTAGCTTCCTCTTTTTCTGTCCATTCCCTGAACCACCCTTCTGTTTAGCTGTGGGTTTGATTTTTTTCTCCACCTACTCCCCAGCTAATTGGAATGGTGGCTATTAAAATTTTCTTTAAAATGCAAGAAGCTTAATCCAAAGCGGTAAAATAGTTTCAAGTCTGTTTGTTTTTTTAAAAAGCCCAGATAGTAAGCTAGAAAACACGCCACGCCCTCCAAACGAAGAGCCAGAGACTCTCATAGCTGGCAAAATGGACGGACACTGCTTTAAAAGCAGGAGAATGAAGAGCAGCTGCCCGGCACAGCACCTACAAATGGTGCGCCCCTCACAGGGACTTCGAGGGGAAAGGTATCCAAATTCTCTATTTTTGTAACCCATTGCAATCAAACTGAAGTAGAATTAGTTGTCTGTTTTAAACCTGTGAGCTCCAAGAAGCGTTTGTTTATGCTGGCTGAAGTGGGATTTACTTTTTATGTTCTGCAGAACGGATAAAATCCTTTGCTAGTTTCCAGCTTGTTGCGTATTACTGCTGAAAGTAATATCAATTCAAAACTTTAAGGTCTCTCTCTTAAGAAAGCTGGATTAGAGTTTCATCAACAACCAGCTAAAACTTTCTCAGAAGTTTAACGCAATATTAAGATGGAAGTGTATGGGGGTGGGGGCTGTTTTCCTTCAGAAAAGCAAAGAAACCTGGACAAGACAGAACTACTGTATATCTTACACTGAAAAAAATGGGGGAGAGGCTGAGCATGGTGGTGAAACAAGATAAGAAAAGGATCATAACTAGGGCCATAAAAATCCACTTGCCTGATTACCTCTGACTAATATACTTTTTGACCTCACAAGTGGATTTTTACAGCCCTGGGGGACATTCCCCCCTGCAAGAAGTCCACACAGCGAGTTCCATGTGAGGAGTCCCTCGGAGTCCAAGTGACTGCCAGCTTAGTAGCAGTTTAAGAGATACCTACACCTCCAAGTTCCTCTAATCTTTCATACTTATCTTTAAAAGACAATTTACTGTACCTGCTAAATCTCATTTAAGTGCACACAACTTTATCTATGGAGACTTTTAGAAGCACCTCAAGAGTTTAGGAATACAAGTCCCACGGCTTTTTAAATCACTTACATGCTTTTTTGAAAATCTCCCTTGTCAGCAATAATCTAAAAGGATTGAATATACCAACTACAGTAGCTAAATGTGCAGAAGTAGAAGCAAGGTCATTATTCTCCAAAGTGACAAGTCTGAAACGATTTCAGACATTACAAGCAACATTTAACTTTACTATAATGGGAGAGATCAGAGAAAAACTGAAAATCCCTTTCCACATTTCACCGGCACCTTCTGAGAGAGTCAGCTTTGCCTTTGTGTGTAAGCTCTCGCCTACAAAACAGGATTTCTTTTCTTTTTTCTTTTAAAAAGGGCAGATGGACTTGTAAAACCACTAAAAATTAGCAGGAGGATTCAAGAGTAGGTGTAATGGCTGACACTACTTTTGGATTAATCTTTTTAAAATTGGCAATACTTCCCAAGCCCACAGACTTGTTGAAGCTTAATTGAAGATTTTTTAAAAATGTGACCCAGTGCACCTACCGACAACTTAAGTCACTATATATTTAGGGCATTTTCAGACAAGACACTCCCCACCTACTACTCACCCGCCTCCCACTATACATGTTGCAGGGCTGCAGTGTTGCCCTACAGGTGCCTGTAACATGTATAGTGAGTGGGTAGTAGGTGGAGAGTGTCTTGTCTGAAAACGTCCTTAATGACATAACTGGCTGCCATTACCTCAAAGAATTCGTTCCATGCTTCAGCTAAATAAGCCAGCAGTAGTAATAAAAGTTTGATCATTCTTATTTGCAGGTTATTATTCCAAAACGTGTAGCCTTGCACAAGTACTTCCTACTGCATAAAATAATAAATATTGTACCGATTTTGTCCATTGTTGCGATTTTTATTAATGATAGTTTAACTCATTAGAATACAGGTACAGCCAACCAACAAACTGAATAACTGAGACATAAAACAACAAAAATACACTTAATTTTATGTTTTCTTAAAACATTTGTAAGCAACTGAACCAGCTGTAAATTCTCCATTACACTTTAAGGATTCTGAAATTTGATGCACTTAAAATACAGTAAACAAACATCATGATCGCTATAACATAAGGACTGTCATACAGTACAGACCAATGGTCCCGCTAGCCCAGTATCCTGTCTCCAACAGTGGTGGCCCTGGGTGCTTCAGAGGAAGTGTACACAAGCAGGGCATATATGATGGAATGATCCATCCCCTTTGATTCCCTCCCACTTTCCAGCAGTCAGAGGGTTCAGGTCATGACCACGTTGGCTAACAGAGACTGACAGACCTATCTCCCATTAATCTATCTAATCCTTTATGGGAAATCTGTATTCTTCATCTCAAACTCATTCCATATTTCAGTCCCCCTGAAAAAAAATGGCACAGCATAAGAATCCATAAAGTAGTACAACCTGCAATGACTGGCGACACTTGTGTCGTCTGCCCCGTAACGGCTTTGCTATTGATTGGTTTTGCAAAAATCAGCTTGGTGATTACTGGGCCAGAAGTTGGTGTTCGGTTTTTTTTAGAAATCTGAAAGAGAGAGAGAAGCAAATTCTGAAATAACCTCACACGTTTGGAACAGAAAGAATACACATGGATAGCATTTTGCAGTTGCTTCCTTCCCACCCACTCCTTGTCCCTTCGAGAGAGAATTAGGCTGCATTAGTGCCAGTTTGGAGGCAGGCAGCAAAGAGCCGAACAGCAGGCTAGTCAGATGCATCATCTTTCAGATGGTGATGATCCGCCTGAAAGTATGTCTCATCGGCCTAAAATATTTATCCTCACCACATGGGCCAACCAGCCAGCATTCTTGATGGAACCAAGCCAAGCGCGTGCACCTGGGACCTCGCATCTTCGTGAATGTTACACCCCTTGTCTCTCCCTCTGTTCCCCTTCCTTCGTCTCCCCCCATCTCTCAGATTGTAAGCCCTAGAGCAGGGACCGTGTCTATTCAATTACTTTGTAAAGCGCCAGGTACATTGCTGGTGCTATATAAATGCTTGCTAATAATAATAATCATCATCATCATCATCTTCAAATACCAGTGCCTTATTTGCACTAACCTTTGAGCTCTATGTAAAACGTTTTTTAAAAAATGTTTGTTACAGATGTGCTCAGTTTCAAGGTTGTTAAAAACAAAAACAAACACAATTTAACAAGACATCTCACCTTGAATCAAGGCTCTTTGTGTCCTTGTTCCTCCCTATCTTTCTGCCCTCATTTCCTGCTAGGTTTCAACCCAAGAACTTCCCTCCTCTTCCCTCACTTTCCTCCGAGCCTCCTGCTCCTCTAAACCATCTCTGCCACTTCTCCCAGTATTAGCCCCTATACCTCGAACTCCCTCCCCAAACGCATACATCCTGCTCCCTCCCTCCCAACCGTCAAATTCCTCCTAAAAGCTTACCACTTCCTTAAGGCTTTCCCTAGCTCCTCCAGTCCTCACCCCCTCCCTGCTTCTCACAGATCCCCTTGTTCACCAGCAACTTCTAACTGCATGAATGTATCCCTGTCTCTTTCCCTCTCCCTTGTTTCCTCTCCCTTATCCAGCCTAGATTGTAAGCCCCTTTGGGGCAGGGATTAGTCTCGAATTCACAGTTTTTCACTGCCAGGCACTACCTATAAAAACACTGCAAATTTTATGTACTTTATACAGTTTTATATTGTAACCTGTCCTGAGCCTTATGGGAAAAGCGAGATATAAATGTAAAGAAATAAAATAATTACTGGCACTACGTAAATAGTAAAAAAACATAGACATCTATTCCTACCTTTCGTCACTGAAGGAAGCTACCTTTCCAAAGCATCAACTCAAGTATTCCAACATGGCAACCCTAATCCTTACTTCCAAACTGATGTTAAAACTGGCTTATCATTTATACCAGAAAAGCAATTATGTTAGCTGCTATGTCCGACGCCCGTTGTCCAACGGCATAGCTTGCAGAGGCACATGACTGTTTTAATCTGCTGTGAACCCAGCTTTCCCCACTCAAAAGGTCTAATTCGGTCTTCTAAAATGTGGCTTGTTATCCAATTTAGAATATTGTAGTTCATGTCCATTCAGATTTATAAACAGACTGGATAGGTGTACAAACCTTTCAGGGCATTGTTAACTCCCATAAACTGGATAAAAGGAGAAAGCCTGACCTCTAAGTTGTATTAGCCATAGCAGTCAAGTCACACATTCATAAATATTTCCTTGCTAGCTGAGTGTCACTGTTTTAGAATTAAGAATACCTTCTTCCTACTGCTAGGGTATATTTTAGAACGTTGGCCATAATGGTTTGATCACTAGTGTCCATGAACCGTTGCCTTTTAGCCCTAACATCCACATGAGTGAAGGCAGCAGGTACAGAAAGAAGTCTGCTGCCGTACAAGCAGACTATAATTCTACCTTTCGGTTCCAGGCAAAAGGGAGGAGTTGAAGATCAGAAGGGCTTACAGCCTAAGGCTGCGATCCACCAGCCTTTTACTCTGGAATAAACCCACTGAAGCTCAGAGGGCTACTTTGGAGTAAGGGGCAAGTGAATTGTGGCCTAACTGAATAAAAGACGAGGAGGAATTTAAGAGATGCAAAAGAAGAAACAGAGACTTTGGGTGGACCTGGAAGGATGGAACAAGTTGCATAGGGAGACTGTAGGCTCTCTTGCCACTGGAGATTTTTTTAAAAAAACAAAAACCGCTGAACCTGTCAGGGATGTTGTAGCTGTTGTTATCCTGCATCCAAACAGGTGGTTGGACTAGATGACCTTTAAGGTCACCTTCCAGCTCTGACATTTTATAATTCTGTGACTCATTTGCTGGTCCCCAAGCCCCTACAAGCAGTTTGGATGCGAGTGGGAGAATAGACTGCATCCGTCCCATAGCCCTGTAAGATGAGAACAGACAATACTTTGGCTCCTCTCCAGCTTCCCACCATATCCTTCCACTTCCATTCATGCCTGGGCGACAAATGAGCCCTACCGCCTTGCCCCATCTTCACCTCTCGCTGCTGGTTTAGACACCGCACCAAGTGTCCAGAAACTCGACTCATTTTTCACCCGTCTCCCAGATCAGTGGATTTTCATGCCTAGGAAAACGCGCGAGTGGTTTGTATGCAAGGGAGGAAGAAAGAAAGTCAAGTGAATCAACAATTAAAACACCTTGTACAAGGAGAACAGCACACTCCAGAATTATTTGCCCCCAACTATGTGTTTTAGCCTGGAATGAAGGAGGTTGGTTGGAGGAAAATTGCAGCTCATCAAAAAAGTATAAGGGGGGGGGGGGGGGGGGAAGAGTCAGGCTTGATGGTTACCAGTCTCATGAATTAGGAACCCAATTTTCTACTGTGCTACATCACTGTAACTTCACTGACTTGAATGGAGTTACACTAGCATAAAACTGTTAACACAATGCGGGGAGACTAAAACCACAATTAAACTGCACTCTAAACGCACCCTCTAAGCAAGGAGAAGAACCCTGAAAAATGAAAGCTTTGGAGATGTAAGCTCTGGCTTTGTGCTGCAATGTTTTAAAATGGTGTACGTATAAAGAAAAACTGTTGCCAAATGGGCTAGTCTCTGCAGTCTCTATAGAGTGAGCCAATTAAAGCCATCCCTGACCGCAAACTCCCAATGGTTTTTTGTTTTGTTTTGTTTTGAAACCCCCACTATGGCACAGTTTGCAGAAGGGTTCTGCATCAGCACCCCACCGGCTCCGAGACCATCAGGCAAGAACTAGCAGTGGAGTCATTTCAGTTCACAACAGCGCATTCTGTGATATGAGCCATGTAGACAGTGGCGCTGGAGGAGCCTGTGCTCACGTTGAGCTACGGTAGCGGGAAGCAGCAAGACTGTACAACGTGGGGGAGAATCATTCCAGCATGCTGGCTGCTGTCCTTTTCAGAGCTCTCCACGTTGACAGTAAAGGCTGCCTAGAAAAACAAAACTTGCCTCTGTGCTTCTTAGCTGTGCCCAGCCAACGTAAAAATGCTTTGAAACCAGATACAGCCAGAAAGCAAACAGCAACTAAAGGAAACCATGCACTTCTCTAGACTATAGAACAAAGCACCTCCTCGGAGGACAGCTCTGTGTTATACATTCCACGGATAAAAGGCCAGCTGTGACCCGTGGATTTATTCTCCTCACATACAGCGAGCACCAAAATACCTTGGTGCCAATTTTTGTTATTTATAGTTATGGAAGCTATAAAACCAAAGTACTGAAAAAGGTAAACATAATATATTATTAGTATCTGGATCAAACGGCAGCTTAGTCTTAAAAACAAACAAAAAAACCATTATTAATCCAAATTATTTATTAATTATTATTATTATTTATTTTAAGTGGGACAAATTAGTAAATAAACGTCTGAGAGGAACTATTGTTATTTGCACATTTTACTTATTTGTTGTTAGGGACAGAGAGATTTCAAACACTTGCCGCTTGTGACCGGATAGTATGGGGCATGAAATCAATGCTTAAAAGAAGTTAAAATGTTTTGCATATGATACTGTAAATGCACAGTCCTTAATATTTATCCTCCAGTAATATCCCGGAAGTCTTCCTTATTGTACCAACCAGAACGGATTTATTATTTCTTTGTGCTCCAAGTGTCTGCTTGTTACAGTCACTTTACATTTACTTTGGGCCACTGAACATCTTTTTGTTATGCCTGAATACTGTTTAGCACAACAGAGCCTTAGCCCACGATGGGGAGTCTATACACTACTGTAATACACGTCACCTACTGGACTCAGTCTCTCTCATCCATCAGGGAGCAGAGGCGTACCCTGTTCTGGGCCACTGTAACTCATCCAATTTCACTCTCTGAAATGGCAAAAAGCCAGATGGGAGGAGAACAGAAAGTTTAGCACAAAGTCCCTTTCTAGCAAGAACACCATTTCCTGAGCCGAAACTCAGCATTACTAGTTAAGAGTAATTTTAATCTTGCTTTTGATTGCAGCCATAAAAAAGGCTGATGTGAAATATTTTTTTGCAACACAGGACCTACACTTTCTTTTTACATGAACAATTATTTTGAATTAAAGAGTGAGGAATCTTCCCCGTGAGCAATTCCTCCCTAAGGAAATGTGAAATTGTAACCATTGCAAGAGAAATGTACACACAGCCTCTTCTTCCAGGATAATAAGGCTGATCTGCAAGAGGCTTTATTTATAGTAAGGGTCACGTTCTGCCATGTCATTTGCACACACAGCTCCGGAGATGGCACACATGCATCGGAGGGCAGCCTTCCCCTTATTTGTTAAATTACCAATTGTTCACATGAGAGTATGACAGCAGATTATGGCCTGTATGTACATACATGAATGGGTTACATCAGAATCAAGTCTGTAGATGAATAGGGCAAATAAGGACTACCGAGAGAGCAGGGGTTTCGTCTGTGTTGATATTAAAATCAGAAGACAAGGCAGTTGAAGAGCTACTTTGCAGTAGTCACGGCAGAGCAGACTTAAATCTCTATTGCAATGCACTGGCTCTGACACATTTCCCACAATACGGGTCAAAACAGTCATTACGCGTAACTCCACTGTAACACTAATTTCTTATGCATGTTGCAGGGCTGTATTGATGCCCTATGCAGCCCTGCAACATGCGTAAGAAATGTTAAAGCAGTGTTAAAGTGGAGTTAGCATTATGTCTTTTTTCACCCCAAGTCAAATTCATTTAGGTTAACTTAGCAGAATGAGAGAAGATGAGACTGCCATGCAATCAGAAAGAAAACTCAGTAGGTTTGCACCATTTTTTACTCCCTACAGACTTGCCAAACCAGCTGAGCTCTGAGGGGGTCTGGATTCCACTATGCAGAGAGCAGACTTGTAGGCTCAATCTCTTACTAGGTTTAGTCATTATGCTTCAGTCCATGAAGAGGAACTAGATGCTAAGGTATTTTCTCCCATGATTTACTCCATGAAAGCAAGTAAGGAGTTTCCTTCTGGTTTTCATTTTCTGCAAGTTGGATCTTCCTATCTATAGCTATGGAGGCAGACGTGGCTGTTTGGGTCACCCAATGACTCTGGCAGTGACTGGCAGGTCTGTTTCTGCCTCTAATATAGCAGATAGGCTGAGGTCTGCTGGAAAAGTTCTGTTGACCTTAGTACAGGAGAAGAGTGTTTTAAATTGACTTGTTTCTCATAACCAAAGTGCACTTTATACAACTAATAATATAGCGCCTCTATGTCACTTTCAAGACAAGGCCCTCAGAGAATTTAACAAACAATTGGAGTCTCCCAATATCCGCATGAGACAGGGAGAGGTCAGAAGCCCTATTATACCCATATGGCAATTACAGGCACCATTTCAAAAAGTGATCAGGACATTCAGAAAGTCTAAGAATTAGGCCGCCTGCCTACGTTACAGGAGGGGCAGGGCTAACGAGAGTTTAACTCACCTTAGTGCTGTAACATGAAACCCTCAATCATGGGCATGGGGGGATATTGGCGTTATTTTTCCTTACCCCAATTAAATTCAACAACATGAGACAGGGCTCAAAATCCACCCTGTCTCGCGTTATGGAATTTAACAGGGGAAAGGGGAAAACAACACAAAACCCTTAGTGCCCACGATCAGGGGTTTCACATTACAGTGCTAACGTAAGTTAACCTTGCATTAGTCCCCGTCCCTTCTGTAATGTCGGCAAGCGGTCTTAGTCTCATTGAGAAACAGGATTTAAGTTCAGAGGGGCCTAAGCCACTTTTGAATGTGGATATAAGGGCGTGTGAAAAATATATCCCACGAGGCTTATGTGACTTGCCTCAAACGCCACAGCAGAGGCATAGGAGCTGGAAAGGGAAACTGGATCTCAGGGTTGCCACCTTCCAACAAGTTTTGACCGGCAGGGACAAAATTACTTTCCTCCTCCTTTTGATGTGGTCATACCCCCTTTAGTGCTGTGGCTTCACAACAATCTGCAGGGGGCAGGGCCACATCAGAAAGGGAAAGAGCAAAGAAGTTCTGTCCCTTTCGGACGTGCCTCCCCCACTCCCTACCAAAGCCCCAGTTTCTCTAGGTTATCCCAGCAACCCTGGAAAACCCAGAGAAATCAGGGCTTCATTCATTAAAACCTGGAGACTCCCGAGTCAAAGAGATGGCATATAGACCAGCTCTTAACAGCAAGATTATTCCCATGAACCATATTCCCTTGCATCTTGTGAACCCCTTCTCTTCCATTTGCAAAGTCACAGCGATGTTATGCTAACTACTGGAATTTCTCAGGAAAAAAATTAATTATATAAATTGTCTTTAGTATAGTGCAGTGGCTCTCAACCTGTGGTCTGCGAGAAACAAGTTGCTTCTCTTCTGCCTACCCCAAAGGGGTCCCTGCCTCCATACACATTTTTGTTAAGAGTCTACAAATGAAAAAAGGTCAAGGGCTCCTGGCGTAGCCAGTGCTATTACTCCTTGCACCATTTTGAGAACAGTGAAGCTGCTTGCCCACGTTACCTTGAGCAGCGATTCTCCCAGCGGCAAATCTCACGGCTGGGAATCATACAGCGAGCTCTGCACGTGGGTGCGGGGTTAAAAGCATAACCAGCCGTGTCAGGCGGCTTTTTTTTTCTTACGAATGACAGGGCTCAAACTCCAGCCCTGCCATTCGTAAGAAACAAAGCCGCCTGCCACACCTGATTACGCTTTTAACTCCGCACCCAGGTGCGGAGCTTGCCGTAAGATTCCCAGTTGGGAGATCTGCCACCAGGAGAATCGCCGCTCAAGGTAACGTGGGCAAGCAGCCTTAATCACACTTCTAGGCCTTCATTTCCTCTCCTTAATCTCACCCCTATTCTTGTCCCCTAACTTTCCTGCACGTTTCTCTTCCACCTGATCCCCTTCTCCTCCATCCCCTCAACAAAGATGCTTTCCCTACTACCGGTTCTCCTTCCCTCACAAACGTCTATATATGATCCTCTGCAGAAGCAGGTAGAAACAAAAATTGGATTCACACAACCAGTTTCTTTAAGAAACTACACTAGGTCACAGCGCCCTTACATCAAACCCCACCTTTTTAGAGCATACCCTGTATATTAGACTTACATCTCTAGGTGGCACATGCATTTTAAATTAAAGAGTGAGGAATTAAAGTGAAAGAGCAAACTAGTTTTCTAGAGCACAGGTTGGTAAAGAATTGCGGTTAGCTATAACTGATAACACAATGTCAAGAAAAAAAGGAGGTTTCCCTTTAAGGGAAAAAGGTGGCAAGAAGACAAAGAAGGAAGACTATTGGCTTCCAAGTTTCTGATCTTATAAGGTCAAGGAAAAATCATGAATGCTGCTTCCTAGAAATCCGACAGTTTATACATTTGTTTTTTGAGTATATAGCACTGATGTTGGGGACTAAGCCAAATGGCAGAAACCAATCCATTCTTAACATTTTCTCGTGCTTAATAAGAAGCCAAAGCCCATTTCAAGATATCCTGCCAACAATATAATCAACAGGTTTTCAGAACAAAAAAAAGCCACTAGGGAAAATTCAACTCTCAATTTTTTTAAAAAAAACAGTATTAGCCCGAGGTTTTGTCTTCAGCTTTGATGTGGCTACAAAGCCCAGTGCAACATGAGAGAAAAAAATCACAGGGGGGGAAATGCTGACATTGGTTAGTGTTTTAAAATAAATAAATAAATAAATAAATAAATAGTGTCAAGTTCTGTTTGCCTGCACTCACACCCCCTATTTGGGAATAACTAGTGTTGCCATATGCACATTTTTCCAGGATACCTGTGAAAAATACATGTTGCAGGGTGCACTGGCACCTAAGGAGTTGAATTTTCTCTAGGGCTCTTTTTTTTTTATTGCTGATTATGCAACATGTATTTTTCATAAGTGTCTTGGAAAATGTTGCATATAGGGCAACCCTAGCTTTAAGGATGGATTGGCTTCTGTCATTTGGTTTGAGTATATAGCACTGATGTTAGGAGCTAAAGACACAAGGCGCTAATGCAGGGGCCTGCAATCTTTTTCATAAGTGACCTGGAAAAAGTCGGCATATAGGGGCAACCCTAAGTAAAGCTGCATGTCACTCGTCTGCTTACAGTTTCATCAGACGACAAGCACGGCAAGATGTATATAGATTTGAATTTTATTCTCCCTGCCCCCACTGAGTATCTTTAGAAAATGCCTTTCCCAAATCCAGTCTGAGTGCACCTTAGAAACCGAAACAGTTTGCAACAATAGAAGCTCCTCGGGGCCTAATCCTTCTCAGACTGTTGCCCGCTATATTTCTATGCAACTCCACTCACTTTATGAGAGTTACTCCCATTTTGTACCAGAGAAAGTGAGAGAAGGAACAAGCTCTTGGCTCCATGTATTTTGACTACACATTGGTTCCAATCACACCAGGCTACTAACAGCTTAGGATTTCTCAGGCTAAAGCTCTTGACAACTGCTGTTACATTTGAGAAAGAGAAAAGGGGGGGGGATACAAGTTGCCTGGGCTCTAAGAAATTCAAGCCTGTCTTTATAACAGCTGATTCAGAGGAGGCTGATTTAGCTGATTTAGACAAGGCAAAATACCTCCTCCCCTCCCTGTTCCCAGCTTCTTCTACATGCTGCAAGGTCCTTTGCGATGGTTGATTTTTAGCAATGACTAAGCAAGAAGAATGAAGAAAATGTGGAATTTGTAATAAAAATGCATCGATATTCAATCCTTACTAAAAATGCCACTGAAGAATTCTCTGCACAGCAATGAATTCTGATGGCAAAGACATACACCTGGAGATTTGAAGTTTCTTGGGAGAAATCTGATACAAAGGGCATACAATGTAAGTAACAAATGACTGACATGCTAAAAGCTGTATTCTTTGTACACTGAAAAGATCCTAAGGGATGACGTGCACAGGTGCACGCGCTCGTACACACACACACACACTTTCAACAAAAGCAAATCCATAGCATATAGGCAGTTCTAATTTTAAAACAGGTTTTCCTTCGTACACTCTTTTTACCTGTACTGTTTTTAACTGCTGGGTCTGCAATACAGAAGGCTGGGACGCAGTATTTATCAGCTGGCTTCCTGGCGTCAAAGCTGAAACACCAATGACAGGCTTCACCTCTGGCCTCCCTCCAATAGTAACTACTTTGATCTGCTGTGTTGGAAGCTTGGAGTCTCCTGCTTGCGCCTGCGTTGTGGCCTTCTGAGTCTGGGGTAGCTGGTTGTGGGGAAGTGCTAAGACAATTGACTGGCCGGGCTTTCCCAAAGTTGTTACAATTAACTTTTGCCCTTCTTGTTTAATAGTTTGACTGCTGAGTTTAAGGTCCGTAGACTTGTTCAGAATGATCTGATTGGCAGATATAGTGACAGGAGTCTGAGCACCATGTTTATGGAGGCTACTTTGAAAGGCAGGTTTTGCAGATGCAATGGTGTCCGTTTGGGGGAGCGTGGTATTCACAGTAACCTGGCTCAAGCAATTGCTAGGCAAGGAGACCGGCTCAGGGGCAACGGTGGACGTGGTTGTAACGGCAGAATCATTGGCTGAGCTGACGTTGGCTATTTCTTCCAGCTCCGTCTCCATTGGGATGTTGTCCCCCATAGGCGAGGACACAATAACTGCCTCGATAGTCTCATCTTCCACCAGTGTTATACTAGTGTCCATTATCTCCTCAGGGAGCAAGCTGTTCATCTCTGCGGATACCACCTCCATGGTTAGAAGTTCTGACAGTACATCAAAACGCTCTGTACCAACATTAGAAAGAAAATACAGTAAGCAGGTGTATTCATAAACTCCGTAACATCATAAAGTATCTAAACCAGGGATGAGAAACCTCGGGCCAATGGACCCAATTTTATTTTATTTTTGGCCCCTTTCCAATTCCAAACCCATGAATCCAGCTCCTGCGCTCAGGCACTGAACGAGTTCAAGAGGCGAGACTGGAGAGCGTGTGCTCAAGAATAGAGGAGGAGTTCCCAATGTATAGATCTATGATCTGGATCCTCCCCCACTGCAGCACATTCCTTAAAAGCACCCCTTCTGCCAACTCCTGTGTAGAGATTTAAAATTTCCGGAAATTTTGAAGCCATGGAAAAAAAACACGTTTTTTTCCGGGGAAAAAACTGAAGTTTTGGGGAAAATTGAAATGTATGCAAAACTTATTTTCTTAGCACCCTTTACAGATCTAAATTCACTTTGCTACTTTAAGAACATAAAATGTATTGTGTATAACTGTTTGCTCATGAAATGATCATGTTTGGTATATTTATTAAATTTAAAAGTATAGTTTATTCACGCAATATTGACAAATTTACTAATTTTTACTTTAAAACGTTTTTAATTTTTGTTACAAATGGAGCTACAAGCTGCTGAACTCTAGCATCTCTTAGGTTTTGCCAGTATATGAGAAGATTTACTAAGTAAGACTTACTTACTTAGAAGACATTTTGGGGGGAGTAAAGGGTAGCAATACAAGAAAACCTTGTCTTAAACATTTTAGTCATCATTTTAAAAACATGTATTTCATGAGGCTTTTTTTATTTTTTCCAAATATTTTCAATTTTTCTGAAAAACACAAAAAAAGGCCTTCGGAAAAAACAGAAAGAAACTGTTCCCCCCCACCCCCCCCCAAGTTTTTCCAGTTTTTTTCCGGGCCTTCACATCTCTACTCCTGTGTGGCCTGCAGAGCTTCCACTAGTTAAGTGGCCCATAGGAGAGAAACAGCACTCCACCCCAATGTAAACCCTCATAAAATAGTATTATTTATTAGAGGAACTTGCATGGTAACATGTCACAGTGGCCAATAATTTACCAAAACTCAAGAGAGGTTGGGCATCTGTATACTAACAAGAATATACAGAGCTATAATAGTTAATGCTACTAGAATTTTTTTGGGGGGTGGGGGGGAGGAGTTGGGTACGGGTGGAGATATAAAACCTGATACTTAGAGGCTTAAGACCACCTTTAACTACAAGATTTTAAGAGAAAAATCTTCATCAGGACAGATTGGAGACAGGCAGAATATAAATTGAATGTAATAATAATAATAATAAATAATTATTACATATCTATTTACCAGTCATAGATGCTGGCCACCAGATAAGATGAGCTAAAGGTCTGATCTAGCAAAGCAGTTCCTACATCCCCATGTAAACATAGGTGCACAAAATACCATACACGACACTTTAATAGAATTCAATTTTCAGGTAAGATTTTTCCATTGTTACTAAACATACTTTTTCCATATAGTTACCTGAATTTTTTTTTTATCCAAGTTTACACCAGACAGCATCCACCAGCATTACAATACAGCAACATCTGTTTAGACCAAAGAAAATGAGGAATTAAAAAGAGAGTTCCCAAAGAGCCTGCATCTCTCAATCTCCAAATCTGATCAAGCGACAAGCTTAAGAACAATTTGCAAGCTCCCCTCCTACCCAAGAGTGTGCGCATAATACAGATCACACATTCACAAAGACTCTAAGATGGAGATATACAGTACAAGTGAAAAAACCTACAGAAAGCTGAGATATTGTGAAAGGTTTTCATGACCACACATGCCAAAGTCCATTACAAGGCTGTCGATTACATGAAGAAGTTCTACAGTAAGTGGAAACGGTGCTATGTACTTATTTCAGTGACTGCAGCAATGTTGTTCAATGCTGAAGAGCATAGCTGTTCAGCAGCAAACTTCAGTAAATAATGAATTTCTCCAAACAAGCCATTTAGAAGTCAATACTGTAGCTTTTCAAAGTAATTAATAATTTCATGTTTCTGTTGTCCCAGAGGATGGGGAATGGATTGGAGGAAAATGAGTAGTTTAGGGTGTTTATAAGATGGCACAATAGCCTCCTGGAGTCCGGGCTGGATCTGTGAAGCCCCCACCCACATATTTAGCATGTAGAGCCTAATTAACGGGAAGCTCCCTGCATGGATTTCTTCTGTATTAAGGCAGCCCCCACTCAGAGATGTAGCATGACAAGTTTAGTACTAGGGCAGGAGTCTTTCCTCGCCACTCTCCGCCCACCTACCCCCTCCCCATCTCAGTATCCCGAAACTACGAGGACTCTTGGATGGGGCGAACCATGGGAAGAAGCAGCCATTTCTTTCTTCCAGGGTATGACTCCAGAAGGCAGTCCAGTGCCTGCTATTCCCTCCCACCCACGGAGCACTTGGCAGCTGGAACCAACCTTTCGCTACGCACAGAATGCTGAGCAAATTACATACTTTGAGCACCTATAATAAAAACTGAACCCTCGTCAACCCTCTTTCACGCATCCACGGCTCACAGTGACCTATAAATCCCTATACGGCCTGGGCCCTGCTTACCTGTGGGACTGCCTCACCCCCCAAATTCTCTATCGGCCCCTGCGGTCAACTGGGAGCACCCTACTCGAGATCCCCCGAGTTTCTTGGGTGGCAACTATGAGGAGGGCATTCTCGGTGGCCACTCCAAGGCTGTGGAACTCCCTCCTGGTGAAGGTCCGTCTGGGCCTGGCCCTTCCCTCTTTTCGACGACAATGTAAAACCTGGCTGTTTCGCCAGGCGTTTGGTGGGGGAGATGGGTAGCAGGGAGGGGGTTGGTTGGTTGGGGCAGTGGTATTTCAGCTCCATCTGTTTGTTACTGTTTTTTAAAATTACTGAGTAATTGCTGGGTATTTCAGGTCCATCTGTTTTTAAATTACTGAGTTTTATATTGTATTTTATGGTTTCTTAATGTTATTTGTAAGCCACCCCAATCTGCCGTTCAGCAGGAGGGGGAGGGGCTATCAAATGATGGAAATAAATAAATAAATGTACTGGCAGGTAGCAGCAGAGTTTTCTTGGGGTCTCGCCTGCTGCGGTGGCAGAAATTATCTCGGTTTACATAAAACCTCCAGTCAAATATGCACCTCTTATACCCCTTTTCTATTATCTTCCGCATTACCACACAGTGCGGGCGGGAAACATCCCCGCTTGCGAGGGCGCTCTGCACTTCGCCAGGTGTCCAAACCTCATATGGGGCAACAAGCCCTCCTTCGGTCGGTTCACATTCCCTGTACCCCGAGTCACATGTTTTGCCCAAAGAGATTAATCTCTGCTTTCCAAATATCAGCAAAGGCCAGCCTATCTATCACACTCCAATTTCCATGGCACAGAAAGCCCAGCCTGCCACAGCACCCACAGAAGAAATCCATTCTCCTGTCCTGGGAAAATAACCAGCAGCGGTAACTTTCTATGATGTAAAAACCCCTCATGTTCGTTGCAAGAAAAATAGTTACTTTAAAGGGAAGACATGAGTAACTTTCAACCAATGGGCAACAGCGTTCTTGCTCTGTTCCCACATACGTTCCCAGCAGTGACTAATAGGTTGGCTCCAATAAGCCTAAGGGAGCCCTCTTTAACCAAGCTGCCTGTACAGCTATGTATAGAATGAGAGACCATGGAGCATGCCCAGTAGGCTTTACTAAGCCTTCCAGAGACAACTCAAGAAGCATGCTCAGATGGACTTCCAAACTGCTCCAGAGTCTAAGTCCCCAGGTATGGTCAGTGAGCAGGACTGAGCATGCCTGAGTCCTTTATAAGGGCTGAGCTCATTCCAGCCTGTGTGGCTGTAGAAGGAGCTCTTTCCTACACAACAGGACACCCACCTAAAGCCTGGAAATTGGGGAGGATCGAAGCCATGCGAGGGGAGCTGATGCATGCAGAGAGGTACCTGTCGGGAGATGCAGTTTCAATCACTGACATCATGTGCAGGGTTGTACCCACCAAGAGGCTGGTCTGGGTGAAAGAGAAAAGCAACAGACTGGTAGGAGAACATGCTGCCCTCCTACGAGAGAGGCCGAGTGTGTCGCAAACTTTAGGATGCCCCATCGCCTCGTCCTCAGGCCATGACTGGAGAAACAGAGCATGGTGACGCGTTTGCCCATCCTTGTGGAGAAGTGTGTTGCCATTGTTATCCGGAAGCTCACCACTCTGGACACCTGCCGCTCTGTCACCCAGAAACATGGTGATAGAACCTCCAGGAGGGGTACCATACTAGTGGAGGTTTGTACCGTGATTGTGGAAATGCTGAAATGCTGCTAAACCAGGTGGTGCAGTTGGGTGACCCCTGCAAATGTAATAGAGGGCTTTGGCCAGGAGAAGTACCTGAACTCTATAGGGATAGTTATGATATCACCATCGTCTGCCCACCCCATAGCAAAAACCACCCAAACCTGAAGGGGTTTTTCTCCATCATTCTCCAGGCTGTAGTGAACCACCTGGTTTACAGATGTGCTGGCAGGGTGGTCTGGGAAGAACCACAACACCCACATCATCTGCCATTCCCCCTCTTTGGTCACATGTATATTGGAGACTTCAGAATCTCCACTGAAACATGAAGGGTGGGGTGGGGGGGCTCATGAGGCCGCTGTACTTGGGAATCCCGTCTACCCCTTGAAGCCCAGGTTCATAAAGGCATAAAATGTTGCCCACACCCTGAAGCAAAGGTATTTGTAACGCAGCTCAGTACCACCTGCTTTGTTTTGAAGAGCACTTTTGGGCAACGCTGGAGATCACTACAGTCAGAATAGATTTCCGGTTAGAGACCACTCCACTTCTAACTACCACCTCCATAACATCTGCAAGACCGGTGGGGTCACGCACCTGCTTTCAGTTACCTCCGACAAGGTAACAGTGCCCCTGTTCCAGGACCAGCTGAACTAAGCAGAGCCTAGCTGGAGTGATCCGGCATGCCTTCTGCTGGCACATCAACCACAATGTTGGCTCCAACACCCATCATCAGTAACAGTTTAATGAGCATCGGTGTTCTGTTTTAAATTATCTTTTGGTGATATCGATAAAGCCTTTTAAAATGTTTCCTGTGTGTCACAGTGTCTTCCTCTGTCCCATCCAGCTCTCTCCAGTACCAGGACGGCATACTCTCTTTCCTTGCCCCCTGCATCCCTGTGCAGTTTCCCACCCGGCGGCATCTCTCGGTACACTCCTTATTGGCATTTGCAGATTAGCTTGCTGCAGGCCTGAACCTTGGTGTTTCCTACTGGCATTCGTAGGTTAGCCAGATCTGGGAACAGGAAGCACAGTGGCACAGGCATGCAGTTGTCTGCTCTATGGCTGGCCAGCACCTGGCCTTTGCCTGTGGCTTTCCCACAGTAGCTCCCTTCACACCAAGGCTTTTCCCCACTGGGCTGCTCTGGACCCCCCTCCCTCAAGTAAGAGTGCATGGCCAGCGGCCTCCCCCTCCCTCCCATTTTCAGCGCACATGCCACCTCCCTTCCCACCGCCAGCCCCCAAAGTAGCTTATCGCTATGTTATTCTGCCAAAACTTCCCTCCTTTCCCAGAAGAAACACTGAAAACATGGATTATGAAAAACTAAATAACTTTATTTAAAATATATATATTAAAAAAAAATAATGAGAGGAAAAGGACTGTGAACAGAGATTTATTTATTTATTTACTAGCTAGACATTTCAGCTTCCGCCTTCATCAGTAACTCAGTTGATTAGTTCAAAAATCAACTGAGTTACTGATGAAGGTGGAAGCCGAAACGTCTAGCTAGTAAATAAATAAATCTCTGTTCAGTCATTTCCCTCTCATTATTATATATATTATAGTGACTGTCAGCATCCCTTGGGGATCCAGAGCGTCCTTGACTGGGACACTAAAAACAATCTCTTCTTGCACCTGTTCCTTTTGGGGGCAGCTCGGCCCGCTCACTTGGGTGGCAGGATTGGCCGGGGGGGGGGGGGGGGGGGGGGGACATTTTCCCAATCCTCCTCCCATGAATCCGGCTGTGGAGGAGTGTTCGTGGGAGGTATGTAGGAATGACAGGGGGTGCGGGGGGAGTGTGCCAGGCCCAGGAACTGTTCCTTGGCATGAGCGCAGCATAGAGAGGGCTCAAGTGCTTTCCCTGGACGGTGGTGTACGGGGGGAATCAGGGAGGATGATCAGCTTCCACGTGGGGGGGAGGGGCGTGAATGGTTAATGTGGGTTAGGGAATGGAGCCCACCCCTGAGCAACAATGTTCGCAGTCACAGCAGCAACACGCTCAAGCAGCAAGCTCTTAAACTGAATGGACTGGGAAAAGCTACTTTGCATCTGTGCCCACATTTCAGTCATTTTCCTGCTCCATCATGAAGTCCAACTGCTCAAACTGCTGCCAGAGGCAGGCCCAGTGTCTGTCCTCCCGCTGGCAGTCCAAGCAGGCCTTGGCAGCAAAGGTCTTGTGTTCTGTGGCTTTCTGCCGCACCAGCTGCACATGCTGCCTGGCCATGTCATTAATGGCATCACCGATCTCTTCCACCCACAGCGTGGACTCCCCCCAAGCAGCTCCCTTGCCAAATTCCCCCTGTGCTGCTGGCTGTGGACCCATGGGTCCTGGCTCCGCTGGGACCTTGTGGCAGGAGATTTCATCTGTGCCCACCGCACTGGCAGACCTGTAGCAATGCAAAAAGGAAAGCCGTTAGTTCAGACCACCAGACCCATCATCCTGACCCAGCGTTTCAGCCCTCCACCCACCAAAGGGGAAGCAGGAATGAGCCTATGCAGTTGCTGGGGTGGTTGCTGCAACATCACACAGTTCTCCCACAATCACCGTAGAGGAGTGAAGAACATACAGAAGTCAACTTCTGCCATTTGCGCCACCCCCACCCTCCCCTGACATTCCCCCCCCCCACGCCAGCAATTTGGCTTCCACCTCAACACCAGCCCACCATAGTGCCCCTCCCCCTGCCATCCCGTGGCCCACCATAGTGCCTCCCACCCACTTCCCAAGCCTACCATTCCTGTGGAGCTGTTTCCCAGCGATTTTCCTGCTCTTCCTCTGCGTTCTCCTGGCCACGTGTCAAGACAGTGAACAATAAAAAAAAACAGATAATTAGGTAGCAAAAAATAGAAGCCTTTAACATCCAGCTGCGTAAACGCAAAAACACACATACACCCCAGAGCATTAACTTACCATTCTCCTCCACCTTCTCTACAAAAGGTGGCATCTGGGTCCCCTGTGCCCATGACCAGAACCTCGGGTGGCTCCTCGAACAAAGGCTGGCTCTCAAGCTCAAGGAGATACACCGTGAGAGTCACGGTGTCTGTGTCTTCACTGACCTGTGTAGACAGGAATGGAGGGATGTCTGCTGGCGGCTGCAGCTTCCGTGGTGGGAGCGGAATGGTTATAGGACGGGAGCCATATCCACCCACTTCCGGTCTCTTGCGAAGGCGCAGGCATACAGGCGGGATGCAGCGACAGCTCCATCCAAACACAGGAACCAGTCAAGGAGATCATAATATGGCAATGTTCGACTCCCATGGCTGGAGGCAAAGTTGCTGTCCTGGATCTCAAGTCTTTGGTCCACTACTGGCATTGATTTACATACTGGATATAGCCCTGCAGCACAACCTGTGCGGAGATCTCCTGGAACAGCGCCTCGTTCCTGTAGCACTTCACCGGAGCATATGGGACGTTCTGCTTCTCCCGTAGAGCAGTGAAGGTCTTGGTCTCTTCTGCCCATCAACACTGCACTGAGGATCCTTAAGCGGAGAGCAACTGATTGCAAAGTGGTTGTAGTAATGCTGGTTGTTGCCTGGCTGTCGATTTGAGCCACAGCCCCTGTGATGGTAATCCTCCCCAAGTGGTTATGGAAAATGCAATGGCTTGGAAAGAGAAAGCACTGCCAGCCAGGAAGGTTGAGTGAATGCATCTTTGAAAATGCCAGTGGACTTTTAAAGCAGCCATTACATGTGCGCCAGTCAGAGTGAGTGGGGGGCTGGAAGTGGCCACTTCTAGGAACACTCTAGGCTTTTCTCCTGTGGCTATGGTGCTGGGAAACCTGTACGCACAGAAGTTGCATGCAACCTAATTGATAGGATGCTGATAAGGGGGTGCACATTAGCCTGTATTCGACCGCACAGCAGGCTTTGCATGCTCCGAGACCCCACCATGAGCGGGTTCTTGACCTCACAAGGGGGTGCACTTTAGCCTGTATTCGACCGCACGGCAGGCTTCGCATGCTCCGAGACCCCACCATGAGCAGTACCCTGACCTCACAAGCCTAGGTTTAGAAATACTTAGTACAGCCATGCAATTTTTTCAAGCATTCTCATTTATAATTAATGGGTTGGTGCTTTAGAAGATATTAAATGCATTAATTAAATGCAGAGGGTTGACTTTATTGATTACAAGGTCATTTTGTGTCTGAATTTGCACCATTTTATGATGAACAGCAAAGAAAGACAATATAAGAGCTTGAGCTTATTTAGCCATGAAGTTCAGAAGATGGTGGGGAAACTGTAGTATTTTATCAAGCCTATATTCTGACTGGCTGATGATGAAAACAGTTTAGAGATCCAGGAGTTCCTGATAAGATTTATTTGTCACTGTTCTCTCCCATCCCTCATCACATTGTGAGGAAACTATACAAATATGTAGTCCTTTGAACTTTAAACTAAACCAAAATTGCTGAAGTGCACTTCCAACAAACGACTGAGGGTAATTTTAGAAGTGACGGGCCCAGAGGCCCGCCATGCTCAATCACGAACCAGGATCAGTTTCGGATCCCAGTCAGGAATCAGTCCGACCGTCCTTTAGATGTGCCGGCCTGATTCCTAGCGGGGATCAGGGAGGGGGCGGGGCCGCGCGACCACATAGCCCCGCCCTCTCCCCGATCCCCCACCCATCAGGAGACAGGCGGGCGCAGCGGCCAATCCGGCTGCTGCGCCTGATCCTGTCCCATGGTCAGGACCATGATCCAGGCCGGCTGAAGATAACACGTTACTTTCGGCCGATCCCGGATCGTGGCCACCGTGATCACAGTTGGGGCCCGATCCCACCACAATTCTGGACCTCCTGGCGGCCAGAGGTCCAGAATCGTGGTCAATTTGTTTCCCGCCAGTGGTTTACTGTGGTGAACATCTGGCTGGGAGCAAACAGACGTTACGGAAAAACGGCCACCGCAGGGGTTCACTGTGGTTGACGGTGGTCTCGTAACGTCTAAAATTACCCTGAGTCTTGATTTCAGTGGTTTAAGCCAAGTTAGTTGTACTTTCTATACTAGGGGTGGGGAACCTTCTCCATCCCAGGGATCACTTTGAAAATCAGTATAAGCTTCGAGGGTTTTGCAAGTTGGGAGTGGGAGTGCTTAAGGAGTGTATTTAAGAGGGCCCAGATCATGGATCTGTCCCATATCCGTGTGCGCATGCCCTCATCTTTGCTCCTTTATCCTAAGCTCAGTATTTCAGTGGCTGGAGGTAGGAACTGGATCCAGGGGCCAAATCCAGGAACTGGAAGAGGGCCACGTAAAAACACGGTGTGAACTGCAGCTGGCCCCAGGCCTGACATTCCCCATTCCTGTTCTATATGGATAGGAATTTGGGATCAGGGTAGCACAACCATAGTAAGCATTAGAACTCTGCACTTTGTTTGCTTTGGCAAAAGATTATTTTACTGTATTAGAGATGGCGATAAAGCAGTTTTTATGTTCCAAGTTCAGAAGATATCTTTTATTGGATCAACTTCTGTTGGGGAACAGTATACAAGCTTTCAGGACATAATGGGCCCTTCCTTAGGAAAGTAAGTATTAAACAGCAAAAACAATAATCCCAAATTGCAGAGAGCCAGCGTGGTGTAGTTGCTAAGGTGCTAGACCTGGAAAGCTAGGGTTCGAATCCCACCTTAGCCATGAACTCACTGGGTGGCCTTGGGCAAGTCAGGACCTCTCAGCCTCACAACCTCTCAGCCTCAGTTCCCCATCTGTAAAATGGGAATGCGTGTGTCCATCTTTCCGTGTTCCCTTCACCCGTGTCCATCTTAGACTGTAAGACAATTGGGCAGGGACCTGTCTCTAAAAATCGGTGACTGTAATGCGCTGCTACACCCAGAAGAGCTATAGAAATTGTAAGTAGTAGTAGAAAATATTGGTAAATAATAACTGGCCAAGAAGAGTGAGGTCCTACTCTCATTTCCATGGCATTCCTTTGTCTAACATGAAAACCACACTGGATCGTCTCCAAAATTTCAGGGAGTGTTCTAGAAATCAATGGGTACATTGAGTAAGTTAAGTCAGGACTGGGAAATCTTTTCCTTCCCCAGGGTCCACTTTGAAAATTAGTACAAGCTCTGAGGGCTACATAGAAGTTGGTGGCAGGGAACCTTAACAGGTACAGTCAAGAAAAGGAGGGTCTAAGATCACGGATCTGTGCCATTGGTCTATATCCTATCCTTGTGTCCTCAGCTCTGCTCACTTACCCTGAGCTCAGTTTTTCAGTCTTCGGAGATAGCAGCTAGATCCAAGGGCCAGATCCAGGAACCAGAAAGGGGCCACATAAAAACTTTATGTGGGTTCTATTTGGCCCCCTTGCCCGAGGTTCCCAATCCCTGAGTTAGATGGAAGTCAGCCTGGTACAGGCTTTTGGGTTTTCTTTCAGAATTCTTCACCTACCTCTTCTGACCCCTAGGCACGTCCCCTGCAACTTCTCCACTTCATGAATGTATCCCTGTTCCCTTCTCATCTTCCCCTCCCTTGTCCATCATAGATTATAAGCCCCCTGGGGCAGGGACCTATCTCTAGACTCCTAGAAACACAGCTTGAAGGGCCCTCAAGGATGATCTAGTCCAACCCCCTGCTTGGACGCAGGGATGACTACATCTCCATCTCCGACAGATGGGCTGTCCAGCCTCTTTTCGAAAACCTCTAGCAGCAGCGAGACTGTGGCCTCCCTAGGCAGCTTCTTCTACTGCTGAACGGCTTTTATTGTTAGGAAGTTTTCCTTTATATTTAGCCAAAATCTACCATCCTGTAATTTGAGCCCATTGTTTCTAGCCCTGCTCTCTGTAGCGATGCAGAACAG
This sequence comes from Sphenodon punctatus, assembly GCA_003113815.1. NCBI lineage: Eukaryota > Metazoa > Chordata > Lepidosauria > Sphenodontia > Sphenodontidae > Sphenodon > Sphenodon punctatus. The sequence continues at coordinate 661,266 of QEPC01010231.1, forward strand.
TTCCTTGCCATCTTCTTGTTGGCAGCCCGTTAGATATTTGAAAATTGCTATCATGTCTCCCCTTAACCTTCCTTTTGCTAGGCTAAACGTACCCAGTTCCTTCACCCTTTCCTCATAAGACTTGCTGTCCAGATATTTTATTATCTTTGTTGCCCTCTTCTGAATCCACTTCAGTTTGGCAGTGTCCTTCTTGAACAGAGGTGCCCAACGCTGGGCACAATCCTTCAGGTGAGGTCTGACCAGTGCCAAATAGTAGAATCATCACCTCTGCTGATTTAGAAACAATACTTCTGCTGATGCACCCTAGAAGTGCATTCGCTTTTTTTGCAGCCACAACATTGCTGACTCATGTCTTTTTGTAGTCAACCACAATCCCTAGATCCTTTTTACATGTACTGCTGCCGCCAAGCCAGGTGTCCCCCATCTTATACTTGCTCATCGGGTTTTTCTTTCCTAAATATAGAACTTTACCTTTATCTCAGTTTATTAATTTCAGAACAGAATTCCAACCTATCAAGGTTTTTTTTAATTCTAATTCTATCTTCCTAGTGTGGCCCACATCCACTAGCTCACCACAAAGGGCAGAGACAGAGAACCGGACACAAGGGACATGCCAAACTACACTCTGGTTTATTGTCTAAGGCCCAGTATCAGTCGCAGGTTGACAGAAACTCTAGGAGATGCAGTAGCTCACAGGGGAACGTGTCTGAGAAAGGGTTTCAGACTTCCCTGGCTCCATCGGCGTTTCCCTCATAAACTTATCACAAGGCTGGGGGGGGATTCTCGGTCTATGGTGGATTCAACTGTAACTTGACCCAACCTCTTCCTTGCTCGTTCCTGGATTGAGTTGGGACCCACGCCCACACCTAGGTGAATGAATGAATGAATGATGTTTATTTGGCTCCGGCTTCCGCCATGGCCCAAACAATAAGCAACAAAAAACACAAATAGATATACATATATATACACAAATAAAATAAATAAAGTCTCAGACAAAAATACATATATAGAAATAAAATCCCATAAAAGCAATTATCTACCCAAAAAATACATAAAACCCACTACATTTACCCAAATCATCTCTGAAACAATCAATCCGGGAGCTACCCCATAAACTACTAACACAAGAAGACTAACGGCCAGTCACCATAATCCTAAAAATCAGTGCAAAATGGTTGATAGGGTCTCTTAACAGCTTATGCGGAATAATAATATGCAGAAACTAATTTTCCTCCACAACAGAGGTCAGCTCAAAACGTTCGAGAAATCAGCATTATAGCCACCCTGAGCTGTTTGCAGGAGGGGTGGGATATAAATATATTAAATAAATAAAATAAAATAAATAAACAAAGCTACCAATTTAACTGTTTCAGCATTTGCAGAGTTTAATAAATGGTCCAACTTCTGCTCCAGGAACAGAAATTCCAAACCCTCCCAAAGTGGTGATACCCAGGTTGAACGTAATAGTTCATATGAAGAGCAAACCAAAAGCATATGGGTTGTATCTTCTATACATTGCTTATTACAGGAGCATATCCTACTGGCCCGAGGAAGATTAGCATATCGGCCAGTCAGGACAGCTGATTGCAATAACTGCAATTGAGCCTGCATGAAGTACCGACGTAAAGTAGGACATTTCAAAATATCCAGATATGGTTCAATACTATGGGAACATTTAAGGACAGCATACTGGGGGGCGGCCTTCCAAAGAGAGATGGAAGCCAGATCATTCTGGGTTGCAACATCTCTACTTCTAAGGGTAATCGTGCTTTTAGCCTGCCGCTCGCTCCTTCCAGGAAAATAATCCATAGAAAATCCCAGGTCTCGCGAGGATCTCCTCACAGCAACCAGCCATGGGTAATGCGGGGCACCATCATAGCTAAACTCCTCAAGCAAGCAGAGTCTCACCAGGGCAGAAACCTCGCCCTGACTGATCTTCGCCCAATAGTTGAGCAGAGATTGCCTGGCCAAGCTGGTTATAGAGAGGACCCCCGTTTCCGCCCTTCCACACCTCGGTGTTAGGAATCGTCCCAGTTTTGTGTCATGTGAAAACCTGATAAATATTCCCTCCACTCCTTCGTCCAAGTCATTAAATAAAGAGGTTGAATAGCACCAGCTCAGGACAGAGCCCTGTGGGACCCCACACAATACCCCTCCAGTTTGATGATCATTCTTTGAATACAGTTCTTAAATCAACCATGAATCCACCTTGTTGTAGTGTCTTCCAGCCTACACCATGCAAGCTTGTCAATGAGGATCAAGGCCAGGAACATCTCTGGCACAATATAAACTAATAATTCTGGCATGAAAATTAACCATGGAGGAAAGGATGATGATCAATTTACATGCCTCGGTGCTAAAATGGCTACACTTGACACAGGGAGAAGGGGATAATATAGACCAACAAAGAAGGGAGGGGAAGGAGGATTTCTGGCAGTTGGAAGTGACCAACAGTGGATGGGAGAAGGTGGAAGGGCACTTGGTAGGCAGCTGGTGGTTAGGGCAAGAAGCTGGACGAAGCTTTAAGGATGGGCAATAGCTGAACCAAGTGAACTGGGATTGGACTATGTGCTAGGGCTTAAGTCCTTGCTGGACTAAGCCCATGGCTAACCAGTGCCCTGCTCCTAGACAACTAAGATCTAGGGTGGAGTTAATTACCCTGGGTTGAAGGATAACGGACTCATTTCGAGTAAGTTAGCCCAGGTGAAGCTGGTCAGATCACATGACCAGAAGTGGACAGGTCAGGTAACAGGAAATCTGGGCTTATAAGTAATTGAACCAACATTTGGTGGAGGCCATCAGGGAGACAGTAGGGTGGAGTGAGGTTCCACCCAAGAGTCAGCTGTAAGTGGATCTCACCAGGTCAGCTAGCCACTTGGGGTGAACTGGAGAATGCCAATGAGACTTTTCTGTAAAGGGGCAACAGTAAAATCTGAAAGTGAAGTAGTTGGGAGCTTAGCCCAGAGTATGGGGCATGGGGACCAGCAGGAAGGGGATGCAGCTCTCAGGATTAGGAAGCTTTGCCCACCCCTGGCATAGGACAAGGGTTAGCACTCCAGCATCATTATACCTGGACAGGGATTTAGGAGGGAGTTTGGGTGGGGAGCCAATTGGAAAGCAATGGGAATCGCTTTCCACTAGAGGCCTGGAAGATCCAGGCAGCACTGGGGGCCATAAATAGACTGAACAAGGTGAAAACAAAGTAAGGGATAGGAATCCGGGAAGGGGGCATCCAGGCCAGACCAGGCCAGGCCAGGCCAGGCCAGGCCAGGGACCCTGAACACCAGGCACAGAAACAAGGTGGTGCCAAGTAGGGTCACTGGAGGGGAGGCACTAACAGGGACTTGCAGGAGCCAAGTCAGGGATTAGGAAGGTAACATCCAGGGGTAGGCTAAGGCCCTCAGTGCTAAGGTCTACCTTTTGGAAGTTGGCCACTGAACTATACACCCAGACAGAGGCCTGAAGGACCATGATCAGTTCTTCAGGAAGACCATAAGGACAGGGACTCTAAGCCAGAACAGCTGCAGGCAGACTGGGTGAAGTCAAGGGTCCTGCTCAGACAGGAACTGAGCACATGGTTTGCAAACTTGAGCCGTGAAGCAAGCACAGTGGAAAACAAGACCTTGTTCCCAGAACCTAGACAGAATATACACTTTGGAGTAGGCATCCAAGGGCAGAATACTTATTACTACTATTTATCATTTCTATAGCACTACTAGTCGTATGCAGCGCTGTACAAATACAAAGATTACTTGAAGCAAGTGGTCACCAAGGCCATTAGTCAGACCATAGAGCCCTAAAGACCTTGGGAGAGGCTCCGGGGCCAGCAGAGTTGAGAGAGAACTAGAGCGTGGGAGGGACACAGTTCAGGAGACAACTCAATGCAATGTTATGGCAAAGAAGGAGCTGAGAGAGGGGACTGCTTTTAACTAGGGCTGAAACAAGAACCAATTTGTTTCTCAAAAATCTTGTTAGAATAGTCATCGAGATTGCTGGACTATCCTGGTAACAGTTTAAAATCTTGGAAGGAATCTTGCCCAAATTTACCGTGTACCGTGATTTACCATGTACCTTTCCCCCATGTATTGCGTTTGTTGCAGTAATGTGAACGCGCAAGATGGCCACCGCAGCTGTTCTGTGCACACACAGCCCTCTTCCAAGATAGCACTGGCAGCATCACCAACATTTTGAAAAGGACGCAATGCTTGCTGCACAAAAGGGTTGCACCAGCTTACATACCCTTTAAACCCACAGATACCGGCGAATACTATCTTTTCACCTGGCTCGATGCTGGGAAACGTGTAGCCTATTTCAAGTTGAGGGTAAGTTCTTTTCCTTTGGCTCTTGTGGAGGGCCGGTACAGGGGGATTCCTCGGGCCCAGAGGATATGCCCACTGTGTCAGCTGGGCGAGGTGGACACGGTGGACCACATCCTCCTCAGATGTACCCTGTTTTCAGGACCTAGATTTCGATATTTAGGGGGCCATAGTGCGGCTGCCCAGACCATGTGGAATTTACTCAGTCCCATGGATTCTGACTTGGCCAGAGCAGTAGCTAGTTGTGCGCAAGCCATATTACGCATACGCGTAGCACGTAATCTTTAAACGGAGGGTACAGTCACCAGTGGGGAACTCGGTATGCCCATTTACACTTCTAATTCCGGAAGGGTAGATTCCGGATCCCGTGTGAGTAGGAGTGGCAGGTTAAGGTTTATTGGGGGTTAGGCCTCCCAATTGCTTGCACTAGGTGCGCTATGGATATTATTGGATATTAGGGAAGGGACGGGATCTGGACTGGGGGAGGGTGGGTATGCATAATATACAGCATTGTTGTTTTTATTAGATTTGTATTTTGTACAATTTGTTTAGTGATATTTATTTGTAGTTTTAAATTTATACTGAATTCTGTATTTGTAACACCTTTGTTAAGGCCTACGGCCAAACAATAAACTCATTCATTCATTCAACATTTTGAAAAAGGGAGCCATTTTGCACACGTGTATTACCAGAACGAACACAGTACACGGTAAGTGGTTCATGGTAAAATCGGTATATGGTATACAGAAAATCACTGTAAAAGTACACTGTAATTGTGGAAAATCGAAAACTGTTTTTGACCGAGAAAGTGCTGAGAACTGGGGGGGTCTCTCAATTATTGATTCTTGCTCAAAATGGGTCATGAACAGTGATTCTCAGAAAGAAGTAAGAGAAAACCGAGATCAAGTTTCAGCCCTACTTCTAATCTACTCTGTTTTGCGCTACACACGGTTAACCAGCTCCAAAAGGCACAATACCCAGTAACAACTATGCCTGAAGGTTCTCAAGATACAAGTTTCTATATCATCAGTATTTGACAGAATAAAAAACAGTGACCTTGGAAACCACATTATTTTTTCTACCTAACATTTATCAGAGTTTATATATGCCAGAGTTAAGTACATTTTATAACAGCTGCTGTTGGTTCTTCCATATCTCCCTACACAAAGCAATTTCAAACTAATTTATGCAATTTTTGTCAGTAAGTTATTTCCCTCATAATCCATAGACAACTGGTTAATTTCAGCTGTGCGGCTGGGTTTTTAAAAAAAGCTAAAAGTAGCAACATAAATACACATCAATCTTTCAACATAATCCCTGAAATGACTGAGATTCTCTTGTGACCAGCAGAGCTGTTGCCTTGTGCCAAGTGAAATTAAACAGCTTTGCCAAACGCAACAGCTGGTGAACCCTCAACGCTTAAAAAACTCATTTCGAAGCAGTGTGGAAGTCCTACAAAAGAACTATTTATAACCGCCTGGGCTGAAGGAACATATTGGCACACTGAACACGGTTCTAAGGAAACTCGTACCTAAATATGGGCTTGGATTCTGAAGCTAGAAGGAAAAAAAGCCCACAATATTATCACTTCAGTTTATATATTAGCAATGGAGCAAGAAAAAACAAACAACAACAAAAAAGACACACACGAAAATATAAAAACTTAATCTTTCTTTTAGAATTTGAGAAGAAAGAACCTTAAAAACTTGCGTGCACACAGAGAGAACACATTGTGTCAGGAGGAGCCTTGAAACAGTTATTATTTATTACTTGGATAGCATCAGCAGTGTGCCCGGCCCTGAACAGTTGTGATAAGAGTCAAGTCCCTGCCTCAAGGGGTCTACAATCTATGATGGACAAGGGAAGAGTGACAAAGGGGAGGGGCCCATTCATGAAGGAGAGAAGTTGCAGGTACACGCAGTTTAGTTACAGGAGAGGAAGGGAATCCCGAGGATAGACAAGGAATCCATTAAAAATGTGTTCCTTCCAAAGTGAGTCATGCCACTTGGTATGAGAGACTACTATCCAAGTAACGTCTCTGTGTCAAGGAGAATTGATCCACGGGTTGTCAGGTCTGCAGCAGGCAATCCCAAAAGGAGTTGTGGAAAGGACACCCTCAGGAGTCAATTGTACAGATAGAAAAAAATATGCATGTGCTTTCCTCCATAGCACCATGGCCACTGCCAGCTATGCATTTAGTTAAGATGCAAAGCAGTCAAGAGGCCAAAACAGGAGATCAAAAGTGATAGTAGCAATTATGTATTACAAAATGATTTTTTTTTTTAAATGAGTGTTTGATCGAGCTATGAAAATATCCATCTTTGAGGTGGAGTTTGACAAACCAATTTGAATTTTTCAGGGATAGTAGTATACAGGATAATACAACTATCTTATGTATTTTATTCAGCTCCTTAATGTCAAGAGTGGGATGCCCGTCTCCACCTCTTGGCAGAAGAAAGCATCTCAAATAAAACCCTCCACCTCTCAGGTGTGAAGGAAGTTCTTTCTACTGTTCCATTCTGCAATAGAGCGCTGACTTCTTTAAAAAAAAACTGTCTTGTGCAAGGTGTCTACAAAGAGGCATTAGCAAAGGGACTAAAACTGGATGCAGTAGCTTTAAGCAGCCCCTTTCAGAATACACATCGCAAAATTTATATTAGCCTAGTTGTAGTAAAACTGACTAAGCCAATCCTGGAAGAGTTAGGGTGAATGGATGGGGAAATTACAGTAGTTCACCAGTCTCAACATCAACAACAATACTGAACCTGCAACCTACAATGAAATCGGACTGCCTGAAAGAGAGGGATCAGGGCTTCGCTTCTCTTCCCCTGGATAAATTGTTGCTGATCATGTTGGGACCAGTGGCGCATATTGGTGCTTTTGAGTATGTTTGGTAGTAGAAAGTGTATGCCTGCCTGTGTGGGTAAACTCCCAAAGGCTTTGCCACTGTCCTAGTCTCCTTGATTTTATACATGCATTAAAAATAGCCCTTGGGATCTCAAATGATAGGTCCTCTATTCTTGTGTTGCTTTCTGCTGCTAACACCAGGGATAAAAACTAGGTTTGCTGCTGTAGAGTTTGCTGCTGTAGAATTGCTGGGGTGGAGGCCTTCCTTTGAGCTTCTTGCAAAGATTTGATCATCTATGGAGAAAAACCAATGTCTGTAGACTAGACTATTTTTCTTCAGAGATAAAAATGTAATCCATGCAGGAAACACAAAATACTTCGCCATACAGCTTCGTCACCGTTTTTGTTGCTTTGCATGGCTCATATGGCTTGGTTATGCCCCATTAGCAGAAGGATGGTGTTTTCTTAGTGCACAGCTGGAATTCCTTTTAATAGCCATGAGGTTTATGTTGATACAGCAAGAAAAGCTACAGCAGCAGCCCCTTAAATACTAAAAAGAAGAAGGAATAACTTGCAAAGGAAAAATAGAAGCTTTCTTATTACTTGTTACTTGCTTTCTTATTAAAAGAAGGCCTGATTAGTGAATTTTTCCTACTTGCATTTTCTACTATAAAACTGACATTCAAGGGCGAAATCTGCGTATAGCTTTGGCAGTGATTTAGTTACAGCAATAATAGAAAGAATGAAGCTGAATCAGCAGAACTCCTTGGTTGACACACATGTACATTTACATGCGATAGACAACAAGCGTGGTGTAGTTGTTAAGAGCACAGTGTAGGATAGGGCTGTATGGAGAGTTCCTGGTTCAAGACTCACCTTAACTATGAACCCACTGGGTGACCTTGGGCCTGTTACAGATCTCTCAGCCTAACCTACCTTACAGGGTTGTTGTGAGGATTACTAGTTTAATGTTAATGGTTAGATGTTAGCTGTTAAGCTCAGGAAGGCTCACATTTCAACTTACTCAGTTTAAGGGGAAAAGGGTGGAATACAAATCAAAATTAATAAAATGAATTTAAATGTGTGTCTATAGTTAGACAAACTAAATATAAGAGCTCCCCCCTCTCTCTCGTATCTACATTAGGGGGCTGCGCTGATTTAGTTCAATCAGCTCAAAAACGGTATAGATAAATCCCTTATTTACTATGAAAGCTAGTGGAAAATGCAGAGCTGCAAAATCAAATTAAGCTTTTGTGGTTTATCTGATAAGGGAGAAAGTTATTCATGCTGTCTAAATCCACTATTTTCTATTAATATCTATGGTTTACAACTTACATTATATCAAAATTAGATGCTCTAGTTCTGATATAGCAGTATCCACATGCAAACTTGAGGCAGAATTACAGTGCTAATTTATAACCATTGCAATTCTTTTGGTTCTAATTATCTAAACAAGTTCTAAGACAAGCAAGAGTTCATCCACACTAAGTAGGATAATGGGAGAACATAGGGTGTTTTTAAATGAGACCGCTCCACACGTGGCCCCCCCCACCAGCCACATGGAAAGCGCTCATTTGCATGGGGAGGTGTGCTCCCACGATCCACGCACCAACCACCAAATCCCTGCAGAGTATGCCTGAAAAATCCGGAATGACTTGTCATTCAGCCACGTGGGGAGCCACTCGTGTGAAGTGCTCCCCACATACTTCCCGTGCATGAATTACCCGAACCCATATAAAAAGACATTTATTGGCATTTTTACTTCCCCAATAGCTGGACGTTTGGTTGGTAGTTTTCATTCTCATATGTCTGGTAAACCATATAAATCCTGCTAATGTACAGTGTCATAGGGAGTAGAAATATCTCTTCTACAACAAAATGTTCTAAGAACGGAGATATGGAAGTTTACAAAGATATGGAAATTTGTGTGTAAACTTTAAAACAGACATGCAACAAAATGAATATGAAAAACATTAATTACTAGTAGGATTTTTTTCTTTTAATCAAGCACATTAATATCAAATATTCTGTTTCAACAGCATAATCTACTGAAGTTTGTAAAGCTCTGGATTTAAAATGATCCGTCGTGCTGTATAACCAAAGTCTCCTTACACGGCATTCCTTACATCTATTCACTTACAAGCTACAGTTTTAACTTTATTCATTACACAGAAGGCTTACTCTCAACTATCCTACAACCACCATCTAAATCTTTTTCTCTCATGTCAAATTGAATTTTCGCAAAAATGAAATCACAGCATGATACTGAGCACACCAGACTGCACACATACAAGATGAATTAATGGTCTATGGGTTTTTTTTGAGGGGTGCTTGGGTTTTAAAACCAATGATTTATTATGCTGCCACTAAAAGATACAAAACAAAAGTACCACCTAGACACAATGTTCCTCTTTTCTTTCCTCCCATTCAGTTTCTTTGGCTTATACTCACAAGATGTTGGTGGCGGAGTTAGTCCTGACTTATCTCCACATGCCCCAGGATATCTATAAAGCATTCATAGGAGATGCTGTAGGTTATTGCTGCATGGTTTAATCCTAGAGACCCCCCCAGCAGCTCACGCGACCAACATTGGCAATTCTCTGAAAGGCCCCATGCTTACTGACGTCCGAGGGGTTTTCTACAGAATAAATAGTCCTAAAATCCATGGTTCTTTTAAAAGATTACAGAATATGGATTACAGAACTAAACACGCTGAACTCCACATAAAAAAAATCTCATAATTCTGAGTCCAACATCGAAGAGTAAAGGCTGTTAGAAAATAATAGTAATCTATATATGGTATAGAGGCAAAATAGAAAAACTGTGTACTCTATATTTAAAACCTAAATAATGGGAATTTAATGAACTGAGATGGGCCAGTGTTTCTTTTGAGAAGGGCAAGTCACAGCAAACCCATTATTCAGTTAATCAATTCTCCAAACCTATTGCACATAGCATGAGGATGCAATCAATAAATCACATGCCAGTAGTTATTCTGTACATCAAGTCATATCTACATTTCAGCATCTTGACTTTCAACATTGTGCTTTTATTGCATCATCCGTTCACCTTCTTGGCACCAACTAGAATTGTTATTTGGGACTCGGATAACTACAGGAAAATGTCTGTCATTCTTTATCTTTCAGAACACACAACATAAGATCTGCCATACCAAGTCAGTTGTGTATAAGAATCAGTCCTGATAGTTTTTCCATATCCATTAAACCATTTTTGACCTCTAGACCATGAGTTGCTGACCCGTGGATGTCATTCAACTTAGAAAGGACACATCAGTAGACAACCAGATAAGACATCATCTAAGTTTAAATGCTCCTATTTTCCCTTTATTAAAAAAACAACAACAAATGGCTTCAAACTAAAAACAACTGTTTTAATATTAACACCCTCTTAACAAGATATGCCATTTACTGAAAACTCTTAAAAATTATGTGGAAGTAAATGGAACATTTTCACCACTGAATTGAACAGAACATTTTAAGAAGGTCTGGCTTTAAACCGAGATCCGCATTTCAGTTTCCCAGACTCCTCTGGGAAAGTTTTTTTTTTTAAAAAAACACACACAAACAAACCTAGCAGTATTTACTTTATCTTTTTGTTTTCATGCCATCTTTTGTCAATTTCATACTAACCGAAGTGCCGAGGTAGAGAACATGAGGAATAAATTACATGTTGAAAATATTAAGCCAATCTTATGCTTTGACAGCCCCAAAGCATTTATTAGCACGATCAAAATTTGTATTTTAGATCTCTGAGAAAAGGTCTTGGGTTTGTTTGTTTATTTGTTTATTTAAACAAACACATGCTTCTCTGCAGTGAGTGAAACCCAAATACACTAACAACTTGTATGGAATGGAGTATGGAATGTATTATCATGAAGTATTGTTTATTAATTGATGGTATGGATTGGATTATGTTTAATGATGAATTTTATTAGTAATTTACTTTGGAATGTATTATGATGAAATATTGTTTATTAATTGATGGTATGGATTGGATTATGTATAATGATGAATTTTGTTATTAGTAATTTACTTTGGGTCCCCTGTGTGGGATTTAACCCAGTTGTTTTCTGTTTACTATGTCACGCTTTTTCATTTTTGTTGTGAGCCGCCTCGAGTTGCCTTGGCAAGAGAGTGCGGGATACAAGTAAAAAATGAAATGAAATGAAAAAGTCAATCTGACTTCATTAAGTTTCATTTCCAACCTGAGGCCTTTTTCACATGAGACAGCCCCACAGTTTTGCTGGGTGGAGGCGCCTGTGTGAATGCCGTGGGGGATGGATGGACCCATCACCTACCCGCAGAGCAATAGGCTCCAATACCCGATGCTCCATGGGCGGAGGTGGGTGCGCAGCCGTAGGAACAAGTGCACACCAACCGCGGCCACACACCCAGCCCCCCATCCACTATGGTCCATTTAAAAAGGGACTGAAAGTAATGCAAAAGGTGAAAAAATAGGAGAGTCACAAATAAAATAATTTTAAAGATTCCAATTCACTTTTTTAGGTTACCCAAGTTGTAACCTACTTAAATAAGTTTTGTTTAAAACCATATAATTTTAAGCTGGCTGGCAGTGTCCTTTTTTATCAAACCATCAAGCAGTGAGTGGATGGCTTCAGGACACAAAGTAGCGGTGCACAAAAATACACTTTTGGACAAGAAATGTTGAGCCTCTTCAAACTCAATCCTGAGTGGTGCTGAGCACTCACAAACCCAAGTGATTTGATTTGAAGTTGCTGCACTGGAAGCTTTTTACAGCCAGGCCCTCTGCCAGCAGCTTCAGCACTAGTTTCTCAAAGTATTATTCTTGCTGTACAAAGGTTCACTACAACAGAATGTTTAAAGGTACACGTTTCACTGGGACTTTGTATAGCACACTGTCTGTCTAATAACTATGCAATATGCTTATGGGCTATCTTAAAAGCACTGCTCTAAAATATTGACTTTACAGGGTGTCAGACGCGTTAAAAAATATTTGCAATGCAGATTTTAATCTGCTAAGAATAGCTGCTGAGATTGTCTGAGGAAATATATCACAATACGAGAAATATAGTTTAGAAATCGATCACCAGTAGAATGTTCTCAATACAACACACCTCAGTAGGTTTCCTACCATGAAAAACGAACCAACAGGCATTTTAAAACTAGCTTTTACCAGAGCAAACCGTGCTACACCCACAGACACAGAGGATTACCAGACTCATCACTGACTAGTTGTACTGCAGCATTCACTTCAGATTATTATGCAAATGAACGTGGTTTCATCAAAAACCTGTGAAATGAGGGAAGATAATTGCTGTTATGTTACCCCTTTATAAAGAAGCTATGTGGCATAACATAACAGGGCAATTTTCTTTCAAAATGTTAATTGCTTGATTTTCTTGTTATAAATATTTGTACTTTGTGGTGTTCAGCATGTGTCAAATGTTAGGCTTTTTTAAACAAAAAACAAAAAACTAAAAATGTATTGCTTAGTGTAATGTCTCACTACTTCCACCGCCTCACATGAAGTGTACCAATGCAGGAACACTATTAGGCTAGAGTTCAGGCTAGACTATTAGGTTCAGGCTAGAGTAGTTTGAAGCTGCACTACAAGTAAACACTTTGTTAGCATATTTAAGCCAAAAAGTGAAATTAACTAGGAACAAGTGGGAGTTAGTAAGGGGGAAAGGTTTAGATTTAATTAGCACGCTAATTTGCCTAGCATAGCTAATGAAATCTTATCTTTAAAATCTCACTTTACATTAGTCACTGACCCTTTAAATCTCCATGCTTTAATTTCCTATAGAAAACAAAAACATTTCCTTACAAGTGCTTTGAGATGCACTTGCTTTTTTCATAGTTCTATACTTTCCTGTTTATAAACCTGGCATGTGCGCTAGCAAGCTGTACTGTTAGCACAGGAAGTATTTTGAATCTTTCAGAATAGATAAGTGTTCCATTTGTGAACAGTTCTGCAAATTCTGAACACCAACTGTATAAATTGGAGTAACATACAGCATTTAGGGACACCGATTAATTTAAAGCACCAATGGATTAAGTTTTAGAATTACAGTACTTAAAATTTTAAAAGCACAAAGTTAAGGTTACTTTGAACTTTTATTTAAAAGTTTTGATCAATTATACATGATTAATCGGGCTGCAGACTTTTAAAAAAATAAATCTTGGGACATCTTGCTAACTGGCTTCCTTGAATATGGAAGTTTCGTGACACCGTAGAATAAGAAAGTGACATGAAACAAAAGGGAAAGGACAATTTATTTTCACAGAGCCATAACAAAGAATCCCACAGCCTCCACAGAAAGCAATAAAAATGAGTTTCAGTAGAAATATCTGCATTGCCCTGAAGAAGATGCAGTTCTTTGCTGTAACATGAGAAAGACAAAGATCTTTCAAATATGATGCCAAAATAGGTTATATAAAGAGATGAAATCTTGAACCCTATCCAATTTGCAATGCATAGACAGTCATAGCACTAATGCTTTCCCTTTTGTTATTCTAAGAGCTACTATAAAGTAATAGATAGCTACCGTAAGCCACAGGCAGGGACCATGTCTATTTCCATGTTCTGTACAGCACCAGGTCACACTACTGGCGCTATATAAATGTTTATAATAATAATAATATTTTATATTGGACACCTACCTTAAAGTCTCACCAATAAGTCATACTAATGTGACTACATAAGAATCAGAAAATTCAAAGTTATGATTCCAAAGGCAACCATAATTCAGTCAGTCAACTTAGCATATGCCTGTTACACTGGGCTACTCTATATGTAGTAAGTTAATGCCTTTATATAAACTCCTTTCTACTTTATACAGAATATATGCAGGAAAGTGAAGTTATCAAGCATAAAATGTAATCAATTTAGGATTTCCCTGCACTGGATTTCCTTTACCTTTTTAGAGTAGAGAAATTTAGCAAGGGACAGAAAAGCTAATACGGCTCACTGTGGTGGCATGAGGTAGTTTCTTTGCTTTGTTTTCCCTGGGGAAGAAGAAGACAAGTACTTTCATGCAGCAAAGATCCACATTAATGAAACCTGGTTTCCTAAAGGGGGGGGAGAGAGAGAAGAGAAGCATGGGAAACAATGCCCAATGTGAATCAATGGCTTTTACCAGACATAACAGGAAAATGGGGGTGGGGGGGAGAAATCCAACCCACATTTCTCATCGCATGGTGGTGGCCGATTGCCACACATAACTATGGCACATGCAGCAGATATCTGATAGGAGGTGGGAGTGGGGCAGAGCTTATCATGAACTGAGCCTGGGGGCTGCAGGGGCAGTAGCACATTACATGTGCCGACAGCTCTCTGGAAGTGTTACGTGTGGCAGTCAGCCACCAACAGGTAGCAGAAAACGTGGGCTGGTGTTTTTCCCAGGCTTCCTAGTATACTTGGTAACACCCATTGATTAGGTTGCAGTCAGGCACTCAAAAATTAAGGAATGCCAGATTTGCAGGCACTTATGCAATTTCGGTTTTGCCCCTTGTGCATCCATCCCCTACAAGGCAAAGGCCCTGTTGAAAAGAGTATGTAATCACATAAAGACTGCCTCATTTCCTTACAGCAGTAGCTGCAAGCAAGTTAAATGCACAACCACTCTCCATTATAAACAGGAGACTGCTGAAGCCCGATTTCGAGGAAACCGCTTGAGCTACATTTCTGAAAATTTATCCATGGCTATAATTTAGGAGGACCATCATATGCACAAAGTTTGAAGAAGATCCATCAGGAAACTAAAACGTTATGACTGTTTAAAAGTTAACTGGTTGTGGTCAAAATGCACACATCCTCACGATTTTGAATCATCAATATCTCCTCCCCCTGGATGAGTTGAGCCCCCAAATGTCACAGGCTTGCAGCATGAGAACAACAACAACTGCTTCTGTAATACGACAGTGACTGGTGCAGCCAAAACCGAGTTATTAATGATTTAAAAATTGGTTCTGCTGGCTGGCGCATGTGCAGTTGAGCAGCTGCTGACCAACAAAACACAGCATAAGGAAAGTTATATGACTCTACTTTTTAAAATCACCTAACTTTATCAGAAGCCAGCTCTGTCACAAAGACTTTAAGCTCTAGTCAGTTTCATGTCAATTACCCACTTGCCTCAGAAAGACAGCAAGGGGACTTCTAGTCAGCTTCATGTCAATTACCTCCCCGGCCTCACTCTGTACTTTTGACTCCCTATGAAAAGTCTGCAACTTTTCATACCTAGTGAAAAGTTTGCAAGTTTCCAAAAGTTACAAACTTTCCACTTGGTATGAAAACTTGCAGACTTTTGACTCCGTACTTTTAAAAGTCTGCAACTTTTGAAAAGTTGCAGACTTTTCACTCCTATGAAAAGTTGCAGACTTTTCAGTAAAACATACAGAGTCAAAAGTCTGCAACTTTTCATACTGAGTGAAAAGTTTGCAAGTTTTCAAAAGTTGCAGACTTTTCAGACGGTCTGAAAAGTTGCAGACTTTTCAGAGAGTCAAAAGTACAGTCCTAAATCTGCAACTTTTCATATCGAGTGAAAAGTCTGCAAGTTCTCAAAAGTTGCAGACTTTTCACTTGATATGAAAACTTGAAGACTTTTGACTGTACTTTTGACTCTATGAAAAGTTGTAGACTTTTCATAGGAGTGAAAAGTCTGCAATTTTTCATACCAAATGAAAAGTCTGCACCTTTTCAAAAGTTACAGACTTTTCACTTGGTATGAAAATTTGCAGACTTTTGACTCCGTACTTTTAAAAGACTGCAATTTTTGAAAAGGTGCAGACTTTTCATATGGAGTCAAAAGTAGGGAGTGAGGCTGGGGTGGGGTGGGGGGGTTAATTGACATGAAACTGACTAGAGCTTGCCCTTGCTGGCTTTCTGAGGCAAGTGGGCAATTGGCATGAAACTGACTACAGCATAAAGTCTTTGTGACAGAGCTGGCTCCTGATAAATGTTACGTCATTTTAAAAAGCAGAGTCACGTAACCTTCCTTATGCTGCTACGCCCGGGCTCCCCCTTTCCCCGGGCCCCCTGGCAGGCGTGGCAGCTTATGGAGGGGGGATGGGGGGGGAGAGGAACTACGCTGTTCCCCCGGCCCTCTCCCCCCTCACTGGCCTGGTGCTGCAAGTTCTGCTGCCCCAACTAGGGACACTGGGGCTACCAACATGTTTCTTGTCTGGGCATGCTAGGACTACATTTCCCATCATGCCCAGACAGCAACAGCAAGATGGCGGTGGCCCCCTGTGTGTCCTGCAGTGTCGCAGGGCCTTTTGAAAAACTCTACAGTCCCTCCTGTGAGATTGCAAGTGGCGGTGGCCTTGTTGGTGAGAAGAATTAGTGTGTGTGCACACGCGTGTGTGAGGGACAACAGTGCATGTTTGTGAGAGTGGGGGTAGAAGAGTCTGTGTGCACGTGTTTGTGAAAGAGTGGGGGGGGAACAGTGCGTGTGTGATTGTAAGAGACAGTAAGAGTGGGGGGGGGAGAAAAACTGATGTGTGCTTGTGAGAGTGGGGGGAGAAGAGTCAGTGTGCATGCGTGTTTGTGAGAGTGAGTGAGTGGGGGAGAAAAGTGGATGCGTGTGTGTTTGAGAGTGGGGGACAGAAAAGTCTGTGTGTGTGTTTGTGAGAGACTCAGCTGGGGGGGGGGGAAGGGGGGCGGGGGGTGGG
>QEPC01010231.1:678396-696495 GCA_003113815.1 Sphenodon punctatus
TTTGACTCTAGCTTAAACTCCAAAAAACATACAAATTCATTACAATTACAATTTTAAAAAACCATTCAACTCCATACATTGCAACAAGACATAAACACCAAAAACATGGAAATTATTTCAGAATCTGAGGAATATTTCATATTTTATCCTCATCTATATAAATGTAATATGTACTTAATTCCTTACCATACATACTTTTATTGATTTTTATCAATAACTAAACTTTCACATTTTTTAATTATTAAACATATGATCATAATTCAACAATGAACAATTTTTTCAGAGTGCATTAACTCTGTCCTTTACATGTATACAAATTGTATACACTTCATACAATAAACTATTAACAATGTTAGCATAGAGAACATTATAAAATTCGTTGTACAGAATGCAGTTCTGTAGAAACAGAGTTAATGCACTCTGAAAAAATTGTTCATTGTCGAATTATGATAATAAATTAAAGTTTAATAATGAAAAAATGTGAGTTTAGCTATTGATAAAATGAAGTATGTATGGTAAGGAATTAATACCTATATTACATTTTATGTTGTTGAGGATAAAATATTAAATATTCCTCAAATTCTGAAATAATTTCCATGTTTTTTGGTGTTTATGTCTTGTTGCAATGTATGGAGTTGAATGGTTTTTTTAAATTGTAATTGTAATGAATTTGTATGTTTTTTGGAGTTTAAGCTAGAGTCAAAGTGATTTTGTGATGTTTTTGAAGAGGAAAATTTTTAGTTTTAAAAACTGTTGTACATTTAATGTTTTTAAACTGTAAAGTTTTTTGTTTTGGTAATTAGTGTATAAACACAAAGGTGGGAGAATATTTTTTTTAACATGTATTTCAGGTGTGGTTTATTACATCCCTTGCGCAGGGAGAAGGCCTCTTCTTCCAGTAACTAACTGCCTGCGTACTTCAACATAATTTTGTCTGGCGCTGGCAAGACAACCCCAGTTCTGACAGCATGGCTTGGCTTCTTCTACAAGAGAAAGAAGTTCCTACCCGAAACAGTTACAGCAAAAGCCTGTAAACTGCAATCTCACAATCTACTTGTTCACCTGTGAGGTAATGTCACTCAACCCTACCACTGGTAGGCTAATTGAAATTAGCTCCAGGCACACATGAATTTGGAAATCCAGGTACCCCTAAAAATATTACTCAATTTTCCATCCTACAAGAAGTTTGAACTGCTGCTGGTAACATCATTAACATCAACAACTCGATCCATACTAGCGTTCTTCAGATTACAGGATGGGAAGCATATTCAGTAGCATCGCAGAACACCCCTAGAACATGGAAGTGTATCAGTGGCTATCTGAACAAATGAGGATGCTTGGACATTCCCAGTCACCAGGAAACACTACTTTGGACACCAGGTAATGCCAGACAAAGGGGAATGATCTGAAGCAGTATTAACACCCTGTTTGTGACAGTTAAAAATCAGGCACTGAACCAGTGACAGATGACTTTTGCAATGAGTTAATGCTTGTTTTTTTGCCAGAGAACTTAAAAAGTCACCCTATTTCAGCTATGGACATTTCTCAGCCTTCACAAAAGTTAATATATATTAAGAGGAACACAAATAATGACCAGGAGCTGGAACAATAAGGATGACTACACCAAGCAAATACTTCTCAAAAGTCTGGATCTGCGTGGGACTGCTATAGCTATCAGGCCACCCCACCACAGACCACTGGATAGATGCTGGAGTGACTAAAGCATACAGCGATGGAAGGAAACACAGATAAGCATCGCAAAGAAAAAGAGTGTCAGATTACATCATGCTGCATTATACTCAACCTCTCCACAATCCCACCAGTTCAGCTCCTACAGCCAAGATGCCTATGGGTCACACAGAGACAAAAGCTGGAAGGGTAAACCATGCATTACTTGTATGCTATGGGACACTGCAGCGACTTGGTCTAGAACAAAGAATATAGCAGTGGTCATAGCGAAGAGAGATGTACCTTATATTATATGCGCACACAACATAAACCCTCTGAAACAGTAAGATGGGTTACAGTAAAGAAGAGCTAGATAGTAAA
The DNA here is from genome assembly GCA_003113815.1 of Sphenodon punctatus. Classification (NCBI taxonomy): domain Eukaryota; kingdom Metazoa; phylum Chordata; class Lepidosauria; order Sphenodontia; family Sphenodontidae; genus Sphenodon; species Sphenodon punctatus. Next base: position 680,446 of record QEPC01010231.1, read on the forward strand.
GTTCTGGACTCAGCTACAAAATCAGATTGTAAAAATGTGTACTCCCAGCATGCATCATTTCTATATAAATGTACATTTTTGGAATGTATATAACAGTTAAGTCACTTCCATAGTGAGGCATGATGAACACAGAACCAAGTCAATTAACATTCCTTAATCTGGCACGGCTCACAAACGTAGAAGTCTGCTCATTCCAACCTGGGCTTTCTTCACATCTGGAGGTGCAACATTATTTTATTATTATAATAAGCATTTATATAGCACCAGCGATATACTTGGCGCTTTACAAAAAACAAGATAAACACGGTCCCTGCCCGAGAGCTTACAATCTAAAGAGTATTTTCTCAAATGAATTACATGGGACAAGGCGAAGGCACTCCTGTAATGTGAGGGGGTTCTTGATTAACATTAAATGCCAGCTTAGTCAGACCAATGGTCCATGAAACACAGCATTCTGTATCCAACAGTGGCCAATCTTGGGATAAGTACCCAACAGGTCACAATAGGCAATTGTTTCAGCCCTGGACAGCAAGAGGTTACATCCCCGGCTAATTGCCATTAATGGACCCATTCTCCAAGGACTTATCCAATCCTTTTAAAACTAGCAAAACTACCAGCCTTAACCACTTTCTCTGGCAAATTCCACAAGTTAATTGTGCGCTTAGTGAAAAAATACTCTCATTCCTTTTAAATTTACTGCCAGTTAATTTCACGGAGTGTCCCCTTGTTCTAGTACTATTAGAGAAGGCAAATAACTGCTCCCTATTTACTTTTCCATACCACTCATGACTTTATAAACTTCTATCATATCCCCTCTCAGTCGTCAAAGAACCCCAACCTATCAAGCCTTTCTTCATACGGGAGCCATTACATAACCTGGATCATTTTTGCTGTGCTTCTCTGTACCTTTTCTAGTTCTATGTCTTTTTTTGAGGGGGGTGACCAAAACTGCACACAATATTCCAGGTGCGATCGTACCATAGATTTATATAGAGGCGTTACATTTCTTGAAAAAACAGTCCTGTGTGTCGCTTGTATGCAGGCAATGTAGAATACGAACATATCCACTAATCCTCATGCCAACTTCCTGTTTGCTCAGTAATCCAACATGGAGAAGCAAGATGCATTTCAGGAACACCCTGCATCTTAAGTTAGCAGGTGATTGGACCTTTTTGTGCCAGATTCCACACTATGGCACGCTCTCTCTCTTCAGATGTTTGTCTCAGTTCCTCCCTGCTCACCTTTAAAAAACACCTGAAGACTTTTTTTGTTTTTATCATCATCATGCCAGGTGCTTTTGGGATCCACTGCTGGCTCCTTTTAAATTGTTTCAAAGTGTATTTTATATTGTTTTATTGTATAGCTTTGTGTAGTGCCATTTGACAAGGGGAAGATGTGCTATAGAAGCAAATTATTATGGTTTCAATGAGGTAGAAGAGGAAAAAAAATAGAGGGAAAGCAACAAAAAATTCTTCTGCCCCTTGCAAAGGCCTTTCATTGGTTTCCCCTTACACATCACAATATTAGCTATAAGCATCTAAAATGGCACAAAATACCCTTTTGTTGGCATCAGGGAATACAGGGCTACTTCATGTGGCCACTGTCATCCAATTCTTCTGTCAAGACATAATGCAAAGTCTACCCTCTAGTTTCACAAATCTAGCAGATAGCTATCACTGTGGGAACATTTTTATCCGTTACATCTAGCTGCATAAGCCAGTGCCACCTTGATTTTACTTTCCCTAAGGGACAAGATAGTGCCCCCAGGCACTTGCTAAGGATGCAACTGAAAGAGTCCCTTGGTCTATCACAGGCATAAGGGCACGCCTTCATAAGCAGGGCTGTAAAATATACATATACACATCATTCACTAGCCAGGCATAAGAGGATACTCAACAGGTTGGGACTTGCAGCAAAGACAAGAGTACCCAGAACTGGAAAAATCCATTCACTGACTTAAGAAGTATACTTGCCAGGGTGAACAAGCGAAGAGAGATTTTCATAGCCCTATGTATTTTTGTGTGTGTGTGTGTATATATATATATATATATATATATATATATATATATATATATATATAATTTGTACCCCATCCCTCCTGCTTACAGTAGTAAACACACAATATAATACAGTTCTAATATAAAATAATTAACACACACACAGGTAAATAAGCTCATACAAATATGCAAGAAAAGAAAAACCCACCCCTCCCAATCCCCTCCACCAAACGCCTGGGGGGGGGGAAAGAGTCACGACTTCCATTGGCACCAGAAAGTGAGATCTGGACTTAGGCAGACACCCACCAGGAGCGAGTTTTACAGCACCGGAGCAGCCGTCGAGAACGCCCGCCTGTTGTTCGCCACCCGCTTATACCACAGAACCTCCAGGACGACGCACACACCCTGACGACCGCAGGAGCCACACAGGGGCCTAGGAAGTGAGGCCAGCACCTTGAATCGGACCTGGGAGACTACAGGCAGCCAGTGCAAAGACCAGCACACTGGTGTAATGTGCTCCTGGCAGCCCGTCCCAGTAAGCAGGCAGGCTGCCACATTCCGCACCAGCTGCAGCTTCTGGACCTTCACCTTGACCACCCCCATGTAGAGCACATTACAGTAGTCCAGTCTCGAGGAGACAAATGCATGGATGACGGTGGTGAGAAACCCTTCTTTGCTGTCCGCACAGTCACAGCGGTAAGAAAGAGACAGTGCCAGGTACATTGCTTGCGCTATATAAATGCTTAAGAAGAAGAACGAATACGGTACCACCGTCACTCTAACCGCCTTCCCTCATGCTTCAACCACCCCAGAGCCTCTGTAAACCACGAGGACCTGTGGTGCCGAAACGCAGCGAGTGGACGCCTGGGAGCCACCTAATCGATAGCCATGGCCAACCAATGGCCAAGACATATGGACGGAACCGTATTACCAGGTGTAGTTGGCGAAAGGCACTCCCGGCCCCTGCCAACACCTAGAAACCCAGGCACAACTGTGGATCCAGGAGTACCCCTAGGCTCCATACCTGAAATGCCAACACGGGGCAGACCCAGTCTATGATGGGAGCCGCCCCCGTCCCCCACCCCCAACCCCACCAGTGAGCATTACCTCTGTCTTGTCGGCAGCGATGTGGGTTTTCCAGAAAAATTTCCCATGCAAGTTTTCTTATTTGCATTAAAATTGATTTGCTTAAAATCTGCATAACAAAATCTTCAATCAGACATTTTTCCTGTGCAAAATTTCCTATAGCCCTGAAAGATTTTCCGCAGAAAAGTTTGGTAGTGGAAAATTTTCCGCCCCACATCACTGCTTGTCAGGATTAAGCTTCAATCAGCTAGACCTCATCCAGTCCTGCACAGCTGCCAAACAACAGCAAAGCATCGAGACTGCAGGGCCTGAGTCAGATGAAAAGGAGAGATATAACTGTGTCCTCAACATATTGATGACAATGGACACCATTGTTTCCATTGTCATCATGCTTATGACACCATTATAAGCAATGGTGTCCAAGGGTAATCAGGTTCTCCCCGCATGACAGGACTTATGGGGACTCTTTCAAGTCTCCATGGCAGTGCAAGGTCAAAAGTCCCATTCTCCATCCATTCTGAATGAACACTCTGGCATTGTGGACCACCCTGAGAATAGAGCTGCCACAACTTGCAGCATCCTGGAAAAGAAACCCTACCTGTTAATGTTTGAGGAACCATTACAGGAAGGGCTAGGTATGGGAACGTGGACTCCATAAACTGCACCAGTGAAGCTTATTTTCTCAGACTTCGCAATAACCATCTCTTTATCCAACACTGAAGGACATGATCTGACACCACATTTTTTACAGCTGGACACACCTCCATGATGATAACTGACCGACAACAAGCACATGCCAGACTAGCTACAGAGACCTGTAGCTGTCAGGAACAGTGAACATCCTGAGAATAATAGCAACTCGCTTCTCCACAGAGATGGTAGGGGGCACGTTTGAGTTCTCCCAGAGCAGCACAAGCTGCTGCTGCTCTGCTAGTTCCATCGCATAGGTCTGTGACAAACAGGGTTCCTAGTTTTCTCTATATGATGGAAAAACAGAGGAGATTTTGCCTTTTACAAGAGAATTTCATGGAAAACAGCAAAAATGTACAGGTTTGGGAGGAGGAAACAGCAAGCGTGGGGCAACAAGAATGCAGAGTGGAACTGAGGGGAAGCAACCTAAAGGCATGTGCAATGGGAGAGATGGTGCTCTCCATTTGTATTGGTGCCACAAACCTCCTGTGGGATGGGGAGGGCAGGAGCACTATGAATTGGGATGGTCAGGTCTTCTGTACCTTGGGAAGAGGGGACAGGAGGTGGGCCTAATTGGGCCCATAGCAGCTTCCCCAAGTGCCAGCCTCTATATGGTCCCCCTTTCTGGTGGGCAGAGTGGTACGAGACCAGGCTGGGAGGAGGAGGAAGTGAGCACAGTGAAGCGGAGAAGATGCAACCCAAAAGCATGTGCTGTGGAGGCAGGAGAGGTGCTCTGCATCTGGAGGAGTGCCATAGACCTTTAATTGGGAGTGGGGGAAGGGGGGACTGTTGGTGGTACAGGTAGCTGCAAAACTGCATAAAAATGAAAATATTCCAATAAAATGTGGTGTTCTAATTCATACCTATATATATTATGGTAAGGGAAAGTCTACTGCATTTAATTGCAGAAAAACAGGGATTTTTTTAATCAGAGAATTTCCAATTTTTTGTCATGGAAAACTAGGAGCCCTGGTGACAAGCAACATTGGCCAACACTCTTCTTGTCATACCAGTCTGTCCTCTGTACAGTTCCACTGTCCGGTCCTGTGTGTTCAGCTTCTCCACAAGGACACGTCATGGAAAGCAGCCTTATCTGGAAACAGTTTCATCAGTTCAGCAATGCACATTGGGTGTTTTTAGATGGATGTCTGCTCTGCCCTACCCCTGGGTGACCCTTCCGTGTAGAAGTGGGCCACCCTAAGCTGAGGCGGAGCAGGAGCTACCTCCTTCGGACCAGCTCCGCTCCCAGTGCTCTGGAACAACCCGGAGCACCAGCCAGGGGCAGAGCAGCAGTTCATCTAAAGGATGGACAGCTACTGCAGCTCTGCTCCCAGCTGCAGATTGCCCTGGCACAGCCTAGAGCGGCTGCCAATCTACCGGCAGTTCTATAGTAGGGGAGAGCAGGTGCGCATGGGCAGACTGCAGCAGCAGGCTCCGTTTAAACCTGCTGCCGCCAGAGCAGACTGTCTAAAAACACCCTTTGTCCTGTGTTCAAGTAACAGATTTGAAGTGCGTCTTGCTCCTCAGCTCCATTTTCTGATTCAGTCCCATAGACTTGAAATCTTCAAGTGTCCTGAAAAGAACCACCGTCATCTACCTTTTGGTTTGCAGCTAGTTCTTCATGATCTACTCTGTTGCAAGCATTGCCCAAGTAATCATGGCAACGATGTACAAATTCATGATGCCAGGCTCTCTGCAGGAAAAGAAGTTGCTAAAATGGCAATGCTGTCACATAATGCAGGCAAAAACAAATGAAATGGCCAAACCATTTCTTACTCAGGCCCAGAATGCATCACAAACCTTGCATCTAACTCATGGGGTGCCTCATGCAGTAACCACTCCCAGGATTATAACCACCTATGTTGGCAAGCCCCATAATATACTGTGCTCAGTTCTGGTAAAAATGCACCCTTGAAGATTATCCAGGAATTCAACCGTGGACAAAGCTACAAAAGTCACTGAGCAGCATGCACATATGATCAAATGCACATGTGAATCCCTAGCTAAGGGAAGAGTGGTGACATCACACAATCGTCCACCACTTAACGTTGCCCTACTTTCAAAACATAACATTTACAAATGGCCTAAGTGTCTTGAGCCATCCACACTCACATACACAAGGGGTTCCACACTTCAATTAGTTACGTGTGAGCACTTCATTGTACTGAGTTACAAAAAAAACAACAACCCAACAACCCCTTTGCAAGACAGTACTTAAATAATTTCCAAACTAAACATTCAAGACAGACGTTCATGGCAAGTTTTACCCCACCCTCCCCATTAAAAAAAACGTACACAAAAAATTTTACTTCAAGGGGGATTCTCTCAGAAAGTTATATCAATCAATCAAATTTTATTTGCTTGGCGCTTGGCCATTGCAGAAGTAATTACAAAAATAAGATATACATTTAACAAAATTAAAATAGTACAAAATATAATTCCTGCCAAAATTGAAAGAATTTTCATGCCCACCAACTTTAAATTTTAGTGGGCCAAATCAAAACTAACGCACTAAACATTCAATTCTTGGCACTTCTTGGCCACACACAGTTTATATTCCCGTAGCGATCCCCTATAAACATCATATAATGCTAGCAATAATTTTCCCTGTTGGCATATATAGAATTTAAAATTATAATGATTCAATACATATCATAAAATCCTCACACTATCTTTATCCAGACTTAATTTCTGAGCATTATCAAAATCAAATCAAATCAAAATCAAACATGGTGCAAGGGCAGAGTTCTAATATACAAATGCTAATAGTCAGTTGTAATGTTCTCATCAGAGTCTCTGCCTATTGGCTGAAAAGTCAGAAAACAATTTCTTATCGCAAAAGCAGCTGCCAGAAATCCCGCAACTGCTCTTGTTACATTAATGTTGGTATCCTCCAATAACATATGTAATCTCGCTCAGTTTGAGCTGATCTTAAAGCGATTAAGATAGAGAAACAGAAAACAGTCCCGTGGAGCAGCATACAAATTAAATTCCAATATAATATGTTCAACAGTCTCTGCTCTCAATGCATCAAAAGGGCATAGATGTGAGCATATGGTATATTTAAGATTCTGCCTTCCTGAATCTTTGATGGCAAAGAATTAAAACGCGCACACAAGAACAAGTACCTTAGCCTAAAGGTTGGGAGTGAGGCCAGGTAATTGGCCATCTCGTCTATGGGCGGAATGATAGATAAATAATCTCTCGAAGGGGGTATTTCTAACTCTGGCCACCCCTTCTTGCCTATCTATGTCATGTAGACGTTGAATGAGCTCTGAAAGTTGTATGAGCTTCTAAAGATTCCGATTTTCAAAATGCTGTGCCTCAGGAATCTGTCAATTATACTGTGCTGTCAGGGCTTTATTTTATTTTATATTTATTCAATTTATTTATTTATATCAGGATTTTTATCCCACCCACTCCTGCCCAATGGCAGCTAACAGAATACAATAAAAATAGGTACAAAATTATGAAATACAGTTTAAAAGTGCATATAGCTTTACAGTAAACAGGACCAAAATATGCTATGATCATTTTATCCAGTAAATGAGACCTAGAGATTCTAAACAGGTAGCTAATATTTACACATGCAAAAAACCAAAGTGTTATAACATGATCTCTGACTCGGTAGATCTGGCAATGCAAACAGACCTTTGGAGGAAAAGTGCCTTCTTAGAGAAGCACATAAGGCACTTTCCACCATATGGTCTGTCCTTTGTTAGGAATTCCTATTGAATGCTAGCATGAAACTGTAGTGATTTAACATCAGTTTACAGAGGCGACAATTATTTTGGATCTGCTACATTTAGGAAATTATCCACAACTGCTAGGTAGTTTTATTTTGTTTGTTTGTTTGTTTGTTTTTCTCTCGCTCGCTTTCTTTAAAAAAGTATTATTATTAAAGAAAAGTCTGCTCTGAAAAAATGCTCTGGGTTCTGCACTACTGCTAGCTCACTGCTCTTCTGCACCTGTCAAAGGTCAAAGAGGACACACACTTTGCTGATATTTGTCTAGAGCTTTAAAGATTGAAAGCACCATTATTATTTAGCAATCTTAGCAACCCAGACATACATAACTACTATACTTGTTTAAAAGAGACTCAATACTGCAGCACACCCATAATGAATGCAACCCAAAGTTCATATGAAAGTACTATAATTAGTTTTCTTCCCAAGCCACAACGGCACCACAAATCCTTTGATATACCACGAAGCACTATATCTGGTGTGCTTTTGTTTGTCATCATTAAATAAGGCAGGCAGAATGAGTCAATGTTTTGTTCCACACACAGTTGTCCTTGAATAAAACAACATATTGTGTCAACAGTTTCTGTACGATGGCACTCTGAGCAATTAATGAAAGCACCCCCACGTAAAAACACAGGCCAGACATTTAATATAACACACTCCATAGCCTTGCACAGCTCAAGAAGAATTTGAGTGAGTCCCTGGAAGGGGAGTTAGGCCTCAACACTTCCTAAATCTTCTCCCCTCTCCACCCCAGTGTTATGAATGGTTATTATTAGATTGCTCTCAGGCCTGCCAGTCTCTTCCCAGGCTACAAGCCCCACTGATTACCCCTCCTCCTCCTCCCGACTAGCCCGTTGTGTGGGGGTCTCACCCTCTCAGGCGCAGCAGCACAGTCGGCACCAGCTTCGGTAAGGGAGGGGTCTTCCCCCTGGAGTGCTTCAGTAGCCGGCGGGAGGCTGGCCCCGGAGCAGGACGAGGGGACGGGCAGAGGCAGGCTTCTGGCAGCGGCAGGCAGAGGAGGGGGGAGCCACTGGGGCTGTTTTGCTGATGACTCTGGTATGTCAGGAGCCAGGATAGTATTTCGAAAGATCCGCCATTTTCACCTCGTCATCATCATCACATCCCAGCTCAGCAACAACCACAGCCTCCTCCCCCATCCCTGCCGGAGACACTCCCACCACAGGGAAGCCCTCCTTGCCCGACAGACTCACTGCAAGCCAAAAAAGAAGGAATGCGCTCCTGCCGGCTTGCAAAGCCCACGGAGAGGGGCGGGCACACGCTGCTCTCTTACCCCGAGAGTGATAGGGCTCAGGCATGAGACACACGCCCCTAAACACACACACACAAAGCCCTGCCTTCTCCCCGGGACGAAAGGGGAGGAGAGTTACGGACAGAGTGAGTGACAGATACCCAGGATGGAGGCTGGGAAGACGAGCGAGGGATATTTTTTATATAGTAAGAGAAAAAGTTCGTCACAAGGGAAGGATCCAGAAAAGCAAAGACAAGTATAAATCTGACTCTGTGTAAATGTGGCCCATCTGCATTTACTAGTATCACCAGCCACATGGGGGGTGGGGGGGGAGATATTTTTAAAGAGGAGGAGGGAGGGGGGCACAACTTTTTCCACTGTCCATGAAATGGAAAAAGAAACCTTACATGATTCTGCATCAACAAAATAAACTCAGAGAATACTTATAACGCACAAAAGTTTGAGATTCAAGAAAGAATGATTGTTAACAATGTATGTCAGGTTTGCTTTTGCAAATAAAAACAAACAAACAAAAATACACAATAGGTTGTCTATGCAAAGATTTCCTTCCCAAACACTTAGGATGCAATCCACCATCAAAGTCAGTGGCTCAGTCTGACTGACTTTAAGGGTGAAGGACTGCAGAAGCTGTAGAGAATATAACATACTTCTAACGTAAAACAAGAGGGGTTTTTAAAGCTACAATACTAAGTAACAGACACTGTTCTACTATCACTCTCAACTACATCAAACCTCTTCCTTGTATTCATTTCTTTTCAGACAGCAATGAAATAAAATGCTGCAGAAAATATCAGCCAGAAACTAATCTTGAACCCACTGAAGTCAATGGCAAAACTCCCACAGACTTTAATAGATGAATCCTCTCTCCCCTCCCTCACTCTCCCTTGTCTCCCCTGCTCCCTTAATGGCCTTCGTCCCTTCTCCGTTGCTGCCCCCTATGCCTGGAACTCCCTCCCTGCCCACATCCACCTTGCCCGGTCCCTCCGCACCTTCAAATCCCTCCTCAAAACTCACCTCTTCCTCGCCACCTTCTGCAGCGCCTATTAGAATTCTCCCCACAATACCGACTGTCTGGCCTCCCCACAGACTCCACGTGCACCTGAGACTTTGCATTCGCTTGAATGTTATTTATCCCTTGTCTCTCCCTATGTCCCCTCTCCTTGTCTATTAGATTGTAAGCCGTAGGCAGGGACCGCGTCTATCTTACTGTTCTGTAAAGCGCTGAGTATATCGCTGGCGCTATACAAGTGCTAATAATAATAATAATAATAATAAATAATAATAAAGATTGCACCCATACGGAGGGGGAGGAAATTGTCCACAATGTTCTTTTAACAGGATCAGGGGTACACCCTAATAAAGTGCAACAGAAAGCCTGAAAATTTGACAGATCCAAAAAATTTATCTCAAGCTAAGAAATGAAGGGCTGCCCCCAGCAGATGCTTCTGAGAAGCAATCCCCAAGGTAGAGAGGGATAATGGGTAATTCTGCTATACCAGCAGTTTTGTTTGGCGGACCAATGCAAGAATGCCCTGAATTAATTATGCCCTAATCCTGCAAAGACTTAAATCCTCGTACAGTCCTGCTGAAAAAAAAGCATTCATTAAAGTCTTTGCAAGAAAGGACTACGGAAATAACTCCTCCAAGGAAGTCCCTCTTAGAATCCAACGAGAATGCAAATATTCTCAGAGCTTCAATACAGTTCTCAATACAGCACAAGACTTGCTGGCCCTGAACAAAAGAGGACTATCAAGTGCAGAAATCCCATTGCCTCTTTCTACATGGGGTCCCAATTCCTTTACCACAGTCACTGCAGAAAACTACTTCCATAATAAGCAAACAGCTGACAACTTTGAAATCAGGCATCCCATTTTATATTTAAGAGACATGGAGCACGTACCTAGAGAGAGCTTTTGCAATAACTCGACATTTTTTTGTAGTCTACATTGGCCCCAAGTCTAAAAATTATGCACATGCATTACAGTTCGTTTCAGTGGCACTATGCACTTGTAACCCTTTTTAGAATTAGGACCACTGTTTATGTATAGCCAATGTTTATATATGTTGGGATGTGCATGATAAAAGAACATATTTATGGAATCAGCTAAAAACCGCAGAACTGTATTTCAGTTTTTACCTGAAGAAGGGACCTGTGTGGCCTAAATGTCTCATCAACAGAAGTTGGTCCAGTAAACGATATCATCCAAACTACTTTGGGTGTTTTCAGACAAGACACTCTCCACCCACTATACATGTTGCAGGGCTGCAGTGTTGCCCTATGGGTGCCCTGCAACATGTACAGTGAGTGGGGAGTGTCTTGTCAGAAAACCTTGGTCTTCATCTTTGACATTTAGGACCAACATGGCAACCATACCATCCCTTGGTAACAAAGACAAACATTCTTTTTTGGTTTTGCTTGTTTTGATCACAACCAAAATATGCCCCCCCAAAAAAACAAAACAAGTTCTTTTTTGTTGTTGTTGTTGTTGTTTTTAAAGGGACTTGTATTCTTTACAATACATTTACCAGTCGCAGGCAAAAGATGTACTCTTATTTACAAAAGCTGCTTGCCAATTGCAGCAAACAAAAGTCATTGCCTTCCGGGGGAGGCAGGAAGACAACAAAATACCAGACCACAAAACATACTACTTCCTTAATAATAATTATTATTATAAGCTTTTATATAGCGCCAGCGACGTACCTGGCGCTTTACAGAGAATATAACAATGATGATGACCAGGACTGACAACCTGCTTTTGTAAGCCGATAACAGACCCAGAACATACACACACGCACTTCACTCGTAGTCACATCCCACACACTGTGACTGTGGCAAAGACGCTGCTGTCACTTAAATCAGTTTCCCTTTCTGTACAGATCAGAAAGATGGGGAGCAGCCCATTTGTAAGGCCACCAAGCCCATTTCTCCTCCTTTCCTTCCACAATCCCTGGATACGATGCAGGAAAGATTGTTGATCACAGCCTCTCTCTATAGAGAAACCCCTCCAGCTAAGGAGAGGGGGAGGGCAGAACTCATACCCCTTTTCCCTCCCCATAAAGGCCTAATTCACTGCTGTTCCTGCAGCGCCGTCACATTTTAATTTTTTACAATAATCCCTCGTCTTTGCAAAGGTTTTTCTTAGGCGAGCTGGGCCTGCGCCTGCAGCAGCACCGAGCAGCCCGGCCCGGCCTCGGCAAGCCCCTGCCCCAGTGACACTGCGCAGCGAGGGGTGGGGGTGGCACCCCACTCCTGCAGCAGCAGCAGCCGCCTAAGGGACCGGGGATGTTCCGATAGGAGAGGGAAGCTCCTACCCCTCCCTGTCTCAGCCCAGTTCTGCTAGCAGGGGAGAGGGAGGGATGCTCCCCCACGCAGGAGGTCAGGCTGAGGCAGGAGGGGATGGATCAGTGGGGGTGGTGCTCCCCATGTCATCCCCTCCCTCCCCCTCCCACCCCCCGCTCCGTAGACACCGTTAGCGCCCCCTCCTCCTCCTCCCTCGCGCTCACATTCACCCGGGCTCGCGCTCCCTTCCTCTCAGGCTCGCGCCGCCGCCGCTGTCCCCTCCCTTGGCTGGGCTCGCGCGCTCCTCTCTCTTCCTTGGCGGCGGCAGCACCAAGGACAGGTTCCGTGTTTGTTCAAAATCACGCGCCCAGCGCCATTCCACCGCCACATCCCATAATACTGGCCAGCGCCGCCCTGGCAACCGACATCGCGTCACCAAGCGAGCGCGCGCGCGTAACTCCTCCCGTCTTCCTTCCCCGCCTCTTTACAGAACCCGGGGCACTTCCGTCCGCCTGCCACAACTCGCTTCTGGAGGGAGGGGTGTGTGTGTCTGTGACTTCACCACGTCCGTGCGTGACGGGGGCGGGGATGAGAGGAGAGCTTGGGATTGTCAGTGGTATTCTCTGCAAGGGGGGCGAGAGGGGAATGGGTGGTGGGCTGATAGTGGAGTGGGCAATGAATTGCCGCGGGAAGAGGATCGCGTGGGTAGTTGTGAAGGGGCGGAGAGGGAGGGATGTTGTGGTTGCTGACTTTTTTTTTTTAAAGAATGGCTGGCTGATGATTTGCATAAATTTATATGCAGTTGAGCCTCACTCTTAAACCTTAATAAGTATGATCTTCATTCTGTTTATTAAGCCAGTAGCAACATTTCTATTGACTTAAAATGAAGATTCTACCGCCTTGCTTAGAATGACTCCTCTGCTCTAGTAACAACTCCAATTTCAAAAACTGTTTCTTCTCATTTAAAATAGTCCTTCCTCTAATGATCCCAATAAAGTTACCAGGAGTTCTCCTGTAAGGTGGGCAGTTTGCTGTCTCTCCAAGTCAATGGGAGCCGCGCTGAGCTCCCACTGACTGGTTTTGTCAATGGCAAAACTACCATTGACTTTAATGGTGGTGGATTGTGTGCCTCTACCTGCTGTCCAGGAGCTAGGTGCCCCATTGCTCACTGGCAACAGACCATATGAAGATGCTGCTGCCCTGGAGCACTTTGGCAGCAAACCCCTTCCTCTTGTCGATTTGAAGCAAGTTTCCCTGGAGCAACTCCCAAACTTAGAACTGCCCTTAATTAGGCCCACTAGGGGCCATTGCCAAGGCTGGCGTGCTCCTGAGCCCCCGGTCCGGCTATTCCTGCGGGTCCCTCTCTCCATCTACAACTTTCAGCCCCTTGGATGGCTGCTTCCTGTGGGGCCCTGCCCACCCTTGCCTCACCTACTGGGGTGGGAGAGCTAGACCCTGCAGGAAGTGATTAAAGGGGTGGTGCTATGGAAGGCAGGGCCATGGTGGCCCCACATTCTATTTTTGTCTTGGCCCCACAAATTCTATGGCTGGCCTCAAATTCAGACTGTTCACTGCCAGGGAGCAATGCAGCACTTAAGTCCTAAATAGTCACAGTGCTCTGTTGCAGGCGTTTGCCTGGCCATGGTGTTTAAACAGGCCTAATGTTACAACCCCTAAACCTATTACTTACTTGCTGTTACAACCCCCACCCCACCCAATCCAAATGTGAATGAATAAATAAGATGTGAGCCCATAAGTCACATGCTTTGACTAGTATATGTTAAAATACATACTTCTATGTGTCAACCTGCTGGCTAGGCAGGACTGGCCTTACCATAGGGCACAATCTGCTATTTTCTCTACTTCTAGTGGCCCTTGATTTCACCAGGGCCCCAAATACAGCCACCTATAGGGGCCTGCAGAGGGGGTGCCCCCAAGGGGACAGGGTCACAGGGAAGGAGCTGGAATCATCAGGAGCCCTGCAAATTCTAAGACCAGCTCTGTGGACAGATGAGCACTTTGGTGTCTGCCTCCCCGGGCAGCCCATGGGTACTGAATGTGACCAAAGAGCCCCTCTCTAGCCCTTGCAGAGGGACTGGCAATGCCAAGGACTCATGGGCTGTGACTCTAAGCCCAGAAAGGAGAGATTGAAAAAAAGGGTGCAAACAACTTCCACCATTAAAGTCAAAGACAATTGATGAAGGATGCACACCCAGAGAAAAAACTTCCTCCTATCATTGTCCCGGGTATGTGGAAGTGCTAGGAAGATACTTGTTCAGGTTCTTAGGAACTGTGCATGGCTTCACACTAGGAGAAAGCAGAGTTGGCATTGGCACTAAACAACCATGGACATTGGGTTTCAGTTTCTAATCAGGACCGGTCTCCCTGTCAATACCTTTAACTGATGCCTGTGGGATCTGTCCTGTCCTCCCCTCCCACTTTGGCAGTAGCTGTACTGCTTGTCATGCTAATAAAGGATCAATGCACTAAAAGGAAATCTGCCCCTTGGCAGCAGCTCTGCTCTAGCTTGGGGTGGTGAGCATCCCCCTCTGTTAGGTTCCTTGACGATCATTATTATTAATAATAATAAGCCCCCAGGGAGGCTGCTGGTGCAAACCTCCACCATCAAAGTCAATGGGAGCTGAGCCATGGGCTTCAAGCGACGGATCACGCGCCCCCACGTTGGTCTCCCATTGACTCCGTTGAGCCAGGATGATCCTGGCAGCAGCCAGAGCGGGGTGACGTCACGTGACCAGCAGCTTCTCCGCCGCCGCCGCCCAGAAGGGGAGGCCGGAGCAGTCTATCCGCTGCGTCTCTATGGTACTAGGCCTCATCCGGGTGGAGCGCCCTCTTGTTGGGAGCCGGGGAGATGCGCTCTCGTTGTCTGGGGGAGGAAGAAACGGATGGAAAGATGGCGGCTGCGGTGAGGCAGGAGCTGGCCCAGCTGATGAATTCCAGCGGCTCCCACAAGGACCTGGCGGGGAAGTGAGTGGGTGGTTGCCCTGGCAACGGGCGCCGACCTCGGCACTGAGGGCTAAGGGGTTAGGACGGAGTGGGGGGACTAGAGGGGAGCAGGGGCTGGGAGTAAAGAAGCGAGGGCTGGGAAGCGGGTGAGCATAGAAAGGGAAGGAACTGCGCTGGGAAGTGGAAGGGAAAGAGGGTGGTTGGGGGTGGGAGTAGGTAGGGTGTTCATAGAGGGTCGCCACCTATGCAGGAACACTTATGAACAATACATGTTGCAGGACCTGCTTTGGCCCAATGCGGGCCCTGCAACATGTATTGTTCATAAGTGTTCCTTTAACATTTGCATAGGTGGCGACCCTAGTGTTAAAGCACTTCCCCGCCCATCCGGCAGGGCTGCATAAGGCGCCAGTGTGCGACCCAGCTACATACATGATGGTTAGAAAACGTTTGGGGGTGACGCTTGTCTAAAAATACCCTTCGTGGGAGCTGTCAGGAAGGTTGCTTGGGAAGAGGACTGCCTTAGCCAGTGAGATGGAAAGTGGGTGAGGAGAAATGTGGCATGCCGTGTTAAGTAAAAGGGATTTACGTGCTGAAATGAACGCTATCGACTTAAATATTCTTCTGAGTAGGTTTAGGGTTAGGTTTTTTTTTTTAACCAGCTCCCACCGCTTTCACTGTGACTGGCAGAGTCTAGAAGAGCAGCATGATTTCATTTTTATCTTGACTAACTTTATGTATTTGAACAATGTATTGTGTGTGGTGGATCATACACACACGCACCCTGCCAGCCAGTCATTTTGCTTGTAGTTTGGTTATATTGATAAACCACGTCTACATCAAGGATTATACTTAAACTGCTAGGAAAAAATGCTGTAGACAAGTCCTAAGACTGGATAGGAGGATACCAACTAAGGCCGCTTTTAGACATGCGCTGCGAACATGTATAAAATCATGCTTTATGTAAATATGCCGCGTGTGGGATTTAGACGTGACATTTCACGCGTTAAAGCTAGT
>QEPC01010231.1:705414-722393 GCA_003113815.1 Sphenodon punctatus
GATGGCTGTTTGGAAGCTGCAGCTGATGCAGAATGCAGCGGCTTGCCTCTGTCAAGGATGAGGTGCTAGGAGCATATTACACCAGTGCTCTGAAGTCGGCACTGACTCTCTAAAGCTTTCTGGGCACAATTCAAGCAGCTGGCTTGGACCTTTTAAAGCCCTAAATGGTCTGGGCCCAGCGTATCTGAAATACCGGCTGTCCTTCCATGCCCCATTGACGCCCCCCACAATCTACAAGAAACAGCTACCTCTGGGAACTGTCTGTTCTATGAGAAGGGCTTGCAGGGAGGCATTCTCAGTTGCTGCCCCTTTGCTTTGGAAGCCCCTTCCCCTGGCAGTTCATTTGTATCAGAGCCTGGGAGTTTTCCAGAGGCCGCGTAAGACCTTTTTATGTGAAAAGGCATTTGGTAGGTGGGGATAGGGAATTGGAATGGTTTTGGGGAGGTTGGAAGGGGTGATGATTTTGGGAGGGTTTTTTAGAGGTTGTCATAGGGTTGGGGCCGGGGGTCTTATTTTAATGTTCTTATGATCTGTAAGCTGCCCTGAACCTTTGGAAAGAGCGGCATATACGTTTAAATAAATAAATAAAATTGCATAGCTGGAACATCTCCAAACCATGTCTAACACCTGAGTTTTCATCCACAGAGCATGGTTGAAAATGATGCCCAGGTTATTTACCTGGCCCACTTACCTCTACTCGCTACTGACATTAACATAGTACAGTATACACAATGCAGGTAATGCATTCTGAACTAGAAAAATACAGCCATTTAAATGGAAAACTTAAATACTGGTTTGAAACAAAGTAAGCATCAAAATGTGTGAGGTTATTGAACATACTGTATATTAATTAGGATTTTTTTTTCTAAATCTATGGATAGATATCGTCAAATATTAGAAAAAGCAATCCATCTGTCAGGAGTGGAACAACTGGAGGCTTTGAAAGCTTTCGTAGAAGCAAGTAAGTGCATATGCAACAAACCTGTTTTGCTCTGGCATTGTGAAATGAAGACTTGAGGTATCTGGGATTGCACATTCAATTCAGTGTACCTGAATGCCTCATGTTCATCATATATTGAAACTCTAACATGAATGGGCTAGAAATGACAGACAGCATGTTGTTAGAGCTGGTAGCAAATACTTTAAGAAGCTAACAGCCCTATTTTATAAGCCAGGTATTTTGAAAACTGTCTGTGTCTGGTATTGAACACAACAGTGTACATAAACTTAAGATGGATAGTAACTTTTGATGTCTAAAGTCATTACTGATATAAACTTCAATTATAATTTGCTTTTCCTCCCACGTTTGGATATATTAAGCTAGTCAAATAGCTTATTAAACCTTTTTCCTCAAGTAGCTCTCTTTGAGTTGAGAACAGCCATGACACACGTTGGTTCAAAATCTAACTCTTCTCATGATGTAGTAGTAATAAGGATCAGGTAGCAGGTGAAGAATGGCAGAGATTTCTCTAATTGTAGACCTAGTGAAACATCATATGTTAACTATAGATCTGTTGTGAGGTATCAAGTAAATGTACAGTGTAAGTTCTTAACGTGATTGAATTTTTGATTATTTAAAAACTAGAAATATTCAGGGCTACAAAATGTGTACTAAAATATAATGGATCTGAAAAGTTTAAATAACTTATTCCAGATTTATTTTCTTCTGTAGTATCAGAGATGAGGCAAGGGTGTATCTGTAGATCGGGGTGGGAAACCCTTTTTTTCCCCTCCAAGGTGCATTGCTAGGGGATGGACCTCAAATATTTTCTCCAGACCCCTGGATCTCAGGGCCAAGGACAGAGTAGCAGAGCATAGTTTTAGTATGCCCCTTAGTAATTTCTTGGACCTGAGAACCAAATCTTTTCAGTAGCTAGCAACATCCCTGCCAGGGACCACTTTGAAAACGAGTACAAGCTCTAAGGGCCACATGGAAGTTGGAGTTGGGGTTGCTTAAGGGGTGGGCTCAGGAAGAGGAGGCTCCTGATCATGGATCTGTTCATTATCCTTCTGTGCATGCTCTCATGTCTGCTTCCTTCCCCTGAGCTCAGTTGTTTAGGTGTTTAGGGGTAGGAACTGGATCCAGGGACCAGATCCAGGACCTGGAAAGGAGCCACATTAAAAACAAGCTGTGGTCTGAGACATTTGAATCCTGGGAATGAGGCTCCCCATCTCTGCTCTAGATTTTTAGCCTTTCTTTTATTGCTGTTCAGTATGACAATTTCTTATAGTTTACTACCTTAAAGCCAGGCTGGAATGGAGGAAAGAAGTATGAGAAACTGTTTGCATGTCAATCTCGTACTCCACTAGTTTCCTTAAGTGGAACTTACTTACTTATGTATTTATTTTGATTTTTATCCCACTCTATTGCTGAAGGCTCAGGGTAGCTAACAACATCGTAAAACATAAAGTACAAAATATAACCCCATAAAATGCTTATAAACCCCCCCACATCTTGCGCTGCCTCTGGAAGATGCCCAGGCTTGGACTTAGATGAACCTCCAAGGGAAGGGGACTTCCAAAGCCATGGAGCAGCCACTGAGAACCCCTCTCTGCATACCTGAGTCATACAGACCTGGTCCAAAGGCACTCTCTTCTGATCTTTGGGACCACGGAGGAAGGCAGTCCTTTAGATACGTAGGGCCAAGGCTCTTTAGAGCTTTATAGGTCAAATCTAGCACCTTGAATTGTGCCCAGAATGCTATTGGCAGCCAGTGCAGACTCTGAAGCACTGGTGTTATGTGCATACTGGATTCTACTTGTATGTATCAAAAATGTTTATTTTAAAACATTTAGTAGCACTATCTTCATACTTTGTCCTGTAAGGGCAGCAGGAGCAGGGTTGACACAAAATGTTGAACTTCCAATCCTTCAGCCTAAAACAACTTGCTCTGGAGTAGCAGGACTTCTGTAAAGTAAGTTGTTTCAGCCTGTATCCTATAGCTGCAAGAAACAGAGGTTATCTTCAGTCATTCTGACTATGGTTAGATTAAATTGGTAACACAAATGTAATCCTGTCCTCTTTACTTCTACTGTCTTTTAACCAGTGGTAAACGAAAATGTCAGCTTAGTGATCTCACGCCAGTTGCTGACAGATTTCTGCACACACCTTCCAAATCTGCCTGATAGCACTGCAAAGGAAATCTACCATTTCACCTTGGAAAAGATCCAGCCTAGAGTAATTTCATTTGAGGAACAGGTAAGGGGCATATGGCTTTGTTTGCTTGCTTGTTTTTGCGGGGGAGTTTTTTCTTTTCCTTTTTTTTTTTTTAAAGGGATGGGATAAAAAATTATATAGAGTTCAAGTCTTATTTTTCTGTGTAAACCATAAATTCTTGTTGAATTCAGCAAATTTTGTGCAAGATTTGCACCTTGAATCAGAATGTGCAAAAAACCCAAATTACTGAGCCATGACACTAATTGTGCTACTAGGCAAACCACAGTAATAGAGACTGCATTCTATAATATTCTGGTTGGCAGACTGTATGAAAAGATGTAATTTGGTTAAAACATGGATTTTTAAAAAAACGTTGCTAGTAAGTGAGAATTCAGAATTTATCCATTAGATTAAATGAAATGTTCTCTAGAAATGCTACTTGCAGACTTTGAGCCAGTGTATGTTACCAGGCTTGCTTGTGATCCTTTCCTAGTGATGGCTTTGCATCAGCTGATATTGCTTTTTCCACCTGTAAAATTATTATTTAATTAAAGATGTAATATTTGCAGTAGGATGGATAGTCACTGACTTGGTCATTTGACTTCTCATTTCCATCTATTTTCAATTCTTCTCTTAGAACCCACTAACTTCCTTCTGTTATAATGGCAACCATGCACCAAACAAATGGTCCTGTGTTTTATCACATTACTTCTTTATATTATATGCGTACATTCTTTCTAGACCTTAATAGCTAACACTCATGGCTTAAAAAAATTACTACTATTTCTGAGTGACCTAGAGCTTGGGTGTCAGCTTGACACCTCCGAGGGGCCTGACTTTTCAAAGTGTGGGTGCTCAGCACTTTATGGAAACGTGGCCCCTTGAGTTGGGAATGCAAACAGCGAGGTATCCAAACTCACTAGTTGCTCTTGCAGTTCTTGGCTTTGGTACAATCAAGTTATTGTTAGTTATGTAAAATCAGGGTATTGTGTCAGGAAATTGGACAGAGCATTGTTGATGAGTGAAAAGGATACAAAGAAGCAGAGAGCACAAATGCTCTTGGAAAGCAGCTGTTTCATTTTGTGTCCTCTCTTTCCTAGGTTGCTTCCATAAGACAGCATCTTGCATCTATTTATGAGAAAGAAGAAGACTGGAGGAATGCAGCACAAGTGTTGGTGGGGATCCCCTTGGAAACCGGACAGAAGTAAACACTGTAGTCGACTCTTTTTTTTTTTTTCCTTCCTTCCTTCTTATTTGTCTCCCTTGCTGTTAGTGGATGCTAGCGTAGCCATGATCCATAACAAAATATAAAATGTTAGTGCACTGCAGCTACAATGGTTTAGTTTAAGGACACATTCCCAGGATCGTCAGTACTTTGGGCCAGCAACCTTTGTACTCCATCTAAACAGTGTCAAAGTCCTTTGTGTGAAGTACTCTCCTGTTTACAACAGTAGCCTTTCAATACTACTCTCACACTAGGTGTGTTCATATAGATCCAGCATTGTGCCTGTTGCTAAACCGTCGTGATTAGTCAGATCCCTGCCCTCTGAGGGGTGTACAATACAGGATGGACAAGGAGGAGGGTGAACATAAGGAAAGCGAAATCTAAGGCTATTTCTTTTTGACTTCCCAGTGCATAAAACACCTCCCCCAAACAAACATATATTTGGCTCCTAAGTGCTGAAGTGTATTTAAGACCCTTAGTAAATATGAAGCCTGAAATAATTAGGTTTCATTTCCTAAGTTCCTTGGCCACTTTTTTTCTGCTCACCCTTTTGCTCCCATCCACCAAGATACAAGGAGCCTATGGGTTTTGATTTTCCATTTTACCAGGTGCTTCTCCCCCCCCCTTGCATGAAAAGTTCTTATCCTGGTCAAGGTTGGTTATGTGGCTGCCAGTTTAGTCCTACTGACTGTAGAAAACAAATTTTCATTTTCAAGGATCATAGCAGAGAGTATGCAAAAAAAACCCCATAATAGTTCTGTTTTAATTGTATTGTGATAATAGGGCAGTGACTTAAAGAAAGGAGAGAAAATGAAATTAAGGTATTGGGGTGTGTATGTGAAGTGGGGAAGAGAGGCTGTATTTTTTGCAACTTTCTTTTTTTTATAGCAGGTGCTGCCTTGAGATACTTTGCGTACTTTCAGACATGACGCTAACCACCCTTGAACCCCCTTGGTGGTTATTTATGCATGTTGCAGGGCTGTATTGGTGCCCTATGCAGCCCTGCAACATGCATAAATAACCACCAAGGGTGGTTAAAGGGTGGTTAGCGTCATGTCTGAAAGTACCCNGGCATGCTGAAGATGCTTTTAGATCTAAATAGTTCATAATGGTAGGCTAGGTTAGGGTTGTGAAAGAACCTGGTTGAAAGAACAGGTTAACTGGAATAAACAGTGATAGAGAGAAGGTTATTATAACTCCCCTTAACCAGTGAAAAAGTCCTATGTGATGAATAGGCAGGTTTTAGGATGGGACGCTCAACAATGATTGTTGCTTCATTATTTCAGACCTTGTGGGAAAATATATGGCTAAGCATGGGGCACTTTGTGCTCCTTTTATTGACTTGGAGTCTGCCTTTGATCTTGTTCCCCATGGGCAGCTATGGCAGAAATTGGCAGGTTTCTCTGTTGATAGGCGTCTGCTGTTTCTTGTTCAGTCCTTGTATTATGACACCTCCCTTAGTGTCAGACTGGATAACAGGCCGTTTATCAGATTTGGTTGAGGTTTCTGTTGGTGTACGGCAGGGCTGTATTTTTGCTCCATCACTTTTCAACTTATATTTAAACTATTAAACATTTATCTTCCCCGCTGTATCATCCACCTATACATGGAGACAAATGCATTGCATGTTTGCTATATACCGATGACACGGTATTATCATCTCGAACATCAGTGGGCCTAAGAAGACTTATGGGGTTGTTTGCAGATTATTGTCGAGGAAGCAGCCTGACAGTAAATTATGAAAAGACAAAAGTCATGATCTTCCCCAAGAAGAGACCTAGGCATGCCATAGATCAAGTTCGTTCCTTTTGATATTGGGGGATAATTCTGCAGTCATCGGGGTTTGGGTAGTTCAGCGAATGTCAGCCAAAGAATGTGCAAACAAAAGCGCAGCAGGTATTTTGCGTTTTTTAGATCAAAAGGTAGCAATTTGATTACTCTAGCATATAAAGTGTTTGAGACCAAATCTGTGTCCCAAGTATTGTACGGAGCCCAATTATGGGCACTTGAAAGATCATTTGAGCTTGAGGTAGTGCAATCAAGATTCCTTAGAGCTTTTCTCTCCACTCTTCGGTGCGTGCCTAATGTAGTGCTGCGTCTGGAGTGTGGTTCTCCTGCAGTTGCCACCAGGGATTGGACCCTGATTAAAAATCGTTGGTTGAGGATGATATTTCTGGATACTCCAGGCCTCCTTTCACTTTGCTATCTGATAAGAGTCCTAATCGTTGGTTTGAACAAGTCTCTAGGATTTTCCGCTCCCTATTTGATCTCATTGGGTTTCTTTGGGGCTAAATGTGAAGTACGGCGGTGACTGTGGGACGTAGGTCCTCAGGCCAATATTACCATTGTTAGCTCTACTGCCTCTTCTGCCTACTATTGTGCCATTATGAATCCGAAACCTGTCTGTATGCCGTATATGTCCAGTCTTCTGTATCTCAAGCATAGGAAACCGTTTTCTTGGACTCGCCTTAATGCTTTCCCATCAGCAGTCTTGGAGGGATGCTCTGAGGCGATCCCATTTGAGGACCGTCCTTGCCTGTGTGGGTCAGGGGAAGTAGAAACAATGAGTCATTATACTCTTTAACTGTAGGTATTACAGCAGACTTTGGGCCAAGTTAATTACCCCCATTCTGAAGACTTATTCTGGTCAGTCCAATGCATATAATCCCCCACCCTCCACAACTTCAAGTCCCTCCTCAAAACCCACCTCTTCCGCTCCACCCTTCCTAACTCCTGCTAATCATCCCCACCCAGGATTATCCCCCACCTGTTACCTGTAAACTCCCAATTTACTGTAACCAAGCCAAGAACATGTACCTGAGCTCTCGCATCCTCATGAATGTTGCATCCCTTGTCTCTTCCTCTTCCCTGTCTTCCCTCCCCGTCTTTAGATTGTAAGCTCTCAGACTGGGACCATGTCTATCTTGTTTTTTGTAAAGCGCCAGGTACATCGCTGGTGCTATATAAATGTTTATAATAATAATAATTTTACATTTTTTGTTGAGGGATGAAGTTCCAGTTATTACTGCCTCTGTTGCCAGGTTTCTGCCAGCAGCTATCCAAAGATCAGCTTTGAATAAATAATCTTGGGGCAATTGGATTACTAAATATGCATTTATGACTGTACTTGACTTGCTATGGGTCTTTTGAAAGGTTTTTGGAATGGATTTTAATTTGTTTTTGTAACTTTTAACATTACTGCTTATGTCATTTTTGTGTTCCTATGGCCATGCTGTTTTGTATGCTATTATTGTTATAACCTGTGGTTTAAACACAACAGCCTTAACTGCATTAATTAAAGCCAAACTATATTATAAGAAGTTGCTGTTGAGGAAAAAACTAAGCTATCGGTATTCCCTTTGGGATAAATTAGAGGAGTCCATGGCAATCAGGGATGTTAAGGCTTTCTGGAGACTCGTTAATTATGGTATCAATGATCATGCCATCGCATTTGAACCTAGTATTGATAATATCATCTGGTTCCAACATTTTGACGGCATCTTTAATAGGCACAAGGGCTCCAATTGTACTTTGACGAGTGAATTGGCGGACCTTCCCAACTGGCCCCCCCTTTACCGACCATGAGATGAGAGTACTATTGAAGACTATTGCTAATAACAAAGCCCCTGGAGAGGATATGCTCCCTGGGGAACTTTTTAGGCAGCATCTCGATTGGTGGGTTCCCATATTGTGCAGACTTTTCACTCACTTGAATCACTCAGGGGGCATTCCATCAGGTTGGAACTCGAGTATAATAATCCCCATTTGTAAAAAGGGTAACAAGGCCTCCCCTAGCAATTACAGGCCTATAAGTTTAATTGGCATCTTAACCAAGGTCTACGCCAGAGCTTTGTTAAATAGGTTGGAAGACTGGGCTGAATCTAATCAGATTTTGGCTGAGGAACAAGCCGGCTTTAGAGCCAGCAGATCTACTATGAATCAGTGTTTCACCCTGGCACATCTAGTTACTAAATATGTTGTATTTAAATGAACTAAACTCTATGCAGTGTTTGTGGACTTCAGTTCTGTAGATAGGAATCTACTATGGGAAAAATTTAGACCAATATAGATCGTAGGCTTTTAATTTTGGTTCAGCTGTTGTATTCCAACACTGATATGCATGCAAGGATTAACAATAAAGGCCACCTATCAGACACTATTACTTCTGTAAATGGTGTAAAGCAGGGCTGTGGTTGGCCCCCTTCTTCAATTTTTTTGTTAATGACATAGTTGGTCACTTGACAAATGAGCAGAATCATCCTCCTCCTATCGCCCAGAGACCCATTTCCATGTTGTTATATGCAGATGACATGGTGGTGTTATCCCTCACTGAAGTGGGCATGTGTAGATTACTAGCAGCTTTACATGGTTACTATGACTTTAATCACCTGGAAATTAATCATTCCAAGACAAAGGTGATGGTATTTGCCAATCACTTTTCACTAAGCAAATGGCGAATTGGCACTCAGGTAATTGAGCAGGTTAAAAGCTATAGGTATTTGGGGATTCTGTTTAATTATTTGGGCCACTGGTCAAGACCTATTGATGATGTAAAATTGAAAGCTGAACACACAGCCAATGGAATCTTACGATTCTGGAGGACAGACGGTGCCAAACTTGTAAAACCGGTTGTGACTCTAATAAACCAAAAAATGGTCCCCCAAATGATATATGGGGCCGAGATCTGGGGCCATGTATATTCTTCAGAATTAGAAGTACCATTACTCAAAATTGGTAAAAGGGTTTTGGGGGTGTCGCTATCTACGCCTTCAAGCATGGTGAGGGCAGAGCTTGGCCTGCTCCCTGTGGAATCTAACATTAAATTGGCCATGTTCAGATACTGGTCCCACCTTCAGGGGATGGCCAAGGGGCGATTACCCAAACTGTGTTACGAAGAACAGGGTGGCTTTAAAAGGAAAATCACATGGGCTCAAAGAACGGAAGGGTTGATATCTGCATATGGGTTGTCAATAATGGAACTTAAGTCTAGCTCTCAAAGTAAAGGGAGCTCTTTGTTTAAAAGTAGAGTTACCAATGTGTTTACCCAAAATGTGATGGCACAGATCAGGGTTTGCAAAATAGCTCCTGGGTATCTGGAATGCAAAAATGTCTTTGGCTTTGAAGATTACCTGTCGCAGGTGGAGAACCCGGCTGCAAGAGCGGCCTTTACTAGACTAAGGTTCCAGTTATTTCCTTTGGCAGTCCTGGAAGGAAGATTTCTAAGTATTCCACATAATTTGAGATTTTGTTCCTGTACCCAAAATAAGGTAGAAGACATCTTGCATTATCTTCTTAATTGCCCATTTAATGACAACCTGCGGGCTAAATACATCAACATGTTGCTGACTGGGAAAGAACACTGGGCGGGTAACCGGAAGCTGACATTTTTATTGGCAAACACAAATGCCAATGTGACAAGGCCCATGGCGAATTTCGCCTGGCGGGCAGAATTAAGAAGGAAGATCTGAATTTTGTGACCTGCTTGGCGAAATTCGATATACTTGAAAGCAACTTTCCCAGTTAACTTCAACGGACTCGTCCCTGTATGGGCAGGGATTTTGGGATGCTATACTCTCATCCCTCTTTTACCATTTGGTTCTTGGCTGTCCCTGTCTCCATTACATTCTACTCAGGCCCAGCTAATGATATTGCAGGTATGGGGCGCTTTATCATGGTTGGAACTGTCCTGTTTAGCGATCAAGTAACACCAAATTGGACCTAAACATGATAGCAGGGGGTAGATGCTGGTTGTCTTGTGCGTGGAATTGTCTGGAAGAAATGTTAAACTCCTCTCCAGATCATTAGCACTAAACTTAATGAGCAGAATTTTAAATTTTCTGCTATATCTTTTTTTTTTTTTTTTTCCCCTTTTCAAACTCGAGGATAAATTTCAGTTCCAGGGGTCAAATGTGTCGCCATAAGCCCCATGAAGGGCAAGGCAATTTTTATCCCTTAATGATTTTATTAGTTGTATTCTTGTGCTCACAGCTTACAATAGCTTCGATCACATGCTTTTGTTTTATGCTGATTTATGTTGTGTATTTCTTTTCTACTGTTTTCCGTTGACTTTATTATGACCAATAGTCAAACAACAATAAATACTACTATGGTTGAAACAAATTTTAGCTGAACTGAACTCCCCTTAACCAAAGAACAAAATGAACGATTTATGACCAACAGGGACACGTGTTCACTGCATTTTCCCCATTGTCGCCAATGCAGAAAACATAGTGAACATGGGTCTCCAATTTACAGACTAATATCCCCCCCATCAGTGTTAAATCCCATTGGGTAGTTTTTAATGAAATGTGTTCTCTCCCTTCTTAGGTGTGTTACGCCCGTGTTCTTGATTACAGAAGAAAGTTCATTGAAGCTGCCCAGAGATACAACGAGCTTTCTTACAAGAGCATCGTCCATGAAAGTGAGAGACTCGAGGCGCTGAAACATGCTTTGCACTGTACTATTCTTGCATCGGCAGGTAAAATGAAGGTCACGGTTACGTTGTTGTATATCTTTTTTGACACCCAGCAGTGCTGACTTCAGTTGATCTCCTCATTCTGCTTTTGGGTAACCTTTCTTGAAAAAAACATACAAATCCCTTTTTAATGAAGAGATTTGAGTACCCTTAGAGCCAAAGTCATGTTCTCATCTTGCCTGTTCACAGAGGGAAGTGTGAGTGGAAAAACCTAGATAATGTTTGGGAGGTGGTTTTAACACTTTTTAAATAGACCCAATAGGTATTTTTATTCTGAAGCAAAAAGTTGTTCTCCATTTCATCCAAATAATACAACTTGAGAAAAACTAAAGGAAGTGCAGGGAGGGTTTTATTTTTTAAACGGCAGGTGGACTTGTGTGTGTGTGTGTATATATATACCTTCAGAATATACGACAATGGGTGCTTTTAGATGGACAGCACCGTCTGCTCTGCCTCCATCTAAAGATGGGCGCTGCCTGCTCCACTTCAGCACTGCTTGCAGTCCTCTGGAACATCCTGGCGTACTGCCAGCAGAGTGGGTTACCCAAAGCTGGGGCACCGGCCAGAGGCAGAGGCATCTTCTCTGCAGACGGCCGCTGCAAGCTCCACTCTTGGTCAGGGATTGTCCTGGCAATACCATAGAGCTGCGTGAGATGCAGGTGATCCACCTGCATCTCTATGGTGTGGGGGTTGGGGCACCATGCAGGCCGACTGCGGCAGCTGCTGGGTCTGTGTAAACCCAGCGCCGGCAGAGTAGAACCTGTCATCTCCAGGTACTATAATAATGGACCCATTAGATACACCAGAGTGTCTTACCTGTAGCATGCAGCCCCACCCCTGGAATTAGTGAATGACTGTGCTAGCCCTGGTAACTAGCATCAAATCCTCGCAGAAGCTCTGCATTTCTGTTAACAGTGTGTAAATGTTGCTCTTATTAATAAGAATGGATAAGGCAGAATTTCCCATTGTGCACAGTCACTTCCTGACATCCTTCTTTTTCTCTAGGACAGCAGCGGTCTCGGATGTTAGCCACTCTGTTCAAGGACGAGAGGTGTCAGCAGCTTGCAGCCTACGGGATTTTGGAAAAAATGTATCTAGACAGGATCATCCAAGGAAATCAGCTGCAAGAGTTTGCTGCAATGCTCATGCCACACCAGAAAGCAACTACGGCCGATGGTAGGACATGGGTGTGCTCCATTTTCAGATTCGTAGGACTCATCCATGATAGATCCATTCAGCACCTCTAATGTGCATCTGACTCCTTAAAAAATAATCTATTGCTGCTTTCAGAATACCCTATTCTCAGCTTCATGTACGGTTGATATCACCACTGTGTTTAGCGTTCTGATCTCTTTAAGTCGCCGAGCAACCGGCTTCTCCAAATAATTAGAATGTTATACATCTGAATTATTATTCCTTTGGTAATCGCTCCTCCAATAAGTATTTAATTTATGATTTAATCTTTTTACATAGTTCTTGAGACAGACATAAGGTAATAGGTAGGCAATATTGCCCTCATTACATATGAGATAATTAAGGCACAGAGAGAGTAGGTATTTTCAGAGGTGATGCTACCATGGGTGGCTACGCCAGAAGTGTGGCCACCTGTGGTTATGTCACATTTGTTCCAACCCACCAGATGTTAACCACGGGCAGGAACAAACGTTCCCCAGACTGTGCCAGGATTAATTCCGGGTTGTGAGCTCAGCTCCCTGCCACCTCACAACCCAGAGTTAGCCCTGCCACGGTCTGGGGAAGCCATCCCTGGTCCGGGGTATGATGACTGCTGTCACGTATGATGGCGGCTAATTCTGGCTGGTGGCTGGAGCTTTTCCAGGCAGGCGCAGCAGTCTCGTAGACCATCGCCACTGCCATCAGGGAGGAGGCACTGCTGTACTGAGCAACATGCAGGGCGGGGCCATGCGGACCATGTCCATATAGGTCACCCCAGTCCAGGCTGCCAACATGTTTGTTCAGCGGCCGGGTCAGATCCTACCCGGGCATGATCAGAGCGTGGCGGCACCTAGTACCGTCATGTCTGAACATACCCAGTGACTTGGCCAGGGTCATAAAGTAGTCTGGCTGAGCTGGGAAATTTTAGTTCTGGTCCAGTGTCTTAAGCGCAAAACCATTCCCCTCCTGGAATTTTTCAGAATTGGAGCCTGGTCAAAGATGGTGTTCTAGGTTACCTGCTTTGAAGAATTCTGACCTTTTCCCATGCAAGGGATAATAGTACTGGAAGGTTATGGATAGATGCTGTGCACATATGAACATCCAGCAAATTATTTCATTATTTACAGTGAATACACATTCAGAACTCCCTGTGGCAGGATGGGCGGGGTAAAAATTTCTAATAAATAAATAAAAAGTTTAATTTAAAACTCACAGTAACGAACTGTCAATTTTCCTCCCAAGGTTCTAGTATCTTGGACAGAGCTGTCATTGAGCATAACTTGTTATCTGCAAGCAAACTATATAACAATATTACCTTCGAAGAGCTTGGAGCATTACTAGAGATCCCTGCAGCCAAGGTATTCCTTTTTGTTAGTATGGGATGCAGCATCAACAAGTCTCCTTGGCAAACTGTAGTATTATGAATGACTTGCTGTAATTTGGCATTCCACGTTCTGTTGCTTTGTGCAACGGTAGTATTATATCACGTGTTTAAGTGACACTGCAAAGGAGTGATTTCAAATACCATTGATTCATGTTGTAAATAACTGTAAATTGGGTCTGTTCAAACTTTTGAACTGGAAGCAAATGAACCCTAGGAAGCTACCACGTGTGGTGATGAAATCTCATCACAGAGAGTGTATTGAACAGCCCATAACTGACCCAGTCCCATCCCCGATGTTCATTCCAAAGTCAACTTATTGGAAAAGCTGGGAAAGCAAAACATTCAACCTGCTTAATAGGGTTGTGGCTAGAGAGGGAAATGCTTCAAATCCCTCTGCACCAACCCCAACAAAGGGTATTTTCAGACGTGACAAGATCACGCTTAACCACAGACAATCCCCTGTGGTGGCGAATGGTCCCGTAACGTCTGGTTGCTCACCGCCAGATGTTCACCACTGTGAACCACTGGTGGTGAGCAAAATAACCACGCTTTCAAGGATGGTCCGGGCACCATCTCCAAAAGCGTGGTTAATTGAACCACGGCCCAGAATCGGCGGATGGTAACATCTGTTACCGCCGCCGATTCTGAGCAGTGACCAGACCCCGGGACGGAATCGGGCGCAGCGGCCGGATTGGCTGTTGCTCCCGCTCGTCTCTAGGCGGGCGGGCTGCTGGGGGGGCGGGGCTGTGCGGCCGCACGTTGCGTCGCATAGCCCCGCCCCTCCCCAGATTCCGTGCCGGAATCAGCCAGCTTGTCTGTTGACGGGCCGTTTTGATTCCGGCTGGGAATCAAAAAGTGATTCCGTGACGGGGCCAATAGGCGCCCCGTCATGTCTGAAATCACCCAAGAAGGGGTTTAACAAGTAGCATTATTGGTGCCTACCTTGGGGCTAAATACAACCCAAAGTTCTCTAACCAGTTCAGAAACGTGTTATAAAGAATAAAGTGAGTATAGCTTCTCAGATGTATCTTTTGATCTTTTCCAGGCAGAAAAGATAGCTTCTCAGATGATAACAGAAGGTCGCATGAATGGATTTATTGATCAAATAGATGGAATAGTTCATTTTGAAAGTAAGGCTATCTATCTTTTTTTTTTCTTCGTGCAGTTGGCAATTAAATAGCTGCTTTGTTCTCTTAAAAGATGTAAAAGATATTTTAAACATAAGGGTTAACGGACATATTGAAATAATACTAAAGTCTAGAGTAATCATTTTTGTTTCAGCCAGTAGGTGGCAGTATTGTCTGGCAAAATTATAAACAGTATTTAAATCTTAACTCATGTTTTTGTTAGAAAACTTTAGGCACCACGTGCAGTTTTATTTCAAATTACAGAATATATTATTTTGCTCCAATAGCTCTAAGAACAGTAGGAAGTTCTTTATTAAACTACAAAGAGCAGAAATCAGTGCTTAATCAAGCAACACACATTGCTATAACTATATGCTTTTTACAATCTGAAATTGGCTGAAGGAATTGGGAATGTTTAGTCTAGCAAAAAAAAGACTGAGGGTGCAGTGCTCGGCCACTAAAGTTGGTGTCAAAACACCCACGGACTTTAATCATAGCAAATTGTCCTGTAAGGGAAGACCTAAGTTTTCAAATATCCTTAAAGATGACTACAACAGATATTGAGAGCATTTACTTTCCACTGCAAGAGAAGATTAAACAAGTGAGAATGGGCTTAAATTGCAGCTAGGTTGATTTTGGTCAAATGCTTGGAAAAACTTTCTAACAGTGAGAACAGCTGAGTAATGGAATCGGATGCCTAAGGAGGTTGTGGAACCACCTTCCTTGAATACTTTCAAATGCTGGCTGGACAAACATCTGCCTGACTGACGCTATAGATATTGGGTGTTCTGCCTTGGAGTAGGGGGATGAATTAAATGCCTCTTGAGGACTGTTCCGTATGGTTTTATGGAATATCTGTACTGTAGGTCTGTTAGATAAACAGAATTTCTTGAAGTTTAAGTGTGTTGATGTTACGGAATGATCTTTTTCTGGAGTTATTATTTTATCTCCTGTATTTTCTACTTACCATTTGTTTTTATGTATTTTTCTTGAAGTTTGGGTAAGTAGGTTATTTGTAAATTGGTTTTACAGTATTTTAGGTTTGTTTTTGTATGATTTACGCAATGGCCTATGGCTACGCTAAATAATAAAATATTACAATAAACAAGCAACCCTCCCTCCCTCAAAAAAAACATAATGAGGGCAAGACAATAGAGGAGTTTGTAGCAGGGTTACATTGACTCGTTCTACTTTTGTACACCTTCATTTTTCTTTTAGCACGAGAAGCTTTGCCAACGTGGGACAAACAGATTCAGTCTCTATGTTTTCAAGTTAACAATCTTCTGGAGAAAATCAGCCAGATAGCCCCAGAATGGACAGCCCAGGCTATGGAAGCCCAGATGGCTCAGTAAATCTGCACGACATCTTTGGACTAATACATTTCCTCCCGTGCTGGACAGGTTAAATCCATTTGAGTCATGTAAGATTCAACCTTTGCTTCGGCTCCCCTTCTGCTTGAACCCTGACTAGACCAGACCTAATTGGGATTGCACAGTGTTTTAAATTGTGTACATAATAGCATTGTATAAGAAATAGGCTGTTCTTTGAAAGTTGTAGCTTAAAAGTAATGGGAAAGTTTAAAATCTCTAACCAGTTGGGTTTTTTTTATTTTGTAACAGTAAATAAGCTGCTTTGTGGTCTTGTAACTTTCCCATGGGTATCGTGCTGTGGAAATTGAAGTGCCATTTCACGTAGTTGGTGGTTGCTCCAGTAAAAGGGGATGATCCAGTTACCTGCAGTCTGTCTGTTTTTTAAACGTCCTCCGTAGTGCTTTGCTTTTTCCAGTTTTTATAAAGGGGTTCCCCAAAACTGCTAATGTAGAATTCTCACCTTGCAAACTTCCCATGTTAGGCGTCTCGTGAACGAGTCAAGTCAAGTTTATTAATAAAGTTACTTGGCCAAAGCCATCGTAACCAACATCATAAAATAATAAAAGTATGATACAAATCAAACAGTGTTGGCCAGTATATTAGGCCAAAGCCATCATAAACAGCATCATACAGCAAAGAATTGAAATATTACACAAAACAGAGAATGTTAACCATTTTTTAAAACAACCGAATAATTGAAATCATCCAGACCTTCCTCTCCTAATTTCCCAAAAAATCCAATTTCATTTTTAGAACCTGAGTGAGAAATTTGGCAACCTGGAGTGATATATTATTATCTTTATCCCTTAACAGGAACTCCAAAATCTTCTCATTATTTAAGCCACTTCGCAACCTCAAGCATGGTACAATAAACTTTAATCTCCAGGCACAGTATGCAGGGAAATTCATTAGAATGTGATTCAATGTTTCCCTAACCTCGGTGTTAGCCTTATTTTTAGAGTGTTCGCAATATCTTTCGGTACTTGGGGTCCCGTTCCTCCTTCCTGTGGTGTTACCAGAGGGGAAAACATTCAGCCTTGCCAAGGCAAAAGCCTTCCGATATGGTTC